>OZ012704.1:77011222-77611222 GCA_963942595.1 Cylloceria caligata
GGTCCATTCGGAAAGTCCAATTTTGGGCAACTTTTTCGAGCATTTCGGCCGGAATAGCCCGAATTTCTTCGGAAATGTTGTCTTCCAAAACTGGAATAGTTGCTGGCTTATTTCTGTAGACTTTAGACTTGACGTAGCCCCACAAAAAATAGTCTAAAGGCGTCAAATCGCATGATCTTGGTGGCCAACTTACCGGGCCATTTCTTGAGATGAATTGTTCTCCGAAGTTTTCGCTCAAAATGGCCATAGAATCGCGAGCTGTGTGGCATGTAGCGCCATCTTGTTGAAACCACATGTCAACTAAGTTCAGTTCTTCCATTTTTGGCAACAAAAAGTTTGTTAGCATCGAACGATAGCGATCGCCATTCACCGTAACGTTGCGTCCAACAGCATCTTTGAAAAAATACGGTCCAATGATTCCACCAGCGTACAAACCACACCAAACAGTGCATTTTTCGGGATGCATGGGCAGTTCTTGAACGGCTTCTGGTTGCTCTTCACTCCAAATGCGGCAATTTTGCCTATTTACGTAGCCATTCAACCAGAAATGAGCCTCATCGCTGAACAAAATTTGTCGATAAAAAAGCGGACTTTCCGAATGGACCACCTAAGACGCAGCCGCGGTCAACATTTAAATGAAATTATCTTCAAAAAGTAAATGTCATGGACCAATCTAACGTTTCAAATAAAGAACCGATGAGATTTTGCAAATTTTATGCGTTTTTTTTTAAAAAAAAGTTCTCAAGCTCTTAAAAAATCACCCTTTATAACAAATCTACTTTCAATTTGGAGTTTACATTTTTAATGCGTATTCGTATAATCGATATATTTTGGCATCGATATACAAGCATATGCCGTTGAGAGAAAAAGAAAATTCTATTCACCTGACGTAGTTTATTCGAGACTGTGGCTCGGGACGAAAATATCGAGGCATAACTGCGACAGAAGCGAATAAGCTAGAGAGAGAGAGAGAGAGAGAGAGAGAGAGAGAGAGAGAGAGAGTTGGAAGGAAATGAATAGATAGAGGAGAGACGGATTTGCTCTGGTAAGGCGATTCGGCAGATCGATACTCGTTACCCTCCACCCGTGAGTGGTATAGAAATAATTCATCCTATGAATTATTTAGTTGGGCCGTCGGTCGGGTGCAAGAGCGTTCGCAGGCTTCGCGGTTTAAAATCCGATTTGACGCTGGGTTTCACGCTCACCATATCGCACTCGGTCTTGCGATCCTCACCAACGGACTATATACTACCACCAATTTTCCATCTCTGTTTGTCTGTGTCACTGTTGGAGTAAGTCTCCGTATTTGGCTCCGTCTCACATATAGTATATGCATAAATGCTGCAGAGTACCAGTTCGTTTCCACTATAGTTATCCCGGTCGTTATAGTCCAGACCTCGAGGCCTCTGCTATCGTGGCCAGAATTAACCGGGACTTCACAGTGTTTCCCTGTCCTTCTACAGCAAAATGGACAACGACACGAGATTGAACGTCTCTTGGGAGAAAATAGAGAAGAAGAACGTAAAAACGAGAAGAAAATGTTGATTGAATGGGATTAACGAACCCCTGGAAGGACCCAACCTTTTATTTTATAGTTTCATTGTACGAAATCTATTATAGCGCACAATTTTCAACATAAAAATCCAGTTATTTCTATATAAAAATTTAGATAAGCCACTTTTTTCAAAGGTTATCCTTTAGTCGAATGGAGGAAAAACGTTTAACATACAATATTGGTACAATGAGGACCAATTAAGGTTTGACAACATTTCTATTAATTGCTCTTCACTGCGAGAGTGAAAAAAAATCATTTGGTAGTTTCACTCTATCAATTCATTAGGGTAACGATTTTTTTATATTGTAACACAGAATATCTATACGGCAGGAGGAACGAATCATACGACAACAATTAAAATCCATATTTATGAAAATGTGAAAGCGACTGAAGGATAAATAAGTGAAAAGCTGTATATTCCTATTCATTGTTAGAATATAGGAGTGACAAACACGTGATAGAAATTGACAACAAACAAGCAACAAGAAGAATAATGATGTCATATATAAGTGTTTGCGCTCAAAGATAAATGTTTAAAAAAGTAGCAATGAAATGTCGATCGGTAAGAGAGCCAAACCGACTAAAGTACTAAAATTGTATATCACATAGATGCATCGTAAAAGACAGATGAATAAACATTATTAATAGTTGTACGATATCGAATATCGTTCCAGGAATCGACCGACAGAGGAAAGAAAAATGAGAAACGAAACGACGTCGAAGAGAAGTCTTACGATGTCGAACATAAAATCAGTGAGCTCTTTGCTTGTGCAGCAGCACTCTGGCATCGGAACGTCTTCAACGACTCGTGAAACTCGCGCCGTATGTATGATAATATTTTCGTGATTGGCAAAGTTCTTTGGCATTTTCCTGAGGCGAGCGTTGGTCTGGACGTTGCACTCGGTACGACGAAGAGAACGAGAAGATAGGTGAAACGAGGAGAGACGGGAAGGTCGAGAGGATCGATCGACCCTCTCGTTCAACCGCGAGACCCATCCATCCTACTTCTGCCAATGAGATATTCAGCCTCTGTATGTGCGGGGCAAGGGCAGAGTCTATATTCTGGTGGATGGCATTCGCAGGCGGACAACCGAACAGAAACGGGAAAAGCAGTCGAGTCTGACCGAGGAAGGGACGAGGCAGCCAAAGTTGGCTCGTGAAAGTCTCGTCTCGGGGTTTACCCGCCTCACGGAACTGCATAAAAGTTCTCCGACCAGGGTATACGGTATAGAGCTGCGCATCGACCTGGTGGATCACTGTATCCATTCACCGCACGCTTCTACCCCCCTGAAGTCCCTCCACGGGGCACGCGGATCTCACCGCGCCGCCAACGAGTGATCCCATCGATGGCTATACGGACATCCGAGGGGCAGAGGGAGATCTAATCTGCCTAATTCCAAAGTGATAGCATTTGCAAGCTATAGAAACGTACGATAATCCTCGTCGACGAGACATTTTCCCTTCTACAGTTTTATCGTACTTGAAATAGTTGAAAACCATCTGATAATCAAATACACAGGCTTATGTCGTACGTTTTACAACTATGTAGACGTAATTATCCTTAATCCTTAACTGCTTGGACGTGCAAACATGACGCAAAGTTACTTAGAACTGCTTTCACCATTTTTTTTTGTGAATCGAATTTGTATATAATTGATTTTAATTGTCAGTACCAATTTCATTGCATCTTGTTTTGAAAACCATGAATAGAACTTTAATCAAGCTGCATGCAAGGCTGCACGTCTAGAGCAACTCTAGAACAATATTTAGTGAACAAGTGAAATGTTCTTTTTCGACAAAAACATGATATTATTCCTAATCAGCAGAAAAATTCTAGCCGGATTCGAAAAATATTTTTCAGATTTACAAAATTTGGATTGAATTTTTAAGAAAATTTAAATATTTATTTTTAATAAAAATGCGTTTTAAAAGTTTTTCTTTTTGTAAAATTACGATTATTATTCTCTTATCGGCGATAAGATGGTGCGATATACTGATTAAAAAAATTTGTTGCAAGAAATGTTGACTCCGTGATATATCTTTGAAGAAAATCTGATAGAGAAATAAAATTGTCAAAAATGTCAAAAGTGTGCAGGAATAATCGAATTAAAAAAAAAAAAATCTGAGAGGATCGACGGAAAATCTTTCAAATTGGTGCGGAAACAATTCTATACAAAGCTTTTTGTTCAAGCGTAGGCAAGCTCTGATTGTACTACAAAGAGTACAATATGTAAATAAATAAAAACAGCGAGATTGATATCGAACGTTCACAATATCTCATTCTATCCGCTCGGTTTTAACAACAATTGTTCAGTACTTTACGTGTTGTATCGAATTGTACATGTTACATGCAATATAGCATCAACAGCAGCAGCAACAGCAGCAGCAGCCGCTCAGTGTTAATAGTTAGTGCTCACACGTATGTTACACATGTCGCATACTATGCCTGACCTGCCGGAAATTAGAAATTGCGTAATTCATCGGAAGCAGATGGTAGTTAACGCCAGGGTTACCTCCCACTCCCGTCCCCTGCCTCTCATAGCAAATTCTACCTTCGCATGGCTGACAGTTAATGCTGTACTACTGCATTTCTCAATGTTATTATCGCAACACCTATATGGTCTTTAAGTGTGTATGTATATTTGCATTGGTATAATATCGTCTACGTTATTCCTCACGTCGTTTCCTGAATTCCCTTGATCACTAAACGTTTCCAGTAAGTTCAACGAAGCATGGGCAAGAACGAGCAAATCCTGGATGAACAACTTCTCCAGACGAGATTGCGTTTCTGCCAAGCATATCACGGTCTCTCAACTTTCTCATCTATTCCTCATCATCGAATTTGAAAAATAAAATAAATCAATGTATGGATGAATTATAAGGAAACTGATTTATTTGACGCATACTATTATCGAAATATCTCGGAGAGCACATCCCTCGAATAAATGTAGCAAACTCTTGGAGTTTTTTACTTTGTCCGAATTGTATCGACGATTGTGTAAACTCGTTAATAAATGTTAGTTAAGTTTCTCGGGTTGCTTTACTATTATAAATTAAAAAAAAGATCAAAGTCTAGAACAATTTACATATTCATGTACATCCCGAGTAGAAAAATGTTCCGGCTGCCATATGTTTTATCAGGACCACATCCGAGCCTGTTCTGGCTCGCCGGACTATTGCCTGATGTGCACCAGTTCAGGTACCAATAAGGCGGGCAACATCAGATTTGCCGGAGTTCCACCGGAACTGGGCCACTTTCGGATTTAATAAAGCACGCCAGATGTATTATCTTTGATGCCGCCGGATCAGGCCCCGAGAAGAAGTCCATTAGATTTGCCGGATCACTAAAACTTGTATCATTTCAGTTCAGGGCCAAATCAGGAAAGGATCGGGTATCTATAATATTGAGATATATATTTTTCGAACAGTTTTTATTTGCAAATTTGTACAGATCCTAGCAGTATTCGTAACAGTTTTTCGACGTACCGTTTCAAGAAAGTGTGCAATTCATAATGCAAAAGAGAAATAACATACATTTTTTCTTCTATGTCGTTTCGTGTATACTGAGCATCACAAGCTTCAAATCGATCGATGACAACGACCGCGTTTTTTGAATCGTCGTTTTTTTTACTTGCCACATTTTAAATGTTTCCGAATCACAAGGATATGCGAACATCGATTTGATTACGCGCAAAATTTTACCATTCACTTTGACGGCGTTTGACTCTGGTAATTTATATATTTCGTTTATCTCTAAAATCATTCCATCACGTAAGAGAACCACGTTATTAGGAGCTCTACTTGAAATAATGAACGATTTATATTTTACTTTCTTGATTCTTACAAGAAGACGTCGCCTACTCGTCATCACGGATTTCGCTCAAATTTATAGCATATGTAGGGCTTGGCTAGAAATGAAAGTACCCAAAGTGGAAACTTCAGATGGCCAAGCGTTTAGAAAATAAAATTTTTTACGCGGCTCTGGTATCGTAAAAGCCATTTATGTTAGTATAATTGCCAAGCAGCGGTTGGTGTAGTGGTAAGAGCTCGGACTCGTAATGCGATGGTCGCAGGTTCAATTTCCTGTGCGGAGACTTTTTTTTCTAGCTCTTTCCCAATTTTTATATAATTCATGTCGCAATTAAGCGAATTGATAAATAATTTATTTTTTTTATTTATTTATACGCAAAAGGCATAGATAAGGAAAAAAAGATAACATATTCAGCAGGCCCACATCAGGCGCTTTATCCGGGCCGGATTCGCGTGCGCGTTACACCACGGATCATGGCCATATCGATGTGCCATATCCGGGTCGGAGTTAATTCTCCGGCGCTCCAAGTATGGACCGGATTCTGACCTGATGAAATTTCTACTCGGGATCCTGTATCTGTTTTATAAACGATAAAACTGCTATTTGCCAAGAGGACGTTCTCATTTCGCAGTGTTAAAATATTTGCCAAGAACCGAAGATCAAAGTTCTACAAACATTTATTTCTTTTTTACGGTAAATAGTATGACAAATTTATTAATTAATTACGTAATAAATGAATTTCTTCAATTCATTCAACCTTATAAAATTAAATAATTAAAATGACTTAACCCGAGACTTAACCCGAGTTAACATGTCGAGTACAAAAACCAGTTGAAAATTTCTAAAAAGCCATTCTATTCATTCTGTCTACATCCTTTACCGGATGCAGAGACATTCCCTGAAAAACAAATTCGTCGACGAGACGCGGGATTCGCGAATTCAATTGTTCGTTTTCGACGGTGAAACTCTTTCACTGTCGTTTCGTATACAGGTATTTCAGAGACTTTCTATCTTTCTCGCTATTTTTTATTTCTCTCTCTCTCTCTCTCTCTCTCTCTCTCTCTCTCTCTCTCTCTCTCTCTTTCTTTTTCCTCTTCTATTTTGTCAATTTAATTTCACTCGGGCTGAGCACGAGTATACAGAAAGCTATGGGAGGGTCGTGCAAGGTGAAAAAAAGTGTGACGGAGAAGAAAGTAGAAGCGTGGAAAGCAGTGAATAGGGCTTAATTTTTCTGAGCATGCCGAGGGACGAGGGCACGTGCAGGCTCAAGAGGTTGCGAGGAGTAAGGCGCGTATAAGGAAGAAGAAGACGAGAAGGTAAAAGAAGAAAAAGAATAAGAAAGTCGTGGAAAAGGAGTAGGGAAAGTCGACGACGTATAGAGAAGTCGACGAGACGATCAGCAGTGAGAAAGGTGGGGTATGAAGAGAGATTTGATGCACACCGGCGTCTCCACGAAGCGAGCAAAATCGTGCGCCTTCGCTATGCTACTCACTCGGTGCCCAATTTCGTATTCGAATCACGAATTCCCGATCGCTAGCCATTATCCTCGCCGTTGTTGTCGTCTTTGTCGCGTCAATCAGTTGGAAAAGACGTCAGTTCGACCGAAGCTCCTATGGATTCACCCTCTATCTAACCGCACTATCCTTCAATTTAAGGCGAAAAAAAAAAACGAGATGAAGTGAAAAACTGGGCGTTATGCGTTACTTTATTGAAATTAAATGAAAGAATAATTGAAAGAGATATTTTTGTTATTATTTTACATCGATGTAACTCGATTAAGTACGTTCGCGGAGTGCTTTCATAAAGGTTTTTGAAATTGATGAAATTAAGAGAACAAATGATTACATAACATATTGTATTATAACATAAGCGAATTACAAAATTACTTGAATTTTCAGTAACTTCTTTTCTTCACGTATGACGCTGCTGATGGTAAAGAATCGGAAAAGGCAGTCAGGGGTGTATGTAATATGGGTGTTGTAATATCGGAGAGAATTTAATGATAAAAAGTTATAAACGTGTCGATTTTGACAATTAGTCGAGCAATATATTTATATTTCAATTATACAAACGTTTTGGCGATAATATATTTAGCTTGAATTACTAATAATTGCCTTCTTAGTTGGAAAAAAATATTTGTAAAGAAAATAAAAGTTGACAATAATTTTTAAGACACTCTTTGATAGACAGGAGAATCAGTGAAGTTCTCTATAAAAATTGACCGTGTAATAGGGAAGGAATGATTCATTTCCTAAAAAGAAAGATGTACAGTATTATTGCGGGTATTTTAACACTGTAAACGAATTTGCAATATATTCCTGTTACACAGCATTTCGAGAGTGAGGTCCCGACTGAATTTTCTAGAACGACATCCGTATAGACGTATGGCGTGTACCACGGTGGATAGGTATAACCCTCTCGCGTGTGCTTCAACCCTGCGTCCTCGTCGTTGTCGTCGACGTCGATTCGATTAGAGTGTAAAGTCAGATGTGACTGGGGGACCGAATTGCGAATCGATTCGAACGAATACACGGACGGACTGGTGCGCTTCTATCCTCTCTCGTGTCTGCGACACGTTTCACCGAGTCCGGGATGTGAGGGAGTAGGTACTACGGAGGAGGATAGTAGAGTGTAGTGTATGTTGTACAATCCAGGATATATATAGCACAGTCGAGTTATACTACGTGTAGTTCATACACCGAGTTCAATGGACGTAGATATATGCTGTACACACACTCCGATAGGAATGGCACCAACACGCGTCATCCCTGCAGCTCACAGAGCAGAGAGTATCGGAATTCGAAGGTGAAAATAGGAGACACACAGAGTGAGTGCAGGGTATGAGATGAGCGTAGTATATGAGCTGAGTGGGAGGAGAGCGTGGTAGTGCGAAGGGAGAAGCGGGTGAAAAAAACAACATAGAAAAGAACGTGGAGCGATTGGAACGTACTCGCGCGCACTACTTCATACATTTACGCTCCTTTGACAAGCCTCGCCGACGACAATACGCACGCCGACGACAATACGACGCAAAAACAATGCAACGACGGTCCTTCAAACGCTTTGTCGAGCTCGCTCTCACTCTCCTCTTTCACCTTCTCTCATTCTGACTATAGCTTTCACTCATGGTTTTTCTATCTTCGCTTCTACCATTCCGTTATTTCTACGTCACATATAATTTCTCTCTTCTTCTCTATTTCACGTGCGTACACTATTGGAATGTCGCGAGATTGTATGCACGCATTGAAGTACGCCGGGTAATCCAGAGATAATACGAAGGAGCACGGAGAAAAAAGATTTTTCGCGATTACCGATCATCGGTTTGAACGATCGAATTGTTTGTAAATCCAGACCATTTTATTGATTGGTACAGCTTATAGATTGTTGTCGCAACTAATATTTCTTTTTCCGTAAGCAGGTATGATTTACGGAAACTTTAAAAACAGTGCCCCTGAACATATACAAACAATCGAAATATCGTGGAAAGATAAGGAGATCGATCATAGGTAATAAAAAAAAATTCAACATTTTAATTCCACAAAATATTATTTTTATCGATTTTACAAAAATGCCTCGAATGATATAAATTTTGAATAATTTATGTCCCGAGGAATCAGATTCCGAACAGAGGAGTCTTGATATAATCCATATACGCAATACCCACTACCGAGTATACATTTAATTGGTTAATTGGTTCGGTCAGTCAAATTAATTGGTAGAATCAACAAACTAATATGTTCGATTTTGGCAAATAGTCTCGAATGATCTACATTTTGAACAATTTATATTCTCAATAATTGGATTCCAAACAGAGGAGTCTTGGTATAATCCGTGTATGCAATATCCATAACGGAGAATACATTTAATTGGTTAATTAGTTGGGTCAGTCAAATTAATTGGTAGATCCAGCTAACGAATTTATTTGATTTCACCAAAGAGCCTAGAACGATATAAATTTTGAATAATTTATGTCTTGAGGAATTGAATTCTGACCGGAAGAGTCTTGATATAATCCGTTTATGGAATACCCGTAACCGAGTGTACAATCAATTGTTTAATTGGTTGCATCAGTCAAATTAATTGGTAGTACCAGCTAATTAATATGTTTGATTTCACCAAAGAGCCTCGAATGATATAAATTTTAAATATTTTATATCCTGAGGAATTGGATTTCGGAAAGAGAAGTCTTGATATATAACATAACCGAGCATACAATAAATTGGTTAATTGGTAGGATCAACCAGCTAATTAATTGGCACAACCGATTAACTTGATGACTAAAAAAATAAAATGGCAAGAAGCGTATTTAACCATTCAGACTTCTCCTTGTAGGGGAATAGAACGACATAATTTTGTCGTGGCCTAATAAGTGACATTATGAAGATACAAAGGAGAGACGATGATAACTAGTCTCGAATTTTAAGTCGCGATGTGCGCCAGAATAGGTAGCAACGTTGACGTGAAAGATCGTAATTGCGAATTCGTTGACCCGTGAGTCAAGAGTGAGCTAAGCTCCCTCCGGCCGTACCCTTCGGATAACCCGTGTGCGAGACAGAGAAGGTAACAGTAAAAGAGCGTTTCATAAATGGAGTGTTGGAACGAGACGGAAATATGGAAAGATAAAGAAGCTCGGTAAAGTGAATGAGCGAATGAGAAAGAGAGAAAGTACAACGATGGAAGAGAGGAGAAAGAAAGGATGACTGAGAGTGAGACTGCCGGAGTAAAAGGAGAGATAAAAAAAGGAATATGGAAAGCTGTCGTTAGTCGTCGGGGGTAAAAGAGAGTGAGAGTTAAAAAGTGCGAGGTTCCAGGAACGTAGAGAAAAAGAGGAGCGAGCAAACAGACTTTGCAATCGTTTATTTTTCTGGCAATTATATTCTTCTGTGAAAAGAACCCCAAGCCCTTTTCACTCACTGTATTTATTTCTGTCGTGAATGCGCTCGCCTGCCTTGAAACGTCGCTGAGTTCAGGGGCTCTCAGTTACTCAGCTTTCTCTTTTAATATTTCTCCGTATATCGTCTGCGTATGAATCTGCAGGTAAGCTTTTCTCGCGGCTTGAGATTCTCAACGCACTGCCCAGCATGTGAACTGCATTCACAGTTTGACCGTGAGTGTGCGCGTGATGCAGAGTACGAGTGCGATTGTGAGTCGAGCGTACTATGCATTGCAGTACAATTGTAGCTTCGCCCTAGAGTCGTAGAATCGTTGTAGATCCAACTCCCTCCGTCCAAACCCCTTTCTTTCCAGGCTCACTTCCTTCACAGAAGTAAAACTTGAGAGTGTTTTCCGGCTTGACTTTGCCGTCGAGTTTCTCCAAAGGAGCCGGCAAGCATCCGACGTGTGGCAAAGGCAGAAAGGAAAGTCGTAAGAGAGAGAGAGAGAGAGAGAGAGAGAGAGAGAGAGAGAGAGAGAGAGAGAGAGAGAGAGAGAGAGAGAGAGAGAGAGAGAGAGAGAGAGAGAGAGAGAGAGAGAGAGAGAGAGAGGAGGGTGGTCCGCAGGGAAGTATATAGCAAGGCAACTGTTACTGGGCCAACATACTTAAAAACAGAAAGGAAAGGCGCTGACACGCCTCCGCCATTTGCACCAACCCCCGTAATCCCATGTTACTCATACCCCGTTTCCACTCGTTACCTCGAAGAAATATGCCGTCGCGCGAGGGGTACCGAGTGCTCCAATCCCGTTGGCAATCATTTTTAATTACCCTGTGACATCTAAAGATGCAATTATCGAACGAAGAGCGAAATCGCGTGTTCCTTCTTTGATACCGACTGTCGGAATAAGATTTCTGTATATAGTACGACAGTTTCAGTCGTTTACTTCTTCGAGTATAACATAACTTTGAAGAAGGAGACCCGGTATCTTGCTTATGCGTCGCGCTGCTCACTTTGAACTATACGAGTGAGAGTGTACCAGGTGGCTTCATCTCTCTAGTGTTTTTCGCGTCCTACCGGCAAGTTGCGTGAGCTTTGCTCATCGGAGGAACTTTGCTAAAAGTCTATCGGCTCAGTGTCCATTGTAATAATTTTATGCTTCAGAGATGAGATCTAACTATATTTTTAATGGTTGCTTGTATAGTATACAGCGTTTATATCCCAATTAAATTTATAATCTTATACTTTTAATGTACAATATAATAATTTGATGTTTCAGAGATGGTGTCTAAATAAGTCTTTAGTGGATACTTAGTTAGCTGTTTGAGTCTGAATATGTCTTAATTGTTTCTAACTTTGTTTTATTCGTATCCCAGTGAAACGTATAATTACTTATGAAAACGTATAACTTTTTCTTACGTCGCTAATAACAATGTTGTTGATGGGACGATAAATAAAATTTAACAGAAAAAAAAAAACAATACTCACAGTACTGCTGCACGGAGGAAAATTGTTCGATGGTAGAACAAACTTTTTAAATGCTTGGGGCTATGTTAGTTGCGGTTCACATAAAATTTAATACTGCAATTACCTCCGATTATATTCCTCAACCCTCTTTAGTTCGTTGAGACTAATGGAACGTATAAAAAACTTCATTGCTCGAGGTTACCATACGAATCAGTATTCCATTTTTAACGTCTCAACTGATAAGCGTAATTGTCGTAACGACGATCGGTGAGCTATTCACTTACCGTTTGTTCGTCTATACAATGTAAGTGGATACATTTCGATGAAGATTGTTTCTAATGTGATTTAAAAAGATAAATTATCACTCACAATTATCGGCATGCATGCCGTTCTGATCTTACTTTTAGAAATTTAATTAGTAAAAGTACCAAACTTTCATTGTTTTTACTAACCAACCGGATCGATGGTTACGTTATTATTACGGTTGGCTGATATAACCATTGAAGTAAACCAACATTGTTTCTCATATATGGTTATCGTCTTATGCCATACACTTTCTTGTAAGTTGATTGACAGCAATAATTTTATTTTATCATAGTACATCCCAACTAAATCTTCTTCTCCGTGTGTTGCGCTCATATTTTTCTTTTTTTTTTTTTAGCAAATACGTATATATCGGCGAAGATTTTTTCACGGGAAAACACTAATTATAAGAAAACAAAATGTCATATTAAATCAAATAATGATATTAGATTAAAATAAAAGAAGAAGATTTGGCTAAAGGCTACTTGAAGTTCATGATTATCTATCTCCTTTAACGTGTTTACCTTTCGGAATGAAAAAAAAAAGTTATTCCAAGAGTTGTCAGTACTTTCGATTAATTTAATCATCATGACAACGCGTATGTATACATTAAAGTTAATAATTTGATAATTATCGTACTTCTGTCTATCGAATAATATAATCTATCAAATTGCTTTCTGACTTATACTGTTGAGAATACGGTAGAGTTACTTGAGCAGCATGGCTGGTGCTCCGGAGAGAGAACTCTTCACATTAGCAGCTCTAACCACCCTCGAAGTTTACCCAACATCCCGCAATTGTGGTAGCCTCTACGAAGCGCAACAGAGAACACGTTCTCACTCTCGTTTGCTTTCTGAGACGTAGCTATATATTGTACAAAAGCAGCAGTTAGCAACAGCCCGTAACGGAATATCCTGACTGAGCAAATGCTACGCAACGAAGCCTGCACTTTCTCCTGGCCACTGCCTCGCCACTATTACCCTCCTCATCAAGCTTCTATCCCTGGAGAGGCTTGTTAAGAGATCGTTCCGGTTACGTGTGAAGAAAAAGTGAAATAAACGAAGTCTGGTGAGTAGAACCTCGCGAATGGTTTTGTATTTTTTTAAATTATATTTTTTACAAAGTGTCTTTAGCGAGGAAGTCGATTAAATAGACTAGAGATTAGAAATTGACTCTGGTGAAGATCGATTGAAGAGTCTGGATTTTATGATGATTTGCATTTTTTAATAAATACATTTCTGTGTTGTAGCTCACGCAAATTTTCAACTACAAGGCTAACGTTCTTCACAGAGATGGAGACCGTTAAACATCAAATGATTATTATATTATTTTTACTTGAACGTCTATAAATTTTGTAGAGTTTTTCACACAACTATGATAAAAATGTTAAAAGATATCTAAAAAAAAAAAATGAAATGCTTCTCGTAGGTTTTTTCAAACATATCCTTATATTAGTAATTGGCTAAGAGTGCTTATCAAGAATGATTACTTTTTAACCAACTAACGTTAATAACCGACGAATATTAACAAGCTTGATTGTTTGTTTGTTTGTTTGTGTGAATATGCTATAGGTTCATTGTCACAAAAATTGATGAAAAAAAATGTAAAGGAAACCAATATTTCTCCATGAGGAAGCAAAAAGAGAAATCTCACTTACGCGAAGTTTCGTTACAAGGAATCTCAGCCTGGAATTCTCACAAAGCGCATATCACGCAACCATATTCACTGAGATTGTACGGTGAGCTAACGACCATCAAAGCTTGCGTATAGCATGAGCAATTATGCAGAAAGAACAAAGAGAAAGAGAAAATTAATAGAGGAGGGTATATCAAGAGTGAATGAAAACGAGGGGGTAAACTACCCTCAGCGGAGAAACATTTCAAGTTGATTTCCCGACGCGCAGTTGTGTTTTCCATCATACTTTCTTGCGTGAAAATACATTTTTTTAATTATTAAAAAAAATAGTTTATACATGACAAGCGAATGATTTCCCGGAGCGCGAGGCGATGATTCATCGTTCAATTAACGAATACGCAGAGCTCGGTGTAAAAACGGATTAGTATCATCGTCAAGGAAGAAATGTCTCGTCAGAAGAATCGTTTAGTGGTGAATTTTTCCCGAATGAAGACGAATTGCCGTGGGTTTATCGGTGTGAGGTTAGTTTCAAGCCAAGCCAGCCTCCCACGCGATTCGTTAAATTAATATCTTGGTCATATTGGACCCTAGAGAAAACTAGAGATACCGAAGACGATGGTGCAATCGTCGAGAGCTACCATTCATCATCGGAGCAAGATACGCCGCACTAATGTGCTCTTCTCGACATAGAACAGCAGTAACATACCGCTGCTGAGAGCAGCGGTATGACATTTTTGTCGCGGATACCCTTGACGTTGGGTTAGAAGCAAGGCAGCGGCGGACGTTTGCGGGAAGGGGGAGGGGGGTTAAACTAATCGCAAGTCTATTACAGGGTTGGAGAGACGAAGGTGGAATTACGGTGGGAGATGAGTTTTATTATTTCCGGGTAGATCGTCTTTTATAAACGTTAGCAGGCTCACGTATGTACACGGGATGACCCTCTTACAACGGAGTGAGATCAGCGAAATCGGACGGTGACATGTCCTGTATAGTTCTGGACTGTACCCTTGTCATCTGTCCTTTCGGCGCGGCCAGCTCATTCTCGTCACTCGCTCGTGACTTGTCCTCTGTGCTTCCGCTGACTTTATGAGCTGATGTAGACAATGTGCTTCCTTAATGAATATCTACGAAACTATCCCACATCGCCGGCCAGCTGCCAGCTACTAAACTATATGGTTGACTGTGAGGTAAATTTTACCGATGGTCTGCCGGTGTCTGATGCAATTTTACTATATTTTAGTTAAATATCACCGTATTCTCGAGCAATTAAATAATTTTTCTCATTTTAATTCGTAGGATAAACTAATATCAGAGCCTTAGTAGATACATGAGAAAAAAATCGGCGTTGAAATTACGATGCTGATGGCACAATGAATTATTATTTTTGAGGTTACACTAAAATCAAGAACAAGTCGATGTAAATGTCATTAATTCTTCTATATAGTTATCCCATCAATAGTTTGCATTTTGTACAAAAATGCAATACTCGTTACCATGAACAACAGAGTAAAAATAACGAGCGGAGAGTGATTAGATAGCATAAATATTATTACTTTGTACCAGTTGGTTGTGCTCCAGAGGTTTAATCATATTTTTTATGAAGAAATTCCATTCACCACCGTAATTGTTACATTTACCGCAGGTACTAGTTAGGTTTACTTGGTCAGCAGCAGGTTTTAGCGCCAAGCTAACATACTGGAGGGAGTAGCGTTCGCGCTCCATCGACACTACTGCATGCATTTCGCAACGCAAGTCACGCGAGTATTAAGGGACTAAGGGACAAATGGATGGTTCGCCGGTGTTTTAATGGTGAACAATGAATACGCTTCGAAGCGATACGCTTTTCCGTTAAGTAGAATACTGAGTTAATTGCGACTTGTCACTGTTGTCAACAGCACTTTGATTCGCTGTTAAGTGTACTGTAATTGCAGTCACTACGACTCTTTTTTTTACCGTGTAATAAAAAGCACGTTAATTTAAAATTTGCACATTGCTTCCATGTGATTTTCGCCGACTCACAGATTATCCTCTACGAGTAATCTCAAGTTTGGCCTCCTCATCGTAGAAGTGGTATTAAAATTGTCAATAGAATTGACAATCAAGTAAAATTACAAATTTCATAAAGTTTAACCTCTAGATCGATTCTTACCAAATTCAAGACCGAGTATCCTTCTTTTCTAGTCAATTTGCATTGCAAGTTTCATTTTGATAGATGAGAATTGACGAAAGTTAGAGCAAAAATATACTTTATTCGAAAAATTAAAAAAATGCATGATTCAATAAAATCTTAACGCCTTTATCGATTGATGCCAAACTCAATATTTCTTGAGCCTATTCTTGTACAAAGTTTTAACTCGATGGCTCGAAAATTACAAAAGTTAGAGAGATCACACCCTTTTTTCCCAAAATTTCTGCTAGCGATATGGCAAAAAATGCAGCGAACCGAGGGGGGTTACGAACTGATTCGTGTGCAAAGTTTTAGAAAGATCCAATTACCCATTCTCAAGATATAGCTATTTCAATTTTAAAAGCTCATCACACACACACGCACGCACGCCCACACACACACATACACGCGCGCGCGTGCGTGCGCACGGGCATTTAAAAACAAACATGATTTCTCGACATTTTGGAACATTTTGAGTACTCTGACATCAAAATCTCGAGAAATGTTATTATCACAAAGAACAAAACTTCCTCCATGAGAAAGTAAAAAAATACTGAAATTAGTAAAATATATAACAGCCATTATCGTAAAAGTTGAAAGTATTAAAAATAAATAAATGTATATGAAGATACTACAGTAACGAGTATGTCTCTAAGCGAGGGATGACTCAATTTTAATATCTTTGCCGTCCTTTGCATCTTCCACATGATACTGCTTAACATCAAAAGCGTTATATATGCGCATCTCGGTATTCGTGTTCCCACAGGAACGACTCTGGGGCTCATAGTGGAAGGCAAGAGAAGTAGGAGAGGTAATGAAAATCTCTGAAATAATTAACCAGGCATAGAGGTGGCCTGGCCTGACCTAGCCTCACTAGGAGGCACAAAACAATCTCGACCAACTGTGCTCGGTGAATCCATTAGAATGCAGTCGCGTTAATAATACCTTAATAAATGTCATCTCTGTCTCCCTTTTGTCTAATAGGCTACGAAGAAGATGACTACGATATTATATATGACCCGCGCACACATGGTAGCAGTTCATATATCATATAAGACGCAATATATGATCAAGAAACAATCTTGATGGACTCAAGCTTACACTTACGCTTACACTTACGCTTACACTTACGCTTACACTTACGCTTACACTTACGCTTACACTTACGCTACAAGCGCTCGTAACGACGAATAGCCAGGTTTATCGAGTTGTGTGTTTCTTAAAAAAATGACGCTAAGTGCAAAATACCAGATCATAGTGAAGCAAATAACACTTGGACAACCCTTCAGCAACTCCAGCTACTACAGTCAACCTTACTTTTCTAACACACAACACGATACTCACATTTTTTCTCATTCACTCGATTCTACATACACACAAGTCAATTGTCCACATTTCCTTTTCTACATAATCCAATTGTTCACATTGAATTTCTACACAAACTATTCCAACACGAACCGAAATCTTCACGTTAGATTCTCCATAAGCTCGGTAGTATACATTTCAATTTATAACACGTTTTAGATCGTACACATTTCCAATAATCCACATCTCGATTGTTCACAATATCTTTCCTTCACATCTCGATCATCCAGAATATCGTTCTTTCACATTTCGATAATCACCGTTAGCTCGACGAATAATTTTGAAAATATCCACCCGGAGGAAAGGGATTATGGAGAATCGAGCGATTTAGAAAAGTTATTATGGAAAATCGAGATGTTAAGAGTTGGGATGTGATTAATCGGAAAGATGTACAATCTCAAATGTGTAGTTAGAAAAATGTATAGTATCGGGTTTGTGTAAAAATGGTTGTGATGAATCAGGTTGTGTGAATAAGGTTATGGTCAATCGGGTTGTGTAGAAAGAGGAATGTGTCCAAACGATTTGTGTTGCAAGGGGAGCGTGGAGAATCGAAGTATGTAGAAAAGAGGTTGCCTTCCTACCTAAACACTCCTCTACTGGGTAATCATGTTCACCATGATTGTATCCTCTCGTGACGTACTCGGTAATAGAGAAATTTCTGAGATAGAAATTGAATACAGGAAAGTTTGTTTTTAATAAATTGTTACCAGATTAGTTTATTTACAGTAATTGAATATGTTATGTTGCTGATTTGAGTTACTCTGATCCATATGATGCATCTATTATTAAAAGGATTTACAATTATTTTGCGTCGTACGTAAAAAATTCCATTGAAAATATTCACTGCGCCAAATTGTTGTCGGTTGCATCGGCATTGTTACGGTCTAGGCTGCAATTGGCATCTTCATTTTCAACATTATCCAATGGAAGTATGCATGAAATTCCGCAATACATTGTTGACTAAGCGTTGATACTATATTTCAATGATTTTCCATTTTTTTTCCGAATTATTAAATATCTCATTTCGTAATTTGCCAAAAAATAAACGTAGATGCTTGATAAGCAATTTTAAGTTTTCACACAAAATTTAAACAATTAATCAAAACATCTCAGAAAATTGAGACGTAAGAAATTCAGAGGTAATTTCGTAAATATTCTGGGAAATATTTTTACTAGGTTTCCGTCCAGCTATCTCGTCCAAGCCATGCAAACAGCCTGCATATAAGACAGTCCCTACCCATGAATTCAGCTCCCACAGGCCAGAAAGTATCTAACTCGCGTTGCAATGACCAAGCAAAGAGAGAGAGATAGAGAGAGAGAGAGAGAGAGAGAGAGAGAGAGAGAGAGAGAGAGAGAGAGAGAGAGAGGTAAAATTGCTTAGGAGACTGGGTTACATGTAATTCTACCAATTCAATTCCACATATGTGTGCGTAGGTTTGGGAGTTTGCGCAACTATTCCATCCATTCGCGAAACGACGAGTGCATGTGTTTGATGTTGCAGATGGACTATATCTCCCATACAGAGTGTGGTTATATATATACCTCACGTGAAGCAGCATGCGAGAGATTGCTGTGTATACCATCAACATACGTATAGCTGCGGGTGAGCGAGCGAGTCTCAGAGGAAGGAGGATAGGCGTCCGGTGGAGAGACATCGATGACACTATACATATTGACAAGACACTCGAGACCGCCCGCCAGGTCCTCGGCCTCGTGTGCCACCAGCTCCAGAACCAACTTCAGTTGCAGCAGCAGCAGCAGCCACCCTCCAGCCGCTCTCTAGGCCGACGCGTACCCTGCAAAACCCCCGCTTAGACATCACTGTTCATCCCCTCCGTATCTGACTCTCGACCCAATCCAACCGACCTAACCATCTCTATACATCGGCGGAACGATGGAGGAAGTGGAAAACCATATGTATTACAGCTATATGCTTCACAGCGTATACATTCAAGTATCCAAGTTCATATATGATTCACCGGTGTGGTACCGCCTTCGCAGTACGCTTTGCACACTCGCCTCCGCGTATTACTTGCTTTTCTACTTATTTTACTTGTGGATGAAATATTCCTTTCGATATGGGAGAAAAATAGTGTCGGCCGCACTCCTATCTCTCAAGGCTCCACAGGACTCTTATACCTATTCCACGCGTTACAGGAAGAAGTAGAATAAGACGAGGACTTTCCGGTACTGCTTCGACTTCTCCCTTGGGACTCCCTCTCATCTCGAGACTATCTACTCTATTCCTCTAGAATCAATGATATATATATTAATATGACACGGTTCGTGGTCTTCTCGTGATAAATTGTTCGAGTGTCTGTGGAACTCCAGTTATATCAGTCTTATGGTCTTGAGTATCAGACATTAGAGTTACGTGTCGTTGTTGGTTTAATCATGGCAAGGCGCTAGTTTTGTACGCCGAATGAGATCTTGTTTTTCCTTCTGGAAAGCTTTAGACTTTTGTTTCAAAACAATTTGTCCAATGTTTCTTTCACGTTAAAATTTTCGTTGTAAGATGTTGTTGTAAGATTGATTTTTATTTTATCAAGCAAGGCCTTGATAATTATGTAATCGCTTTAAGGCAATGTGTTAAACGGTTACCATGTGACTCGCTCGATAACAAACACTGTAACGTAAATTTCATCGTCCCGATTGATCTCTCAGATGAAGAAAAGAGAAAGGTTAATGTCTTTTATTAAATCTCTCGCATGTATGGCGATCGGAGAGAGACAGACGTCATATCCACATTACATCCTATTGATAATTAAAACATAAAAAAAAACCCAACAAGTACTACCGATCATATACAATTAACGTCAACTGCTCTAAATGTAAAGAGAAGTTATTACACGTCCTATATAATTTATGTTTCCTACGCAGAACCCAACGTATGTGGCATAGTTTCGACAATTACGTTTCCCTGCATTCAGGAGATTCTATTTGATCCATAGGAATGGCATTAAATCAATGGATTAATGAGGAATTGGTACGAGAATGTGGTAACGGAAGAGGAAACAGTTGAATCGCGAGAATTTCACGTAATCAGAGATGCAGAAATTGAGTGGAGAGGGAAAGCACTAGCGTTGCCGAAAAGGAAGAGTGGTAGGGAGGCGCCAGACCTGGCTCGACAAACAACTAATACTACGATCACCGATAAGCTTCATCTATAGGCACCCTACCGGCGCGCTATACAGAACAATGCCACGCATTTATTAAACAATGCGCCACACTCGAAACAATGAATGCAGTGCGATGGACCGGGAGCGAAGGGCGTGTCTCTATGCGTTCCAGTGATCTATAGGGGTGCTTGGTTGGCTACGTAGTAGAAACAATACGTCATCGTATTCGTAGTCGTTGTCGTCGTCGTCGTCGTCGTCGTTGTCGTGGTCGTGGTCGTCGTCGTCGTCGTCGTCGTCCTCGTCGTTGTCGTCGTCGTAGCCACTGATGGAAAACAATACAACACCGATGGATTTCGCTCTCGATTTCAAATCGAAATAAAGGGTGATTTTTTTGAGGTTAGGATTTTCATGCATTAGTATTTGACAGATCACGCGGGATTTCAGACAAGGTGTCAAAGAGAAAGATGCTCAGTATGCTTTGACATTTCATAATGAATAGACTTACTAACGAGCAACGCTTGCAAATAATTGAATTTTATTACAAAAATCAGTGTTCGGTTCGAAAAGTGTTTCGCGATTTACGTCCGATTTATGGTCTACATAATCGACCAAGTGAGCAAACAATTAATGCGATTGTGACCAAGTTTCGCACTCAGTTTACTTTATTGGACATTAAACCAACCACACGAATGCGTACAGTGCGTACAGAAGAGAATATTGCGTCTGTTTCTGAGAGTGTTGCTGAAGACCGTGAAATGTCGATTCGTCGCCGTTCGCAGCAATTGGGTTTGTGTTATTCGACGACATGGAAGATTTTACGCAAAGATCTTGGTGTAAAACCGTATAAAATACAGCTCCTGCAACAACTGAAGCCGAACGATCTGCCACAACGTCGAATTTTCAGTGAATGGGCCCTAGAAAAGTTGGCAGAAAATCCGCTTTTTTATCGACAAATTTTGTTCAGCGATGAGGCTCATTTCTGGTTGAATGGCTACGTAAATAGGCAAAATTGCCGCATTTGGAGTGAAGAGCAACCAGAAGCCGTTCAAGAACTGCCCATGCATCCCGAAAAATGCACTGTTTGGTGTGGTTTGTACGCTGGTGGAATCATTGGACCGTATTTTTTCAAAGATGCTGTTGGACGCAACGTTACGGTGAATGGCGATCGCTATCGTTCGATGCTAACAAACTTTTTGTTGCCAAAAATGGAAGAACTGAACTTAGTTGACATGTGGTTTCAACAAGATGGCGCTACATGCCACACAGCTCGCGATTCTATGGCCATTTTGAGCGAAAACTTCGGAGAACAATTCATCTCAAGAAATGGCCCGGTAAGTTGGCCACCAAGATCATGCGATTTGACGCCTTTAGACTATTTTTTGTGGGGCTACGTCAAGTCTAAAGTCTACAGAAATAAGCCAGCAACTATTCCAGTTTTGGAAGACAACATTTCCGAAGAAATTCGGGCTATTCCGGCCGAAATGCTCGAAAAAGTTGCCCAAAATTGGACTTTCCGAATGGACCACCTAAGACGCAGCCGCGGTCAACATTTAAATGAAATTATCTTCAAAAAGTAAATGTCATGGACCAATCTAACGTTTCAAATAAAGAACCGATGAGATTTTGCAAATTTTATGCGTTTTTTTTTTAAAAAAAGTTCTCAAGCTCTTAAAAAATCACCCTTTATCACTGATGATATAGCGATTGTTCTTCCTGTCGCCCCACTCTTAGTGTACACAATATATATATGTTGTGACGTATATTAGGGTTTCTTGACGGGGTTCTCCACAGTTCGACATATCACGCAGAGCACACGTATAGCTCATCAGCCATATTAAACAAGAGAAGAAAAGCAAGAACCCTTTTGTTTTTTTTTTACGCACAATTGATGATTGGTATCAGAGAAGTCTGGTATGGATCGCCTCTCTTTACAAGCCCTCAGGGTTCAACTGCAATGTTACGCCTCTCATTGTAAAATGTACGGTACATGCTTCCATACGGAACAATCGAGATCATGGAGATAAATCATTAACCAATTGATAACCATATCGGCCATATCCAGATTGTCAAGGAGTTACATTATTATTATTGTTTCAATTTACTTATTTATTATGTAAATTATTGGAATACTCAATTGGTAATAGTCACTAGAATTACATTAATTAGCCGTGTACGTTGAGTAGATAACATTTCTTTAACAGTATCTATAAAAATAAGATAAAAAAAATGGAATAAACAGAAAAGTAGTCAATCGATACGAGTAGATTTTGATTTAATAGTCGTTTACTACAGTATTAAGATCAGTAAGGAATCTAAAGGGTGATTTTTTAAGAGCTTGAGAACTTTTTTTTAAAAAAAAACGCATAAAATTTGCAAAATCTCATCGGTTCTTTATTTGAAACGTTAGATTGGTCCATGACATTTACTTTTTGAAGATAATTTCATTTAAATGTTGACCGCGGCTGCGTCTTAGGTGGTCCATTCGGAAAGTCCGCTTTTTTATCGACAAATTTTGTTCAGCGATGAGGCTCATTTCTGGTTGAATGGCTACGTAAATAGGCAAAATTGCCGCATTTGGAGTGAAGAGCAACCAGAAGCCGTTCAAGAACTGCCCATGCATCCCGAAAAATGCACTGTTTGGTGTGGTTTGTACGCTGGTGGAATCATTGGACCGTATTTTTTCAAAGATGCTGTTGGACGCAACGTTACGGTGAATGGCGATCGCTATCGTTCGATGCTAACAAACTTTTTGTTGCCAAAAATGGAAGAACTGAACTTAGTTGACATGTGGTTTCAACAAGATGGCGCTACATGCCACACAGCTCGCGATTCTATGGCCATTTTGAGCGAAAACTTCGGAGAACAATTCATCTCAAGAAATGGCCCGGTAAGTTGGCCACCAAGATCATGCGATTTGACGCCTTTAGACTATTTTTTGTGGGGCTACGTCAAGTCTAAAGTCTACAGAAATAAGCCAGCAACTATTCCAGTTTTGGAAGACAACATTTCCGAAGAAATTCGGGCTATTCCGGCCGAAATGCTCGAAAAAGTTGCCCAAAATTGGACTTTCCGAATGGACCACCTAAGACGCAGCCGCGGTCAACATTTAAATGAAATTATCTTCAAAAAGTAAATGTCATGGACCAATCTAACGTTTCAAATAAAGAACCGATGAGATTTTGCAAATTTTATGCGTTTTTTTTTTAAAAAAAGTTCTCAAGCTCTTAAAAAATCACCCTTTAATATTGATAATGTCTCGCAGCTAACACTTGGCGAAAAAGTTGGATTCATCGGTAGAAAGAATTAAATAGCCGCTGCCTTGGCGAGCTTCGTAGAAGATAGTTAGGCAGAGCAAGTAGAAAGTACAATAAGAAATACAGAGATCGAGCTTTGGAAAAAAAAAGAGGCGTCCAAGACTGAAAGACAAACAAGACGGATGAAGAAAAAAGGAGAGAACGCTGATACCGAAAGGACCTTGGACCGTCGCGGAGATTTGCTGGCAAAGGGAATACAACGGTAAGATAAAGAAGCGAGGGGGTGAAAAAGGGGCGAAGTCCGGAAGAAGGAGGACGTGGCTCGAGTGGCATAAATTCGTAAAGAAACGAATGGCAGACGGAAGTATGGAAACCGTAGATTGAAAGCCCGGGTAGAAGAATGAGGTAAAAAGCAAAAACCAGGAAACACACATAGAAAGAAAGAAAGAAAAAATCACGAGGAATAAGAAGAAACTGAAAAGGGAATAAGGAGAGAAAGGGCACGGTTGCAGTTCATTTTGCCTCATATCGTTCTGTGGAATCTAAAGACCGGTCAAATATTTACCGGGATTCGCGGCCGACAGCCAAAACCCTTTAATAAGTTTTTTATTGCAGTTTCTCTTTGTTTATCGGGGGTAACCGGAAGGGAGGGGAGCAGATAACTGCGGCACGATGCAGACTTATTTCTTTTTCTTCACTCATATCCTGTTCATATATACCCAACGAACCGACCATATAATATTTGCGTTTCACCGGGCACGAGTGTTGTATCGAATTAGAGATCGTCAAAAGTTTCATTTTAATAGAAAGTACTTATTTAACATTTTTTAAAAAAGTTATGATAGCTATATATCGTACATCAATGCCATCGGGTTAAAAATAGTAAATATGTAAACATGGAATAAAAAATTCTGCAACGTAGAACGTTGCATATTGGTTAAAATATCATTTTTCTTCTAACTGCGCTGAAATGACCGCATTGAATTCGGCCAAAAACGTTCCGTGCGTTTTAAATTTCCAATTTTTAACATTTAAGGATACCGATCACGGCTTGTTATTAAGTCAACTAACATTTTTTTTCCGTGCAGTGGGAGGGCATCGTCCCCCCCCCCCCCGCCATTTTATGGCGAGTGAAATATAAAATCATTAAAGCTTGGTCGCCCCGGTAGCTTTTGTTGCGAAATCGAGTGTATTGTTCGTGAGCTTTTGGTGAGCCTTCGCGTGACGAGTCAAGGCCGCCTGAGTTTCGAACCTGTTTTAAGGTGATCGAATAGTTACACCTTATATTAGATAACGTTGTTATGCCGGTACCGCGTAATTGGATAACTCGGTAATCGGTACAATATTAAAAAGTTATTATTTTGGGATCGTTTGCCGATTAGGAGATGGATCACGAGTAATTCGTGTAAACGTGAATTTACGTAAAATGGAAGTATTATATTATACTACTATTTTATTATAGGCAACGGTAACTTTCCGTTGTCTATTTAAAAGTCAATAAAAGTATTCTACAATAAAATGTGGTTTCGAGCCCGTACGAGGAACCAACCTCTCGCGTTTGAATCTACTGATGGAATTTAATATTTCGGGTGAGTCTGACCCGCGATCAACCATTCAGGTTGATGTTAAACTTTAGACTGATTTTGGCAAAGTAGTTATTCACTCCTTTGACCGAAATCAAATGTCGCAATGAATTTCACAATAAACATCGCTTGCAAATTCCAGCAAGTCGTAGCTCGAGCTCGTAGCAGTCATTGCTCGCAGCTCGTTGCTTACGTTTGCACGTTTTTTCTACTTCGGTGAGTGGCCTCACGCGAAGAAGGAACAATGGCGAAATAATGTACAATGAATTAATTCGCGGCACAACATCGTATTTAAAAAAATGACATACATAGCATGCCACGCTTTACTATTGTCGCATCAACCCTGCTTATCAATCTTTTATACAAGAAATCTCAACGCAATAAACGAGAATTTAATAGACCGTTTATGGCTTCATCGACGCTTCAATTAGACAATTAACACCGTTTGCAATTAGATTACACGGATAATAAACTCGCTATTTATACATCAAATTATAAGAATTCCAAGGCAATTATTAAAAAAGCGACTCACCAAATATGTTATCAGAAGACGCGGTAGCATCTCGAGAAAAGTACATTTATCGCTTCAAGTTATAGATATCTTGAGTTAAACTAAAAGACAAACAGTTTAAGTTGACTGCACTTGCGATGTATCCATCAAATTCGGGTACACTGGACACTACCGCATATTCATGTACACACAGTATGCCACGTATGACGGACATGTTCACATCGACAAGTCGGCTTGTCGTCATTTGAAGAACTGTAAATTATTGATACTTAACATTTTAGGTTTATGTAGCCTTACCCTCCAACTATCCTCAATCGCTTCCTCATTTACACATATATTACATTTTGTAACTAAGAGTCGTTTTGGTTCCTGTATTGTGTCATGCGCTCTGATATATCGATGTTACCACCTCTACTGTACTATAATCGTATTCCGTTTCGTTCCTTGTCTTCTTCTCGTATATTTGACTATATCGACGAAACAACTCGTGCAATATATATCTAATATGATTCCCATATACCTTTATTGAAGTCGAGCAATGTACATTCGATAGTTTGTTCGCTATGCAGTATCTATCGTATAGACCATATATATATACAAGTGGTACGTAGGCATGCGGGAGGTGGGTGGATGTTATACGAGTCGTTCACGTCGTTAGGCGTCGTTACCAGGAAAATCGTGGCGACGAGGGTGGCAGCGACGGTTCCAATGCTTCGTATGTAAGGAAAGCCCTGTGGCTCGTCGACGCCGTCATAGGGATTGCTGTGGGGACGACAGTAGTTATGCGAGGGAAAGCACGACGTACATTACGGCGAAACGCGGTTCTCGAATTCCTCGAGTAAAGGCACAAAACCAGAGGAAAAGCCGTCGTATACGATGTATGTACACCGTACTCGTGGTTGTGACTTTTCAACCGATGTACACTAGACGACCAGCTAAGTTAACACAAGCAGGTAAGTTAACCAACTACGACCAGATAAATTGAAGTCGCAATCTTCTGACAGCTTTTCTACTTCCTCGGTGAGGAGACGCAAATACACCTTCCCAATTCGTAACCTGCATTCAGAATCGTCGCTTCGATAAGAGTGACAGAGAGGTAACACCGCGGCAAGCTTGTTGCGAAATAAAGATCGATTAATTCTTTCTTGTTTCCACGCATTAGACATATTTTGTCATTTTACCATAAAGCCAAAGTTATCTCATACGATAGCCTAGAGATGTACTGATTCTAGTTATCAACCCGCTTGTTCCTCAGTTACTATGCCAAATTGTATTTAATGGAATTGTAACTTCGATGATCGTCGGACAATTTGCAATGTTCCAAAGGATTGAAATTATAACAAATGATGCTTCAATTACTTTATAGGTAACCGATACATCCTACAAACAATTAAATATAACACGGACCGTTAGCACGTTCGCGATCCGGTGGTTCCAATTTATCGACAATCAATTTATTGCAACTCACATGGCCATCGAGCCATACGTAACGTAGTGAGGAAACTATAAAAGTTACTCCTTCGTTTCGACGTATGACTCCGATTACCCATGAACGCGTGATTTTATCAGAAAAACCACAAGAAACTCAGTCACCGAAGTGTATCTCACACTCACAAAAATTGTTTCTCGACGCGATCTATATTGCGTGGTTGATTGAAAATGAAAATTTTTCCACTGGAAGGGAACTAATTGTGCATCATTGATTATCTCCCAAGGCGTTAACTTATCTGATCGTGTAGTGTACAAAATTCGATGAATATACCGCAGATGTTATTGGTCGCGTCTGTCAGTTAAAAATCTTGTACGGAAAGGAAAAAGGGAAAAATGTAAAATTATATATAGCGTCAGGTGCACATAAAATATAATTGTTGCTATCGGCCACTATAAGATCGTGAATATGGAAATTATTGTGATTCGTATTATGGATTACGTACACAGGTGTTTGCGAACCTCTGTATCAACACAGCAAAGTTAACATGGTAAATATCAGAAATAGTGAATGACTGCTGTGTGTACTTATGGGTGCACATGATAATTTAATACTTGCAGTTTAGCACGCATTATACACGAGCGTTATCACAGATTTTATAATTTGAGCTTTTTCACGTTTCATCTGAAAATTCAACGTAATATTATATTTTATTTTATATTAGAATTTTAATTTCAAATAAAAAATGATTAATGATAAATAATATGTAATTGAAATAAATATAATTATTGTAAAACACGCAACACGTTATTCGAATGTATTAAATGATTTCGATTAGATTGATACAAATATTTAGTTGATTGAAATAAAAATAATCTTCAACTAATTATTAAGATTTTTTTTTGTTTTTTTTTTGGTATATGTAGTTATCATAATAGATTATTCTGATAAAAGTATGTCTCGAGTGCAGATGGAAAGATGTTATAAAATTAAAAGATGCTGTCTATTATTATTACTGCGAAATTCCTGCGGTCATTGAGTACATTCAGAAAAGCTGAAAAACTCTGTGTAACATTACGTTCCATCGAGGAAAAAGAAAGTGAGTCTGTAACGGGAGACAAAAAAATTAAGGGAGGAGTGGCAGTGGGACGAAGAAGGGAAGATGGGACGGGGAACGCGAAACGAGAAATAAGAGAGACGAGCGAAGAGGTGAGAGAAGTAGTGAAAACGTGGCTACAGTATTCCACACGCAGAGAACGCGGGCGTTATAGAAGATCCCGGCCAGTCGAGGTCTTTGAGCTCGTACATTTCGCTAATTAAATAAAAAAACGCCTCTAAAACCCCGCGGGGCTTGCTCTCTGGGCCAGGCCCCCGAGGCGCTGGGCGCGTAGACAACCGGTCGTGGTGCCTAGCGCGTCGCGGCCTATTCTTCTCTTCTAGGGTGTTGGCCCGGAGGCGTCTGCTATGCAACTTCTGCAGAGCCCCCGTGTCGTTGTCATCCTCACCAGCTGCCATGTATGTCTGTGATACGCTTCTTTCGTTATGTTGGAGAACGTGACTCTTCTCGTACTTGGTTTCTGTTTCGGGCTCCAGGCTTTGGAGAATGTAAGGGATAAAGTCAGGAAGCTCTTAGAACGACAAAAAATCCCCCGGGACGGTTGATATGCTGTATGCAAGCTACAGGTTATGATAACTCCGCAAGATTTCTGAGAGCCGAGATGAAGGATTGGCTCCGTGACGACGTCAAAGAATAAAATAATAATATCTCAAGGAGATAACGCGTCGAAATTGTACACTTATAGTGTATTTATTGCATTTTTACATTCTATATATTGCCCATAAAAGAGTTTCTCGGATAAACGTGAAGGTGATGAACTAAATCGAAAAAATGTATAGGCTAAATATGTTTCTTCTATTTTTGCATATATTATCACCAAAATGGTGCATACAATGAAAATATAATCACATTACAACTGCCAATTACATTAAAAAGAACATTATATTTTATAAACCGAAAAAGTTCAATATATGAGAAACAATCGGAAGTAAAGACAGATTGTCCGGATAGGAATTCGAACCTAGGACCTTCCAATTGCCGATCGATTACTCCGATCACATACAGTAGCGGACAAAAGTTTAAGACGATGAATTACAATTTGGTTCATAGATCTGTCATACAAGTACTAACGTTTCTTTCGGCTTGTTGTTTTTTTACAATACATGTGTACGTTTGACCTTCATAATGTAGAAGTCTCGGTCGTCAAATGTAAACAATATAGATTATACAATTTTTTTTTCCTTCCAACCATCTGTAAACAGCGGACATTAGTTTAAGACGATCTGTCGAACAAGATACCCGTAGTCCATCCACGCAATAATTTGATATATTAATACTGTTAATAGTTTGTGGTGTATCATCCAGTGTCTTAAGTTTAATTACGTACGAAAAGAGTATGGGTAAAGCCCGTAATTTGTCATCAACTGAACGAAAACTAATCGTGTCTCTACGGAAGCAAAATGAGACATTTTCTTCAATTGCAACTCAAATGAATCGATCAGAAACTTCTTGTAAGCAAGCGTGGTACAAGTTTGTGAAGACTGGGGACTATTTTGATCGACCAAAAAACGGTAGACCGCGGAAAACCACGCCAACGCTGGATCGTCGGATTCATCGATTAAGCGAGAGAGATCGTTTTCGTTCAGCAGTCGATATCAGAGTTGAAATATCCAGTAATAATAATGCACAAATTAGTGTAAGAACTGTCCGAAGACGATTAGACGAATTCAATTTGAAAGCACGAAAGCCACGGAAGAAGCCGATGCTCAGTAAAAAGAATAAAAAATTATGACTGCAATTTGCTAAGGCTCATCGGCATTGGACAAGTGAGGATTGGCAAAATGTGCTATTTTCGGACGAATCCAAATTCAACCGAATTTGTTCTGACGGGATACTGTATCTAAGACGTCGAATTGGCGAAGATTTAAATCCTCGATGTGTTTTACCGACAGTTAAGCATGGAGGTGGAAACGTAATGGTGTGGGCATGTTTTTCTCGCAATGGTCCTGGACCAATACGCCGAATTAATGGAATCATGGACCGCTTTCAATACTTGGATATATTGAAAAATACTATGTTACCGTATGCCTACGAAAATATGGGTGATAATTTTATTTATCAACAAGATAATGACCCAAAGCATACGGCTCGGGTAGTGAAAAGTTTTTTTCAAGATGAAAAAATCACTTTATTACCGTGGCCGTCGCAGTCGCCGGATTTAAATCCAATTGAAAACTTATGGTGTACCATAAAAAGAAGGGTTCAAAGAAATAAACCAAAAAATTTTGACGATTTGTACTCTTTGGTTGAAAAAACGTGGAATGAAACAACTGTGGACGACTGCAAAAAATTAATTGATTCAATGCCTCAAAGATGTGCTGATGTGATAAAAAATAATGGACTGTGGACAAAGTATTGAAGGGAGGAAAATATCTGTATATTTTCTACCAAAAAATATTTTATTACGTATAGTCTTAAACTTTTGTCCCCGAAGATATCAAACAAATTTATGTTTTCTTTGTTTATTGTATCTAATGTTGTTACACGCAAAATTGAATTTATGTAATAAATATATGAATTAATGATTAATTAGCTAATACAAAAAAAAATCCACTGAGTCAATTCTTTTCATAAAAAAATCAACGATTACTTTTTTTTTCCTCTCCGTCTTAAACTTTTGTCCGCTACTGTACATACAAATTGTTCCCATGTATTAAAATCTATTTTACAATTTTTTATATAATTTACGAAAAATAAATGATTTGTACGTCAACAGTAAAGAAAAAAAACGGATGCAAAGTATAACCTTGCACGTTGCTTCCTCATTATTTCCCATCTTTGACAAAGTCACGTCTGAGAGAAAGTATGTTCATCAATTTTGGCTTTCTCACTAGTGGAAGCTCTCCCAAAGGTTGAAAATAATGACGAAGCAACGTGTAAGGTTCTTCTTTGTATCCTTTTTTTCTAGCTGCTGAAAGCTCAAATTTCACAAAAGTTTAAGAAAGTTTAATGGTCAAGAAATTAACATGTGACCTCTGAATAAACGTTTAATATAAACACATTTTATACCAATTGAACAAGTAATTTACGACTTACAGAATTATTATCTTTACAAGCTTCGATAATCGAGAATGTATTCCTGATATACGTCGGAGATTTTTCTTTTCATACTTTGTGAATTCTAAGATGAAAATTTTGAAAACAATAATAATTTAAAATTAAACTTTTTATGAAAAATTAAATAGTGAATATTTTCCATCCAGATCTTTTTACGCGCGAAACTTCTAATTAACTAAATTTCTAATGAAAAAAACGAGCACCGAGGTTTACCAGTTAGAAACTAACTCTTCAGAGACGGTAAACTTTTTCTTGAGAACTAACAGCTTGATCTGTTTTTGCTTGTAAAAATTATGCCAGTATATAATAACATTTTTTTTTATACAATTAAAGAAAATAGCTCGTTACTCAGCTGATTCGATAGGATCCGTATGACGTGTCCTAGTTCGTTAGCAATATCTTAAGGGTTAATAAAGAACTGTATACAGTTGGCTACCAACGTATACGTTTGGCTAACAACGCATGAGCGATAACAAATTTCCTTAACAGTTTTACGCTGACATATAGACCTATAAGGTGTTCGGTACATCCCCAAAGCTTTGCTGATCCGTATACATATATCTGTTATACATGGAACACGATGCATGAACGTGTACCAGAAATGATAGAACTCAGGCACAGCCCGGAGCTTCGATCATCGCGCATGAACAATAGCTGTAGCATGAAAGTTAGCGCCGGATGTCGCGAACGTTTTCGCTTTGATCCTGTGATACAGAAGCGAGACCAGAGCGAAAGCCAGTAGCAGTTTTGCATCGGCGTTTCGATTTACCTAGCTCTACGTGTTCCTTTATGCTGGATAAGCGCCATTCATGAATTGGTCCGTGCTATGCTGTAAAGCCCGCATGGCAAATAGATGTACATACATTGCAGTATATTGCTAAGCGTAAAGACTAAATTTATGGGCAGCGTTGACTTCGGAAAGAGAGAGAGAGTGTAAGGAAGATAGAACGAATGAACGAGTGCTCGGTATCTTATGGGGTCGTCGATGTATTTGTCGCCTCAAAGTAGAAGTCGAGTTATATTGGAATCCGAAATATTCAGTTTGTGGTTAAACGCTATAAGGAACATGGTATTCTGGCTTCTTAAGGGGGTTGGAGCGATCCAGTTGAGTCCGATTGCTAAAATTGACAGTTTAGAATTATTTGTTTTTAGCCTTTTAAATAATATGTATTTGATAGCATTTTTTTTTTCCTAAAGCGCTCCTGATTTATAAAATATATGTTAAAAGTTAAAAATAATGCATTTTTATAATGTAATTAGCTAATAACAAACGCTTATTTCGTAATACCAACTTCAAGGCTTGTGATATTTCTGATAATTTCAATAGAAAAATTGCATCGATAAATGCTTTAAAGATAAAACTATGAATATTTTTCGTAGATTAAAACAATTATTCATCTATTTTGTAATATTATATCACTTCCCAGAATTAATGTTCCATGAATTGAAATGTGACAACGTCACCATTTTGTGAGGTTTGCAGCCGTGCACCTAACCAAGTTCAAGCTTATAACTGCCACTTATAATTCTATAACCATTTTCCCCGTTTTGATTTGAATATAATAGAAATGTATTGCAGGTAAACTTCGATAAGTCGATCAAAAACCTCAAGTGCATTGTCCTGAGAACCATTTGGTAGAATTTAGAAAGAAATACTAAATGCTAACACATAATTAGCGCTGATAAAAAAAAACATTGGTATGTAATGTCGATTTCGATTTGCTACACCTGACTGCAATCGGTGTATCTTTCGCGCGAGAATAAGAGAGACTGTGCCTATCTCTCTGGTTCACTTGTTCTCGTGCGATAGAAATCGACATATACGTGGAAACGCAAATTGAAAACAATAACGTAATATTATTAATGAGTTTGAACCGTGTTAGTCAACCGACTGTTGGTATTGTTGACACTTGTTGGGACGGACCGTCTCCGTTGCAGGAAACTCCGCTGGTTATACCGTCGAGTCGCACGGTTGGAAATCGGTTTATGTATTTACTTACAATTAATCAGCGATCAGAGGGAAGCGATAAATGCGAGTCAAGTTAATATCATCGCACTGTTCACTCTTAAAAGAAACATCTATCTTCTATACGACGAAATTTCGCAACCTAGCGATTGGTACTATCCTCAAGTTATAACTTTAACATTACAGATTTTAATAAGCTCAATTCTCCGCAGATGTTAGTCCCCATCAAGAGTTTAGTCTTCAATCTTGTGTTTTGTATAATAGTAAATCGCGTAAGTCACGATTCTCCGAGTCTTCTGTATATTAGTGCGAGCGCAAATACTTTGTTCAATTTAAAAAGTGTACGGTAAAGTATCTTCTTTGAAATAAAAATGAAATCAAGCCAAATGAATAATTCTCATGGCGTCTCTAGACGTTACATTCCAGATGTAATCACTCCTGAGTCTGAAATGACACACTGTAACTATACGTCAACAGTCAGAACTGTTTTAACATTGAGGAACGACTAGCCCTTCGATATATGATGAAGAGATACCTTATCAGAATTTCACGAAGCAATGTACTACTTAAAGAGAATAAAAGATGTCAATAATTCAGATTTTGTAAATTTACATCTCGTTCGGCACGATAAAAAATATCTTTTTTGCATCACGATTTTAGTTAGTATTCTATCGTTGTTTTTTAAAAATATAATATTATTTTACTATATCAAACCATATCGTTTAGTAGCGATAAATATACATGTATCATATATATAACTATGTATGCATATCGTTCAACATCGATTTTATTGCAAACGGATACGGGTCTCGAGATACTACGTGAATTGTACGCATGAAGTATATACAAAGCCCCTACTCAACTTTGAGCTGCAGGAACGTACGAAGTGTAGGTATCCTGGTAGATGTGTATACGACATTCACGTATATACCATCACCTATAAATTTTCAGATAATATGCCATGTACTATATTCCGTACATAGCATACGAGTATATCGATACAGAACTCTGTTGAATGGCATCAGGTTGACCGGTGAAAAGTGGTGCAGGACGGAGAACGGGAAGCCGTGATATCGACAGAGTGAGTAGATTGAAGGGCGAAATTCGATACTCAGTCGTTCACTCTTTCTCTATGGCATATTGTTCCTCCATAAACGTATAGAATAAGCGATACAGTTGTTGTCCTCCCAACAGTGGTTGCAGTAACGATATAGTTTAGAGCGTAAAGTCTTTGAAACATATATTGGACAAATAGAAATAGATGAATGCCAACGACGAATGTTTGGCAGTTTCATAAAGGGCCAAGTACAGTACATCGTATAACACTTCCATCGGTATCAGAGCATCGATATTACAGCGCGAGAGTCCATTGAAATGGAAGAAGAAAGAGTCGATAGTTTCAAACGCGTCACACATTCAAACAATTACCAGGATTTCCAGTCCAACGAGTTAACAAACAATTGACTCATCGCAGTGTTTTTTAAAAAAAAGTTGTTGAAGAATTTTCGTTTAAAGAATAAAATGTTAAAACAATACGCGTAAAAAGCGTGTTACACACTTTACACATTTAGACACGCGTTGAGAATTAACGCAGCGTAAAACGTGTATAAAGTAATTACACGGTTTACATGTCTCAAGCGTGTTGAAATAAGACGTTTGTTTTTAGAGTGTGAACGGTGCATCCAATCTAAGCAGCTATTGCACTGAATTCAACCCTCGGTGAACCCTGAATATAGCTCGTTACACGGGGCATATCCCTTTAACTTCATTGTCGATTGCCGACTCTTCTCTTTCGCTTTCTCTTGGCCATTCCCTGGTTTCCCGACTGCCATCTTTCGATCAACCATTAGCGATACGGTGATGCAGTTGGAACCTTAGGGTTTTCTCTCTGTCTGTTTGTTCGCCGTTTATATTTTTCTGCATTGAGATAAAGTATCATCGCAGATGGGAATAGTAACAGAGCTACTGCTGTCATTAGTTTGGTACATTTTTTTTTCGAGCAATAAATGATTTAATTAAATTTTTTTTGGAAGCATAATTCACTTTAATTGGAAGCAAGACGATGAGGAGCATTGGAAGCCTTTTAACAGGAGCGACAGTGTGCACGATTCTTCAATTCTTTTTGAATCCCCGAGCAACTCGTTCCAAAAAATTCTTCCGAATAGCGTCCCATCTGTCTTGATGACGAGGGATGGTCATCGTTGTTGATCGAGGTCTCGCTAAGTGTTTGGCTTAATGCGAGTTCAGGTTCAGGATTTGCGGGTCTGACGATTGCCACTATTTCTCTGTCAGTAACCACTGGTGCGGTACAGAGACTGGGAACGATGGAGTACCAGATTCCACGAACATGTCGGACATCTCGTCTTCGTTGTTCAATGCCTCACTCACCGGTCACAAGCAGATTGTTGAGAACGATTCTTAGCAATTTATCAGCATTTTACTCCTTTAAAGAAACGTCGGAAATTGTAAAAAGTTCTTTCTAAGAATAATAACACTTTTTTGGCCGCTGCTTGTGTTGGCTCCCTGCCCATTCCCCCCTCCCTAATTGTCCCAATATCCTGCCATGATAGGATAGAAATACTAATTCTTCTGTCGATTAACGCTACGACGATCGAGTGTTGTAACCATTCAAGTGCATTTTATACGTATGGCCTTTTTCGGCGTCAAATAAAGTATTTAACTCATATCATTTGGTCGTATTGCACCCTTTGTAAGGTCCCGATTATAAGATATTGTCTTACCGGTACTTTACTAGGTATGTCGATCAATTCTTGGGCATTTCAGCATGGAATTTATACCCAGGATATACCGATTAAGCTCCAACACTCACCATGCAGTGATTTATCGATAAATGCAATAGCTGACTGTTATGATTGAGCACAGTTATTGCGCAGACCTCACCAGGGTACTTCGAAATCGGTTCCCTCAGGGTCCGCTTACGAGCATTCCCCGCTCTAGGCCAACATTATTATTATTAGCTAGCTGCAATGTAGGTTCAAGTGTTTCGCAGATTGCATACATCAAGCACTCCAAACAGGGAGATAGCGGGGGTTGAATCTCGACATCACGTTTGAGAGATCGAAGTGCAGGAGGTCTATGCTGAAATAGCTGTAAGCACGAGACTCAGCGAGCCGTACAGCAGGCTGCGTTTAGTCAGGTTTCCTCGTGTGCTTCTGCGGCTGCCGGATCTTGCCATAGCTACACTGGAACTAGCTACTGTGGCTCTGCAGCTCGTGCGGGTTAACCCGCAGCCTGGCTGAATATCCAGGGAGCTTTCGGGGAGATCTGGCTCACGTTCTGTCTCCGTCCTCCGTCGTTCAGCCGTTTGTGCTTCATGTATAGTATCTACGCCGTACTACCAGCGTCAGCGACAGTATAGAGCTTCGTCACACGCTGCTGGTGCTGCTGGTGCTGGTGCTGGTGCTGATGCTGGTGCTGGTGCTGGTGCTGATGCTGGTGCTGGTGCTGGCAAGCCTTCTAAGCCGATTATACGGCTCCTGGCCCCGATGGCTTCTGTCTCTGTCTCCTGCCGCCATCGGCCATTCGACGAGATCGGCGAACCATGCTCGAACGGCCGAGAGCCATCAGCTCTCTACTCTACTCATCGACGGAGCGACGGAGAGAAGGACAAAAGGAGGAAGAGGGTAACTATGCCACGCTTTCCACCCGCTGTACATATATCAGAATATACTCTGCAAGGTCCGCTCGATAAAATTGACCAGCTTACTGCAATACCTGATGGGGATTCCGTAACAGAAACTGTATTCAGCTAGTACCTTCCACACTGCAGTCCTGGTTAGTACATATACGCTGACGATAAATTTGTCGTGGAGGGCTTTTCAGCTAGCCCGACGATCGGATTCAGCGAGCTTTTGAGATTGGCTTTACTCGAATGATCATCGTTTCCCTGCCGATGCTGCATCTGCGGAACAGTGTTATGTGCAACGGCCAGGAAGAGGCATCAACCCGCATTATAAATCCAAGTGTGTTACCAAGTGTGTAATTACGTATTCTTTCTATTGCAGGCATTTTTTTTTACACATTTCCAGTCTGTTATTTCCACGTACCTACTATTCTTATGTTTGAGTAAGACACTTGGAACATGTAAAAAGTCAATAGGAAGGAAACTATACATATTTCGTAACACACTTGAATTTATTTTCTAGATACATTGCACGATGCACTACGGAACTAGTTAGCGAGTGAGAACAGCTAGAACATACTTGGAGCTCTTTTAGCTCGTTGGGCTGCGACGAATAAAATATATCAACAAGAGAATTTCTTTTGATGGTAGCGAAGACAATTTCAACGCGCTACTCGTTGCTGATTCAATTTCGCTTTTTCATAAAGTAAGTTTCGTTTACTCTTTTTATTTAGCTCAAAAATATCTGACGGTATTAAATCGACATTCGCCGAGTATTAAATACATTTCGATGTGTGTACACCGTGTACATGAACAGGAAGCAGACATTGCGTCGTGTTCGTTCGCTATCGAACACGAAAGCCTCGTAACCGGAAATGAGAGAAGGAAAAAAGTACGTTGTGCGACGACGACGACGATGGAAATGATGAAAATGAAGGATGGAGGCGAAACAGTCAGACTTAGCCGCGTGTTGGAGTTCGAGGGGAATGGGGAAAACGGATACGGAAACATCCAAGAACCATAGTTATCCTATACACGGATACCAATTCATTCAGACAGACATTATGATGGAACACAAAATAAAGGGAGAGACGAAAAATAATGAAAAAAAAAAATGTATGGCGAGCAGATCACGGATTGGCAAGCAAAAATGATAGTAATCAGCGCGGGAATATTGACATAAACATATAGAACCGGAAGATTGACCAAATATTATGTGAAAAAAATTTTTTTACATTACGGATAAAAAAAGAAAACTTTGCGAAAAAATGTTGTTTTAACGTTAAAATAACGATGTCAATTAAACTAAGTTTAATACGCGAAAAGCCGAGGAAATATACAAGTAATAATAAATTGTGGAAAGATCTAAACTCAACTCAGCAACAATAAAATAAAATAAGTTTATATATAATTATCATTCAAACAATGATAGATTGGTTAAGAAATAACTATAATTTTTAAGGTCAATGTACGATTTCATATATCATCAGTGCAATTTTGGCCAAGGAATCGACAAAACTCGGTGAATTTTTTGCATATTAATTTATAACAATACATCATAAACTGTTTTTAATAAATTAAAAAAATATAAACAAATTTTTGACGCGTATAGACATAAACATTAAAAGTGTGTCTGGCTCGCAGCTTTTATTTCGAGCAAAAAAAAAAAGTACACAACGACCCACGTGGATGTTATGCTAGATGGACCAGAAGCCCAGATGTACCTTTGTGGGATGCGTGCACGGTCCCTAAGAGGGGACGATAGAAACGCATGAAAATCAGAGACGGTCGAGTGCGAAGGGTAAAAACGTAAAAAGCTAGTGTCAAAAGAGACGTATCTCGTATCTCTAAAAGAGTGTGTTGTCTATGCTGTCAGCGAGCTTTTAGAAATACTGCTGAAAGTAAAGTATGAAACGTACATTGGTGCGTTTAACGAGACGACTCGGGATGGTTGCATACCAACGAACCGCTCACGCACACGACACAATACTTTTATATGCAGTGTCGTCGGGTAACGATAGTACAGTACTGGTACTGCTGGTTCGTTCGGGAACGAAGTGAACGCGAGAAAGGCGCGCGCCTGGTGTACACCGACCAGGAAGAGATATAGCAGACAGGAGCAGTCGAGGCGATGCAGCAGTAGCATCAGCTTTGATATATGAGCGAGAGCCGAGCGTGCTGTACGCCGCGAGGAGAGCCGTGACTACCAATAATCGAACGTTATTGCGTTACCACGGCGAGCAAACAGGAGCAGCGGCATCGGGTAGACGACCAGACGAGGGGTGTGGAAGAACGGTAAGAGAACGAAGCGTTATAACGCGCGTGTGTATGGTGTGCAACGAGAACGAGAATCCAACCGGATTGTACGAACGAGTGAGAAAGAATAGTGGTGGTGGTGGTTTCTGATATTGCTTCTCTACTCATCTGCTTCCACTTGCCCATCTCTGGAATATATTTCAGCTACCGTAGAAGCTCGAAGGTCTTACCGCGATGTCGCTACTTATTTCACGGCTATTCCATTGTGGCTGGAGAAGCTACGTTCTCCTTATTCTCAACTTGTTGGTGGAGGATCAAAGATCTCTTCACCTGGCGTTTAAAAAAAAAAAAAAAACAGATTTAACTAATGAGCGTGTATCTTTAACTCGGGGCGTTTAGTTCGCTGTCTGTAGTCTTGGTAGGACTGGTACAATTACCACAGGAAAGATAAATTGTATAGCTCTGAATGCCCCGGATTAAAACTTGTATGACCAGTGACAGACGCGATAGCTTCTGAGCTATCGCCAAGATGTAGCTGATATTAAATTATATTTCGTTAATTCCTTCAACGCCCACGATAAGAGTTGTAAAATAAGCCTCTTGATTCGTCGGAAAATTGTAGAAAATTGCACGTGTCATAGTTTGCCCCTTCATCCAATAACCATACAGGGCTTTCCTGTACACACGGCTTAACGTCGCAGACGTGATGGTATCACCGAAACGTGGAACCACATCTATATCAGTCTACACACTATACAATCTGGTCGCAAACATTGTTTGTTCTGCTTGCACGCTTGCCGAAGCTAGCTGGAGCTGCCGCCGTTTAATTTGAGGAATTCTGATGCTGTTTGTGTTTCGTGTCACCGCACCAAGCTACGCGAAATCCATGCAATGAATCTCATAATTTTTATCTGAATTCCAAAGTGTCGTACACATCACTGTCGCTGCAATTGCGTCCTCTGAAATTCTATTTTATCGGAATGCTATATTCAAAGTCATGATCACGTTACAAATATGTAGGCTACAATTGGGTTATGGTTGCCGGCTTTAAATAAACAAATTACCAAGCCGCGCTTGCTCGTTGCTAAGTTTCAGAGCTAAAATAGTATACCCACGAGCTGAAAATGATTAATTTCATAGTGTCATTATAACATAATCGTAAACGGAGAAAAAAACTATTTAGTTAGAGCCAATTCGCACGAATTCGGGACGAATTTATATTAATTATATTTAAAATGGCAAAACTTCTAGACACCGAATTTTTCTGAACATCCGATAATCTCTCGGTGTCTTAGACCTTCGTAAGTCGTAGCAATAAAATATCTGCAGAACACCCGGGTTTTTTTCTCCCTATAATTGAAACAAAAAAATAATCGTTCCAAGTCAAGAAAAAGTAATTCGCGAAACAGGTAATTTATGAGCTCCCAAGTCTTCTTCAGTACCACGAGTACCTTAAAACATCGATGCGCGGAAAGCATCTTGCCCCCTTACCCCACTTAAAACCGCTCAAATTTCATTCGACGTCTCGAGAAAAATCCCTAGCAACAAGTTCCATATTAATTATTAACAATTAGAGTGAAGTAGTGTATATAACTGTTTTGTGTGTGTGTGTTTTTTTTACTAAACAATATTTTCGTTCAACGTCAGTGTAAAGTATATTTTAATATGTCGAATTATTATCCTTCTTAACAAAGAAAAACAAATAAAGATCGTTGGCGATTAATTTCCCTAACGACGATCTGCATCCGGCGAGACTTTGTCACCGCCAGCGTGAATTCAGGACTTACAACTCTGAACGGTAGTACTAGTACCGCGAAGTTTCAGCGTACAGAACATAGTATAGTAACTCAATATACGTAATATAATCAATGTATAGATGACTCAACCTCACGGGTGGTTGGATGTGACGAAACTCACGATAAACTGTAACTAAACATATCCTGCAATTGTACCAAATTACATTTAGTTAACTTCAAATAAATTTAATTGAGCTAATTTAATACAGCTTGGTTCAACTGCATGATATGGTTAGTTCAAGTTCATCGCGACTTTCGCCACATCCGATCTCGCGTTAAGTCGAGACAGCTATACTAAATTAGCTAAATTAAATTTACTTTGAGCCAACTGAATTCAGTTAGGGAAAAGCTAAAAAAGCAGTTGGTTCTAACCAAATAGTTTATTCTCGGTGTAGCAATTTGAAGCACGTCGTTCTATATACCTACAGAAATTATCTATTGAAATCAAATACCGGTTTATATAAATAAAATACGGATCTACTTAAATCAAATACGATTTATTGAAATAAAATCATATTTTATTCAAGTAAATTAGTACTTGAATATAATGGATCTGCCATTTTATTACAATAGATCGTTTTTATGGGTATAATATCTGTCCATACATGCGATATAAGACCGAAACGTACGCATACGTGTAACGATAATGGCGATTACAGCTCGCCATGACTTGTCTACTTGTTCTTTGTCAGATTCTTGACTTATAATATATCTTCCTCGCCTCGTTATATCTTTGAGAATTCCTGTGAGCTAGCGAGGATCAATTTTCATCCATTGATTTATTTTCGACACTGAGTGAAATACCCGTGGTTGATGTGATAAAAAAAAAAGGAAGATGCGAGAAGCTTTGACGTTGACGATGCTGGACGAAGTGGAGGCTCACAGAGCTCATCAAGCTACATACACACGATGCTATATAACTATTATGCGCAGCGTAGTATACAGAATGTCTATATATATATATATATATATAAGTAACATGATATACTGCACGAGAGACATGCAGGAACCCAACATGTCATGCCACCATGCGCCAGGTCCATGATGGATTAGACGCAGGGTTACCGACGTATGATGGATACACGGAGCAGCTATGGAAATGCTCGCGAATCGCCAGGGAAACTGCCTACATCAGCAAAAGAGGATGTGTGCTATAAGGTTGACGTGGGGAGAGAAAGAGAAAGAGAGAGAGAGAGAGAGAGAGAGAGAAAGCCAGAGTGAGAGGGACATATATGTATGGTTTTCATAGGAAAAGTTATCTTGAAACTATCAAAAGAGTTTCTTTATATCCAAGCTTATTTCAGATTCACTTTTTTACTGCAAATTCTACTTCTTGTTTTTCAATTTGAACCATCGCTGATGTGGAACGGATGTTACATTAAACTCTCGTATTTTCATGATCTTTTACCCTTTTCTGAGCGTATACGTATAATTCTGGTATTCATGTGCCGTTACTACCACGTATGAAAATCCTAAAGAGTACACACATCGGTGAACAGCAAGAAGATTGAAAGACCGGTTTCACCTCAGGCAGCTCTTTCTCTAGGTTTACTGAAAAATGGAGGACATATTTCGGTCACAAGGTCAGTCCAATCGTACAGCGATGGAACGAATTGATATCGATTTGATCCGAAATGATCATTTTCGTTCCGATTATCCATTTGAAAAGCAATTTTTTTAAAATTTCTTAGGTCTTTAATGACAAACCACTCTTTGATGTTCATCTTATGGTAACACGGATGGCTACAAATAAGTAAGCTGGTTTTCATTCGGAGGTATTACACTGGTCAGCATTAGTTTAATGACTATCGTAAACAGGCCGATGTTAATATAAAATCATGCGTCGTTTATAGTTATTGATAGAACTAGCGGATTTCATGTTTCCCAAGTATACTCGGACGAATCAAATGGAAACAAGTCAGTTCATTTGCCATGTTCAGTCCTGAAGAACGATGAGGAAAATCAGTTTTCCACTTAATTTACCATGCCCTTCTATATATTTCCAATAATTCAAGGGAATATAAACCAACTGCCAGGAACGGAGAAAACGGAATGGAAATCAAAAAAGATGACCATGAGAGAACAACACGAAAGATTAAACAAACGTTCTTTATGTGATTTTCCCCCAGGTATACATTAGAAAAAGAGATGCATAATATCGAGTAAATATTCGTAACATGGTGGTATAATGGAGAGACGAAAGAAATTGGTATCGGTTTATACATTCGTGGTGTACGACCGGACGTACAGCCGCTTAACGTACGTGCATAGTATATGGGGTAACGGACAGGGTGGTCGCGGGGAGATTTGCATGAGGGACGGTGAAAGGTGTAGAGAGAGAGAGAGAGAGAGAGAGAGAGAGAGAGAGAGAGAGAGAGAGAGAGAGAGAGAGAGAGAGTGAGTGAAAGGATGAGAGAGGGAAGCTATAGAGATGAGGGAGAAAGAGGAGGACAACGAGAGGGCGATGGAGAGTATCACGATACTCCATCGGCCAGAAATCGATACAGGGGAACCGACGTTCGGCGGGTACGAGGCGGGGATAGCGAGAGGACAAGAGGATGAGACGGACGAAGGGATGAGGAAGAGGACGAGAAGGACGTTCTCTCTGTCTGTATTTTTCACGAAAGCATTACGAACGCGCCCGCAGAAATCTCCCGTTCAGCGATTCTCAACTATGCCGATTTATCATTTATCCAAGTTTTTCACATTTCGTTCGATCGACCATTTTATCCATGTACGCTTTTTTAAAATTATTTTTATCGCAAACGAAATTCTCCTATTGCCGAATATTACTTTCAATATTCCGAGTTTAATCGTATTTTTTTCGAAGTACTCGACAGCACAAATGTACCTGTCAACATTTCTCGCGCGATAAATAACAATTTTGTTTTTTAATTTAACAAACCGATTGCGAATCAATGTCGATGCCAGATTATTCATACGACGTATTTCATTTATTAAAATTTTTTCGTTCTACAAACTCAGCAATTATTTTTTACTCTGAAATTTCTATAATAGATTGCGCGAATATGATCCTCCTGGTCGTTCAACTGCCAAATGTCGGTGTTCCAGGAAAAATTATAAACTGAACCAAATCAACCCGTTAAACATTTAAAATTCTTTGATTGTTTGAAAATTGTATTGAAGTATAACGATCTTACAACTTTCATATAACTTCTCCCTTTTTATTGATCGATGATTGATCGTAAGATCACTGTATCCAAAATATCGAGAACCACTGCAGCCCTTTCGGCCCGTGTTCCCGCCGAGTGTTGGCAGTGAGTACTCGTGATCGATTACTCGTCATCCAACGTGTGCGATGTCCCGAGTTCGACGCTCACCAGTACCAGTGGCACTCGGCCCACCTCGCCTCTCGCTCTCGTTGCCAAACCAAACGTAGGCACGATATTTTTTTATTATTATTCTCTCTTTTTTTTTTTTTTCCTTTTGAGTTGCAGCCGCGTCGCACACTCCCCAGCGTAGCTCTAGTGGAACATCGCTGCCGGGAGTGCTGGTACCAAACCGTTTCACTGTATATTGTATTTCGCGTCACTAGCTCTCCACTTAGCTACGAATATCACTATTCAATTGAACCAGCTGTCGCGTGAACTTTCGGTAAACAAAAACTTTCTCAATCGCGATATAGAAGTCACCGATCGTAAGAGTACATTTCTGGAGTACGAAAAAAATTCAGGAATTCGATAGGATCGCTTCGTGTAACGAAAAATCGCGTGGATAAACGTGTTTGGAAAGGTTGGACGGTCGATGCTCCGTGTGTCGCAGCTATCTAGTCTCGGGACGGCCAGTGTAAGCGCATACAAGGAGCTTGCACTCGTCGCTGCGGAACACGACTCCCTCGCACCTTGATCGCTGCCAATTCTCTATTGTCGTTGGCAACACTCCATTTCTCCCGATTGGGAGTCCTCATACTCCCAACTCTATATTGCCGTGTATATGTCTATAGCGTATCTATATACTAGCTTAAAGATAAGATAGATCATCTATATTTCATCAAGTCGATTGCTTTAAGAAGCAGACTAGAAGGTCACTAGGCTAACCAGAATCTTTGTACAGTGTAATAATAGGTAAACTGAAATAGTGTCTTAAAAAAAACTGTTAAACAATTCAATGAAGCCCTATGCAGAAAAAAATGAAATAAAAATGTACCATAAATACTTGATGGTGAGTATTACCAAGTTTTCAACAATCTTAATTTCTGCCCTTTGTACTGTTATAAATAATACGTTGTTTTTGGAAAAATATAATAAACGCGACGCAAGTGAATGATATTATTGTTAACAACAGCTATAATAACTGGTTCTCAGTTTTTTCATTAAAAAAAATTTTTTAAAAGAAAAAAAACAATTATTAATTTACAGAAGTTTTATGAAGAAATAAACGAAATTTTTTATCAATGAAAAAAATGTTTAAATATACGTTTTCTTTTCAGTACACGATTGTAATAATTTTTATCCGATAAAGCTTTTTTTTTGTATTTATGTGAATTTATCGTCATTTGGAATTTTCCGGGAGTAACTTTAGAAAGCGGATAGCTTCACCAAGAAGTTCCAATACATATGGTCCTGGTAGTGTACGAAAAGACCGTAGAACTCTCACGGTACATGTACCGCATCGATGAAAGAATTCAATTCCGTGTGTATAGGACGTGACCCAGAGCTCGACGAGACCGGAAGTCCAACGAGTCGTCGAGGATGACGACAACGACTATACGAGAGCTTTTTCGTGCTCACTCGAACTCGATAATTTCAAGCGAATTCTTAGTGTGTTCACACGACGGAATATTCTACGTATTTTTATGGGGCTCTTCGGGATGCTATGGATAAGACAATTTTTCCTCAACTGTGGAAAAGCACCAAGTGTACTCAAGGATAACGTCAGGGGATGTAGGGATACCGACGATGTCTTCGCACCTACCTGACCGCCCGTCCGTTTCCTGACCGAAGCCAATTCTCTATTTCCCTTGGCAACTCTCCATTTTTCAACTCGGTGAAATTCTCACACGATTTCATACAGTATTCTCTTCTGTCTGAGAATAATAGAGTGAACCAACGTAGAAGGAGTTGATCCAATATTATTATTTTCAATTGTACTACAAATTTTTACGAATAATATTGTCTCATCAGTGATGTTACAATATTTATTATTATTAATTGTGTAATCTATCGTAATTATGTTACTGTTAACAAAAGACAAAACTAGGAATTGCAATTTCCATCAATTATTCTCTATCTGCTTCTTAATGTATGTTTATTGCACTTTTAAGCATTCTTCATTCATATATTCTGGTGAATATTATTTAAAATGTAAATAAATAAATAATGTAATAAGACTCACCGGTCAGAAGAAGTAGCAACGAGGTCGGATCCATTCCCGGTGTCCAGGTTCGAGCCTTATCACCTTCTTACTCCTTTCTTCGGTCGTTTGGTCTCTCACTCACACTACCTTGTTGAAGGTTCGGGTTACGACTGAATGCATCTTCGAAACTATCCTGAAACAGCGGATAAAGCAAGATACTTGGTTACAAGAGCAATAGAGCAACTACAAGGAAAATAGGGATCAAAGGATCTTCCGATAACAGGCCATCTACAGATCTTGGATCGCCCATCCATGTAACGTTGCAAGACCCGTAGGTTTATCTATAAAAGCCTTGTTACGACCTCTGGGTACATCCGCGTTCAGTGAATCGTAATGGTACATACGTGCATCACGTATCAAGAGTTTGATGTTTTTTAAGGTGAGATAAAACCTACTCAGCCGGTAACGAAGCTTTCCATGCACATTTTTTATAAGGTGCATTGACTTTTTAAATAAATAGATTGTTATCGAATGATCTGCTGTGCATTCGATTAAACTTTTGTGCTTTCCTACAAAGTTCCAATAAATTTTTGTCGATTTTTCAATATTTCTTCTGGTGAATACCTCTGCCGTTTTCTCTTCATAACCTTCAGCAGACTTCATTTATCAAAGAGAGTTTGAAAAATTTTCGCAGAAATCTCAATTATTGTTTTTCAAACATTATGAAATTTATTTTTCAATGCCCAGTCTCCTGGAACACTGATTGATCCGAATGACGTAAGTTTAGAGATTTTCAAAATGGCCTGCATGTTCACGTTTGCATGAAAATTATTGATCCACGAAGCATGCGGAGATTTTGGAAGAAAATTCTGACTTATTTTATTTTAAAACTATCGTAAATTCTTTCGATAAAGAATCAATTTAAATTCTTCGGAAAATCATTCAACAACATAGAAAAGAAATGAGTAAAGAAAATTCCGAGATATGCGTAATTTTTAAGAGTAATTGATTAAGAAAATACGATATTTTCAAAATAGTTTGGAATCTTTGGATTCAGAGACAACTTTCTCTGAAAAGTGGGCGAAAACTTTGAGAAATTTAACAAAGTATTCAAAGAAATTTTTCGATATTTTCAGAATAAAATTCCGAGAAATATTTTTATCAGGAGAGAAGGCTTCCACCTCCTTTTTTTGGCAATTTTTGGTTCTACGAATCAATCAAAAATGATATCGAAAAAATCTAGTGTAGAAAATATTGTTTAAGAAATTGCATATTTGAAGTTTTTAAAAATTATTATTTTCTATCATTATTTCAAAATAATCATTGCAATTAATGATTTGAGTAATTTGATTAAAAATAAATATTTTCAACACAGTATGTCAGTTATCATTTTCGTGGTTATCTTGAAAAATTACTTTGTGTATAATTTTCATATAGAGAACTATTTGAATTAATAATTTGATCAATTTTCACTTCAACTACGCCCATGACTGGAAGATAATCACTTGAATCTACATAAAAATATGGCGTTAATTATATCTAAACAAGAGAATTAATAAGCTTATTAGACATTCTTCGTCTATAGATGTGGTAATTGATGTGACAATGACGAAAGTTACAGAAAGATGGAGATCCTTACCACCCACACCCTTGTATTTGACGAAGCCTCATTATCGCTGCATTTTAGATCCTTTCCTCTTGCTCTCGTCACTTGTTTCAACTATGCGTGAGCCTGCTCGAGTTTGAGACGAGCACGGACGAGTGGATAAGTCTCTGCGTCTCGTCCAGTCGTCCGGACGTTCACCTTCTCGTTGAACCTAACTACTTAATTCCGAAGCTTTTCAGCTCAGTCTTCCACTCGTATTTGCGAACGACTCTGCAAATTCAATCCACTTTTGTCCGGGGTAACAACTATTTGCAATTCTTGTGCGAGAAATTGCAATCTCGTTTGATATATTATATAATGTATCACAATTTTGCAGAGATTACACAGAAATTACGCAGAGAGCGCATTCGCAAACTGATTGTCAAATTGTCGTCTAACTTTCAGGGTTATGGACGTGACTGATAATGGAAAAGCAAGTAGTAATCGTATAAGGCTCGTGGCAAGGCAGATGAAGCGAATTGCTCTTTGATTGAGGTAAACAATTATTGTATCGTACATTTATTTTTGAGGCCATGGATCGGTATTCTCGCATTATTATTTCTCACAATAAAGTCGTGCCCGCTAGATGGCAAACGGCTGGAGTGTTTCTTGCACGCGATTCGTCGTTTCAGTTACCCATCACGGTTATCAATGGTTCGCTCTACTTTTAGTGGTAGCAGTTTATTTTTATGACCATCCTTTGGCAATAGCAATAATGCAACCGTTGTATCCCACGAAAAGGTGAAAATTTTATTACCAGTTTTGTATTATATCGATTAATGATTTTTTTTATCCATCAGTCGCATAAAATAAATATCGTTATTTATATTCATCGAGTGGCAGTGCGCCAGGGATTTTTTAAAAGTTTTTTGCTAAAACGCAGAACTCTTTATGTTCTGTGACAAATAAGAGGATTGGCTAGATCGCCAATAAGTACGGCAGTATCGCGTTTGGGAATTAATATCAAGAATATTGCAATTAATATATGAGCTCCAATACAAAATATCCGCGCTGCTGATACACTCCATTGTAACAATACTATCAATAACTATTTAAATTGATAACAACCATATAGAAGAGATACGGTCGACCAAATATTGTTTCATTTTAATTGTCGCGTTTGATACTTTTAATCATTACCGAATTACAACTTGAAATACGATAATTGTCTATTTACAACGTTTACTGTTCTAACGATAATTCACGAGTTGTCAAAAAAATCCAAACCTAATTGAGTTGCCAGCGTCTTGGTTTAATTCATTGAAATGCTTACGTAATCGTCTTTCGTAATAGTTTTTCTATTATTTTCACAGTTCGCGAAAAGCAACAAAATTTTCGAGATTTATACGTGTTGATGGAAGTTTGTATATAGTATGGCGATGCTCGACTATCCTGTTGGCGAAAATAATGGGTCTCGGGTTACTATCTCCCACAAACCAAAACTGCTGAATGATGGGAGGATTGTTATGGCTGCAAAGAGTTCGTGGTTTCGGGTTTGGATGCAACATGGTGGAATATCGTAGTCAGAGCTTGAGCTACCACCGTGTACACGGATTGTACATTGTACAACGTAGTCCGGAAGCTCAACGGTGGCCATTTTTCACAGCGCGGACATCCGTTTCCGCTCGAGGATCACCGCCAAATACAAACAAAAATGGCGACGCTCGGAAACTACAGTCCCACGAATCCCAGAGTTTGAGGAAAAGAATAAACCAGAATGGGGATGAGAAGGGTGGAGTCACAGGACTTTTCATCCCGGCGAGCCGCCGGGTTACCAGGGACGCATTTACTGTTCCTTACTTTCTATCTTTTTTTTTACATACTATACGCTATAATGTATCTGTACGTCCTGCAGTATACATACACACATATATACGGGGCATTCCATGCCAAATCGACTTTCGACTTTTCGAATTTGTTTCACAATTTTTTATGTTGTATATTCAACTCTAAAAGGCATTCAGATTTTTAATTCCATTTTTATGGGAAAATTGTATTCGCTTAAACTCTTAAAACGTATAGTTCGCTAGAGTTTTATAATCTGAAAAGATTCTCCTAAATTCTTTATCAAACATTAACATCCTCGACTCAAAAAGAAATCGATTACCAGTTCTATTCTCTTGAAGCTTCTGTCGAAAGGATGTTGCTTGAAAAATTTTACTTGAACTTTTTACAGTCGAAATGATAACACAAAAAATCGTGAAGCAAATCCAAAAGGTCGAGTGTCATACTCGGGTCAATTTGGTATGGAATACCCCGTATATATTAAACGATAAACCTCATCTTTTTCTGTCATCCAACGAGAAATATCTACACTTTCTCTCTCCGGTGTGCTATACTGTACAATAGACCGCGAAGCGTAGGAGCGCTAAGTTCTCTTTTGGCATTGCGAGCACTGGCGCGTCTCACGCGGGCTGCTTATTCCGGAGTAAGCACCAAGATATTTGGCAAACTCTTGAGTTTTAGCTCGCAAGGGAATCCTGAGAGAGTTTGAAAAAGAAATTGCGACTGGGTTTAAATTATCGGGACTCGGCTTGATGGTTATATGTTTTTGTATATTGCAAGCATGTGCTGTGTTGCTGACATGGACTGGATGAATGTGGTTGAAAACGTTCGTAAACGTAATGCAATACGTAAATGTTCGTTCAACGTAACAAAAAAAATAATAAAACCAAAATGAATTCTATAAGAATTGGTTCGAAATTTGAAAATTTCTTTTCGTAGACAGCGACTACCAAAAAATCCTGAAAGACACGACAAAAAAATGTTTTACCACTTTTAAATTTCGTATGATTTAATGAATTTAAAGAAATTTCATTAATTTAAAATCTATAACAAAATAAAATGTTTGAAATTTCACTGTTGGAAGGTGTGCTATTTGCAGTCAAGTTATTGGGTACTGGTTAGGATCTTGTTGTGTCGTTTATTTCAAATTTGCATCGATATCGAGCACATAAAAATAGATAATAAATACCGTGATAAGTGATGGTTAGAGATCCATATTTATGTTTTCCTTTATTGGTAAGCCATCGAGGCAGAGAGGTCGTGAAGAGTCTTTCAAGTATATGAACTGGAAAAAGGGCAACCCGAAGTATATCTGGAGGGAACGTCGTTTATCGAGAAATTCTCGGAAGCGGATAGCGATGCGCCACTCGAAGCTTTCTTTGGTCGTTTCAAACCCTTGCCGCCTGTTCATCCGTTTTTCTCGTTCTCTCTAGGTCCTTTCCTTTCGCGCTGCAGAGAATCTGGAGAACACCCCATTAGTGCAACCACAAAGATTTTCAAACCGATGTCTACGACGATCTCATCTCTCGAAGCTACGGGGGTGAATCGTGGGAAGAAGAAGGATGGGGAAGAGAGTTACTCCATCAGTTTTATCGCGAGCGCGGACGGCAAAAGGTCGCGACCTACCCTGAGGGGGTTGAACGAGATCGGACGCGGTTAGTCTTCCCTGGTCAAAGGAACGAGAATGCGCCCCGGAAACCGTCGTCCAATCCTCAACAAACGTCCGTCGAAGAAGAGTCGAGAGACCCGTAACAGTTTCCAGCTGTTACCATCATTTTCCGGACTATGATTCTTATGGAAAACTTTTAGCCTCTACGGCCATTCATATTTAGTCGATAGCTGGGATTACGAGTAAAAAAAAAAATGTTTTCCAGTATTGTAGAAAATGCCCCGAGAATATGATACTAATAGCGTTTCTGTACCATGGTACCACGACGATCAACAAAATTACGAGTTTTTAATCTCAGGACACTTAAAATTATCTGAAACAATCATAAACATTGTTTTTCAAAAATGCTTAGCGTGTATGCGCGCATGTTTATATGTGCGTGCGTATATGCGTGGGTACGTACGCACGTGTGTGTGTGTATGTGAGTGGATAAATAGGTGAATGTGCCGAGGGCATTGAAAGACAAATTGCTCGTTACATCGTTAAGACAGTTGAAATTTCTCCAATAATGTCGGTGAACGCTATAACCGGAACAATTTTCAAGCGATCAGACTGAAGTTTTGTGTTAAATTGAGGTTTCGATCAATGATAACTGCTATTGAGTTTAAGCAAAATCGATCAAATGATTCAAAAGCTACGATAATTTCTCTCATTTCGCTTCCTAATAAGAAACATTAATCACTTGTAACAAAAGGACTTGAAGTTACTACTACTTCTCCATACTTACAGTTACTACACTTGTCCATTGTACACAATTTAATCATAATTGATGCGATTACTAAAAAATGGAAATTTATTTTTTGAAGAAATATTGTCTGTCCGGTGACGGGAAGTAAGAGAAATGTAAGCGCGGTGAACGGAGAACGCCAGTGAGACTTTAGTCGCTGATAGACTAGCCGGCACATAGTAAGTCATTCTCGTTTTTTAAATAGAATTTTAAGGTTATACCGCTCCACTATTTTCTGATATTTCATGAAAATGTTAATATTCGTTTGATAAAATAGCAAAACAAAGCAGGATATTGGCATTCATTCGTTCGATACAGATGATACATGTAAAAAGTGCTGATTACAATAGTAACTATTTTTATTTTAGAATTGTCAGGTCTCACTGAAATTTCATAAACATTCAGACAAGGTTAGAAATAATATTCGTAGAAAGTCTTTAAAAAATTTTTAGATAGTGTTACCGAAAGTGTAAAATTCATGTTATCAAACTGAAACTTTTTACACAAGTGTAATTACGAGCTAGATTCATTGGTATTGATTGTATCAACGATATGAAATATTGTAAAATTTGCAATTTAAAGAAAAATTGTTGATTCGCTAACTTTTATTAATTTCAAACAGACAAGAGGTGTAATATAAAGTAATTAATAAAACCTGCAAAGCAGAATATTGCACGTAGCTTAATATTTATTTTTCATCATTGAAAGCTTCCTCTATGAGAAACCCAAATTTAATAAACATATTTTCCAATAGAGGCGACATTGTGAAAGATGGAAATTAATGAGAAAACAATCTCCAAGGTTCTTTCTACCTTGCAGAATTTTTAAGTAAAGTCCACAGAATAAGAAAATATGAATGTCGAGATAAAAAGTGGAGAGACATAAGAGAGCCTGTGAAAAGTGAAAAGAAGAAGAAGAAGAAGAAAAGAGGAAAAGCTTCGAGAAACGACGACAAAGACAAAGGAGAAGAAGAAGTACAGCGTCTTATGACTGGAGGGTCTCAGCGCGGTTGGAAAGAATCGTCGGACTGTGGCTGCCTTCTCCTTCGTCACCGCGACAACTAATAGTCGATAAAGTGTGAGAAACGAAGAATCTCGTTAAAGTGGGTAGACGTTTCTCGATTCTTCCAGCGCGCATCGCCGCGAACGCAGTCACTGATCGCAATATATGTAGGGGCGGTCTTGAGAAAGTGAGAAAAAGAAGAAGAAGAAGAAGAAGGAAGCACTCCGCCTGGTGCTAAATTGGCAAAAAGGAAAGTAAAGAAAATTGATCTGTCGTCTACGAAGCGTTTAGTCAGGCTTGGTGAGCCACTCTTCTATTTCGTCCTCGTAGCAAAAGTATAAGACGAGTAAGCGAGAGCGCTAGGCATCAACAGCAGTAAGGGACGTCACAGGGTGAGATAAACCGTCTGCTCGCCTCGACCCCACTCACAAGAGGGGAGGGACTCGACGAGATTTTCCGCAATTTTTCTCGTTAGCGAAGAAAAAGAACGAGACGGTAGGCAAGAGTGTTGAGAAGACTGACGAAAGAAAAACCCGAGACGCCGACCAGGAAAAAAAAACAAGGTAGCGTATACTTTGTTCTAAGCCGGTAAGAAGAATAATTGCACTATTGAAATCAAATAATGTTTCTTGGAAACAAAAAGGACAATTACAGTTGTTGTTGTTATAGTTTTCTCTCTGCTGTTCTTCAATTTCTCTGCAGGTTTTTTAAAAATAACATTTGTAATGACTTTTGCGCGATCGTTAACGTGGTTGCAATTTAGAGTTGGGATTGTTTTTCGGTGAAAGCTAAAGGTGTTTAGTCGTCTTGTTCCATCGGATATTAGATATAAATTGTCAAATCTGAGATAAATTTTTCAGTACTCATATAGCTTTGCGTTGATAAAATTATAAGCTCTTTTACCGATCATTCAAGTAAGAAATTTCAACAAAAAAAACATTTAAATTAAGTCTATGTCACTACTAGACAATCGCTGAATCAACAATTAGATATGAAATGTATATTTTTATCGCAAATATGGATTCCTACGCAAATATGGAAAATATGATTTACCGAATATTTTTAATGCAAATTTAAACATACGACGCAAGAGTATGTCAAATCCTTGCGGAAATCATTTAATCTAAGGAATGAGATTGGCTGAAATCAGCAAAAAAAATTGTTCAATTAAAAAAACTTAATTAATCTAAAGATTCTATTCATTTAAACACAAGTTTGTTAGTAAAATGATTTATGAAATACCGAAACCTGACGCAAGGCTTTATTTCATACGACCTTTGTACCTAATTTCAACTTAACTATCACGTCGTAAGACTGTCGTAAATAATATTCTTAGGTTCAGTACATAAAAAGGTTCTTAGAGACTAAAAACATACAAAAATCTCCTTATGACAATTTTCTAGAAGAATATTTTTCCTGTTTTATTTTGTCGTGTAGTTTGTATTTTATTAGAAATGCTCCTATTTTTCAAATATTTATGTCAGCATTCTCTATAAATGTCAGAAAATAATAAACATACGAAAGTACAAGGCCTTTCATTTGAATTTACTCTTCCCTTACAAGTGAAAGTTACGAAAATTTCAAAGATGTTTTTTATGTTTTATTGAATTATTTGCAAAATCTAGATAATGCGGGTAAATCTATACATAGATATATAATGTGCAAAAAGAAGTTCTCTAGAATCCGAGAAAGAAATGCTTCAGAAAGCACTTTACTTCAGGAAAATACTTCAGAACCCGATTCAGAAAATCCAGAATCTCACACGTCTTTCAAGAAGTCACGATAAATCCTGTGTTCCATCAGAATGATGCTCGGTAGTAAAAGCTCTCTGCTCGGTTTTGCTCAGTGCGAAGAAGAGAAAGTTTTCTATCCTTGCAAAGAGATTCGCGCATTCGTTCGGACGAAAGTGCAGTTTTTAAAAAAATTCCTTTTATGGTCAATCTTCGCGACGCGCTTGGTTTCATCTTCCTTCTATTATAGACTTTCGTATCAAATCACGCGTGATCTTTTTGCACACATGCACTTGTCACGTAAGAGACACGAGATAAGGTCACGTAATTATATTGCAACGACGTTGTTTACAGAACCATTCTAGGTAAACATCAAGATTACACACACAAAATTCTTTCACCGAATACTTTTGTTTTAAAATCAGATTAAACGATTAAAGGAAGTACGACTATTGGAATAAAACATGTTTTTTAAAATTTATTTTTAACTGCAGCTGTCTCGAATTACTCTCAATATTAGAATTTTTTATTTTGAATATCACTCATACGCCTACTTCCTTCGAAATTGTTTACTTTGTTAAAAATTATATAACTAAAAATGAATCAAGTATGGATCCATCAACAACTTCGGATTCGTTAACAGGTATTCAACAGTTCAACACTACTCAATCGACAAAAGTTTACTTGGAATTAGCATAAGAAAACAGAGATAGTTTGTAATGAAAACTAAGAATCATATGGCAATGAACAAAATGATAGTTTCATTTTGTAAGTATCTAGTCAGCGGTGAAACCTTCTATAGATTTCTACTGCGGTGAGGTTATGTTTGACAAAAGCTATATACTATTGAATCCATTAGTTAGTTAACTTTATATATAACAGTAAAATGTTCGAAAGCATCAGGAGTTTATTAGAATATGAATTATGTACGCATCTAATCGTTAGGTATTCATTGAAAGCCCAAACGTTACGATTATCTCATAAGAAACAACGTTGAAGGAATTTCTTATTAAGTGACAGTAAATACGTTTGCTGTCACTGTATCAACAAATATCTGTTGATTTAACAAAATGATTTCCTCCGTGGAGTGTATTTTGTAAAAGTCAAACGTTATTATTATTACCAATCTTGCTAATCTAACCAATGGCTACTACCCTCTGACTCGAGTCGGCCCGCGGCTATCTCGATAGCGTACTTCAGCGAATCGGTAGCGTAATATTTGCTGAGATTCTTTACGATTGCTTCCCCTGTAAATATTGGTGAGAACCGGGCCTAACACAACAAAATCGGTAGCAAGGGAGATTTCACTCTTGCCCGTAACGCAGCCAATACCTCCGCTCGTTCTCCAACCCGCTGCATTGCTCCTTTGAGACGCTGGTATAGCGACCGGTCATCCGCCGATTCGTGGAGGAGTCTCGTCAGGTGCTCTCCTCTTCCGGGCAATTCGTTGCCTCGAGACTATCTACTCTTGGCGGATTTGAGTCCTCCTACTCTGAACTTTAATGTTAACAATAAAACAAACAAACATCTTCGGGATCTAGGTTAACTTTGGAGAACGATCTTAAAGCGTAAATTCTTGGCGAGATGACGGCTCGAGAAAGTAAAAAAAATCGAAAACCTAAATCAGATATACAGAACGGAATTTTTTGGACAGTGAGTTAAAAAAAAATCATATCACACTATCTAATGTTAATTCTCATGAAAGGATTACCTTTAATGACTAATAAATGAGGAAGACTCTGTTTCTAGAGGATACGATTCATTCAATGGCTAACTTACGAAGGCAATCTCATAATTGCGAAACTCTCCGTGGGACGACTCACCGAGATTCCTGCCAAGAAATATTATAATAAATTACTAATCTGCCAAATGCGATTGTTCCAGAGCTCGAAATTGGCTGTGTAATATGAAAAGTCAGTAAATATTATCTCCGGAACGAGTGTCTCCATATGTGACATGATTTATTCATTTAAAAATTGTTGACTTTTGGAACGTATGACAAAAAAAACTACATGGTCAATATTCTCCAAATTATGAAAATCATTTTATGAGATTGTTGTTTGTATAATATACAAATGGTTAGATCTCAAAGTTGAATTTGATGTGACAATCGCATCTTTTTAAATTGATATTGTATCTCTCGGTTCGGCAGATCATCGCAAAGACGATTGATCTGCCGATCTGCTTTCGAATCAAAGAGGAGAACGGTGAATCACGTCTCAAAATTCTACAGTTGATCGTTTTTGGCTTTTATCCAAAAGATCAATCGTAACGAGAAAATTCAGAATGGAAAAATTCTACTATTTCTCTTGCACGTATAGCAATCTGAGAGGGAGAAGGAGAGAGAGAGAGAGAGAGAGAGAGAGAGAGAGAGAGAGAGAGAGAGAGAGAGAGAGAGAGAGAGAGAGAGAGAGAGAGAGAGAGAGAGAGAGAGAACGTTGTCGCCTATCAAAAGGCACTTCACCAAGTTTCATAAACGTGAGAACGAGCTACCTTATATTTTCGTCTACAAAATAAACGATGGAAAATTTACACGCGTTTTGTTCGCATAAAATAAAATGTAAAATTTTCGATTGATAAATGTGGGTCCAACGATTCGTCATTCTCGTTTTCAATTCAGCCAATTTTTATATCATCCGACCGCAGTATGAAGTTTAAACGGAAGTGAGATGGGCAGGTGGAGTGAAAGTAGGAATGATGGAGGGACAATGCATTTGAGCGAGGGAATGAGCGTGAGCGTGGAGGTACGCCTGAAGATATGGAAAAGTAGGAAAGTCCGAGCTTGGATAAGTCGAGAGGGCTCGTTGCTCTGGTAATAAGAGTCGGCGGCGATGTAAGCCTGAAAGAGCTTACGGACGACGAACAGTAGAAAAAAAACGTGAAAGAACGCGCACACTGCCGGAATAGAACGGGAAATTAATATTTTATTAACTGGCTAACAAGTAACCCACGAATGCAAATGAAGATAGGTTCACAATAAAAGATTGACGGTGATAACGAATGAAAGACAATCCAAATTTACTTTTCAAAGTATTTATACGGAAACTATGTTCGTTACTGTATATTTTAGAGTAGATGTATAGGCGGTAGAAAAGCTCAGTTTCCGGTATACCTCGTGCACTCGATGAGTTCAGCGTCTTCAACGCTATAAACTTCTTTCCAAGACGCATGAAATTAATAATAATAGTAATCATATATACTAGGGTTTCGTACGGTTAGGGCATAACGCGCTTTTGCAATCTATCGTTGTACCCTAGCTTTGTCCCTATCGTAAACCCCCCCCCCCCGTTCGCCCTCGTGGTATCATTAAACTCTTTGTCCCTGAAGGCGAAGGGGGGAGGGGCTTCATAGCGAGTTAGAATAATCCAGGCCTGGAAGGGCTTCTAAAGGAATACTTCTGGGTTGGGGTGGGTGGGTCATTAGGAGACTTAGAATGATCAGGGCCTGAGGGGGTCTCTCAGGGGGACGGGGGGCGCGCAGATGGAGATATATATTATTGAGACATATCATTGTATATATAGAGAGATAAAAATATCTCGCCAACGCCGTCGTGTCATGAATTCAGGCGAAAATTTAAACCTCCCTTAACTTTCCATAACGACCATAAATATGGGGTTCAAGGAGGATCAATGGAGATATTAAATATATGATCTGGAGCTGTGCCATTCGATCCTGGTCCTCTCAATTGTCCTACATGTCAATTTTTAACTTGTCATCTATTTAAGCGAATAACGGCGAAAGCAATTTTCGAAAAATTCAGGAAATTGGTATGAACTATATTTTTTTTACTACCCAACTACGGAGTAATTGGAAAAAAATGATTTTAAAAAAACGCAATGGTCATATCAAGGTGAACTCAACCTGGAACGCACAGACGTAGATGCATAGATGTAGGACTGTACTGTATGATCCACTAATAACCTTTTTTTCCCTCTGCCGCGCACGATACGTGGCGTTATTTCTCTTCGTATCCCTTCGCGCTCGTTGCGACTCTTCTCATTTCATTCTCACTCCCAGTCGACGATCGTACAAAAAGCGTTCGTCCAATTAGTGGGTACTACACAGGGTAGAGATCGAAATAAACTGGACAACGGTCGTGGGGCAAGCAGTCAGGCGCGAGCAGCATCAGCATCACCAAGGGTGCGAGAAATTGGGACGTTATTAATGGCGAGTGACGCGAGTAACGAAAGGTTCGTTTTTCACGTCATCGACGTGTCTCTCATCGACTCGTACACAGAAAGAAAACATGAGACAATTTTCAAGAAAAATTGCTTCTGTGGTTCTAAATATTTAAATCATAATCACCCTTCCGTCTCCGGTTTGCAGTTTCAGATTCGTCCTATCTGCTCTGATGACCCTGTTTCTAACGAACAATAAAATTAATCGGATCACGTGCTCCTCCGTATCATTAAGATTTCCTTAAATTATGAAGAATTGAGTAGAGTATCGGTAATTTTTTATTCAAAGCCGAGAAAAAGTATTTAAATAAGTAAACGTTAAGGAAAACTAGCTCTCGAACATTGACTTATCGGACGATTTTATTTATTTTTGTTTTAATCGATATATACTATTCCCGTAGCCTCTCATGGTTTCAAGCGTCTTCGATCGACCTACTCATATGGGACATGAAAAACTGTGAAATTTCATTTATTTTAAGAAATAGGTTGATTCTATCCGCTGCGAAAATTATGCCCCAGTCGGCTATGTATGATACGTATTTCTATCAGTGAGTGAAAATGTCGGAGCGCTTTGTCCTTTTCCTTTCGTCAATCGAACATAGAAATCAATCGACTGTGACCCGAGTCATATTAAAATTTGTATGAACCCTTCTTTCGTTACGGTAATTCAAGGGCGAGCAAACTCAAAGTACGCTGTAAGTCGTAAGAGGTTAGTCGAACGTAAAGTAGTGGCACGAGCTCGAGAAATCTTGGACTCTTTCTGTTTCACGGTTCTTCGCGTCGTTCTTCCTCGTTCCAGCGATTGCGCGTCTCACTCACAGTTAGATACGTAACGGAGAAGCAGAAAGAGACCGTTGGGACGACGCGCCGTTGAAGAGCCGGATGCTGTGTGCGAATTGGACAAAAAGAGATAGGAAGCAATGAGAGAAATAGCTAGAGAACTCCGATGCCTCGCGCGAGAGGTAGGACGAAGGGTTGGAACAGGGGTGGAGAGCAAGCCGGAAGTTGGCGGCGTCTGTGGTCGCTCGCGCTCGCGCCCGCACGCTCGTACAGTAAGACAAGGAGTGGGCCAAGAGCTATGCATTATGATTCGCCATTCTCCCGCCCACCCATCTAATAACATCACTTGTTGCTCGCAGCCTCTGTCATCTCTCGTCCTCTCTCACCGAATGCTACTCACTTTCTCTCACTTTCTCTCACCCCCGCCCTGTCTGGTACGGCGTGCCTGGTGCCCAACCATCCGCCCGCTGTCACGGAAAACTATTGCCGGCGAAGCGAAAGTTCCGTCCATGTCTAGTAGTTTAGTGGTTTTATCCCTATAGCTATAACTACTTATGCTTACACTCCAAGAAGTTTCAGTGGTGACTATGTAACTATGAGATCGCAATTATGAAATTATTAAACAGTTTGTTTTTTCTTCTTCTTGTTGTTACATTGTCAACTTGAAAATTAACATATTCCTATAATCCTGAATTAATAATATAAATAATAATAACATTCAGAGGTAATTACAATTTGATGTACGGTAAAAGCAGTTTCTACGATTTATCTTAAAACAATTACACTGAGAAATTTTACTTGTGGTACATTAAAAAAATGAAATAAGCTATTGATACCAGTAAATTATAATACACTGATATCAATGTCGTATTTATATATTTATTGATACAATTACTATAGTGATTATCTCAATAAAAATGTATCTAATTCATTAATGCAATCGATAATTTCGATGCTTATCAACGCTAAGAAAGTAATTCGTGGCATTTATCTCGGTGTACCATATTATGTATATAATAATGCAATGACTGTAATAACTTAATTTTTTTATCACTACTTCTCTTGTTCGTTTTTGCCATGGAGGCTGATATCACCCAGGTGCCTTGTGCAAAGCTGACTTTCTAGCTATACACGAAGAGGCTAATGTAAAACCGCGATGTACAGTTATATCAAAGGTGTATAATATACTGTAGTTATCTCTACTTGGTATCTTGACTATGAAAGTGCCGGAACATCGGAGGTTTTTAGCTCGTGCCTACGCGCACCTGTGCCAATTGGCTTTCTTTCAGCGTCCTCTCGTTTCTTTCCCGGCTCACTTTCTTCCAAGAAAACGCAGTGTCGTCGAGACACTTTGAAAAATGACTATCTCCACGTTCCCTGCATCAATAATGCGCGAGAGTGGATTCATGAATTCACGAGAAGGTGAATGGTCCCTCGAGTCTCGCTTCATTCTCCGGTAGATCTTTTTCTTTCTTCTAAGAGCGACTCAAGAAGCAGAGATCTCCGAAACCGAGAGCTTGCGTTCGTGCTCGTGGTTTTCATCTCTAATACGGAAATACGGGGCTTCGCTCAGTGCCCTCATAGTTCAGAGTATTATAGTCATGGGATAAGAGACGTCTGTGTGGAAACAAGCTGGACAGATCGATAGACGTTTCGTTCATGAGGGAGAAATAGCATGACGAGGGAGAGATAAGAGGATTGAGAAAAGACCATCCGAGAGATGTATCCGGTTCTCTCTCGAGTTACGTAATTTTCCACCTATCGCGTTCAGCTCTACTTGTTATCTTCGATATCGGCATTTGTTAAGATAAGGCGAAAGAATGACATTCGCTGTTCAATATTTATCGTAAACATCTTATTTTTTTCTTCAATTATAAAATCATCGAGCATTTACTATTATTATTATTATTAATACTATTATCGTTGCTATATTATTTTGAGGGTATATTTGAATCCGAATATCAAACTAATATATCTGTTCACCTCTGTGTCTCTCGGCTACGAAATTAGATACATCGTGGAGAGCGGTGAACGCGTATCAGTCGCCCGAGAACCCCGATCGATTACTCATGAGTGCACATAGAGAGGCAACGCTGTGCAACGGTGGTTGTTCTGTGCGGCAAGCACGTTTATCCGGCATCCCAGTTTCCCTATACTCGGACTGGACGAGTCTGTGACCCGGATAGAACGAGAAATTAATCCCCCTTTCGTGTCCAGCTACCTCGCTCTAAAATAAAATAGTAGAAGCTCGCCGCGGTGTCCCTCATCCATTCGTCACTTCTCGCATTTACAGTGCGTATCCTGTTTCACCGCATAACCACGATACAATGGTACAATCTATCTCCGTAAAAAAGTTCAGATTTTTGTGCATTCATTGAATAACTCGTAGACTGTAGTAAGCGCACATCAGCAAAATATTAATTATCTTTACACAACATTTTTTGTGACTATCATACCCGGAAATAACCCGAAAGGCACGAAGCATTAACATCAAATTAAATACAATGAATTTATATTCATTTAATGTAAATAAATCGTATATTTGAGTTATTCCATGTCAATTATATCACCCTCTGAATCTTAACTCTTCCAAATCGGAAGTTCCGATTTTCGGTATAAGATCGTTATCCGAAAGATCAAGAATATTTCGATTTATCGCATTTTTTCATTCAATTGTCTCTCAACTAATATCACAAGAATTATATCTCAAAACTATAGTTTTTTTATGACCAATAAACTAAGTAACTTATTCAGAGAAAAATTGAAAGAATGCTGCAAACAATTTGAAAAATGTTCATTAGAAAAATAATTGTTAAAAATCGATTTTTCGAAGAATGTTTTTTTTTTTCAGTAGGTAAGTAGATAGGTAAACCTACTTTCTGTAGATTTTGCAACCAATCATTTATTAGATTGAACCGTTTTTCAAAATTCGGTGAAGGCACCGGTCGTTGTAGATACATTTTTTTTCAATGAACTATTTCCTTCATAATATTAACCTAATTATCAAAGAAAACAAAATAATAGCCATAAAGTTAAAAATATTTACCAAAAACTTAGTTACGATAAAAAAATTTGTTTACTTTCTATCGAAAAAGAATCTGTCGCAACTTTATTAAAAGCGTAAAACGACAATGCTCTATATGATTAAAAAAAAAAAAATAAAAAAAATAAAGATATTTTATACTGAAATTTGAGTAAACATATTGAAAAATTCAACAATTTTTATGCCACAGTTCAGGGTGTAGGTTGAATCGCTAGTCTTGAAATGATTAATCAACAAACTCTGTTGTTCAATGATATCATGAGGTATTAGCTGAAAATTACATTTTTTAATTAAATTCAGTAATTCCAAATAGGAATAACTTTTTCGAAAAATGTTTCTATGCAGAGAGCAATATTAAGTACAAATTTTGCAAATTTTTGTTCCACTTGACATAGAATTATCCGTGTTACACGGTTGTTATGGAGTTTAAAAAAATTGAAATTATAAGCGAAACGTTCGTGCTCGTGCAAATATTGTTTTTTTTTTCATTGGTATAGCTGTTTGCAATATTCAAATTTTTTAAATATTTATTACAAAATGAGATAGTCGGAATACGGTATTTCATAGCTCGATATTTTTTAATCACGAGGAAAATTAGTATAAATCAACAAACTGGGTACTCGTATTGAAGTTTCCGCTATTATCAGATTCTACTGACGTTAAATAGCTTTGTCGTCGTATAGTAACGATGGGGGTAAAATGGCATACACGGATAAAATGGATTACCCTCGTTATTAATATTGTTAAGAATAATTTTTTTTAGTGATGGTATTTTTCATTTCTATGTTTTTGTACGTACAAAAGTCGAATAAAATAGCTTTCAGAATTTTTTTTACAACGTTTAGTTCGAGGTTCGGAGACGAAAAATTAAACAATGTTATTTTTATTTAACGATTAACTGTTTACTTGGCAAGTGTAGTATCGAATATACAAGTGCAGCTTCATTCGAAAAAGTCGGAACATGTCTTTTGTCCGACGCTTATCATAGAAATATATATAACAGACGAGAAAAAAAAACTTAAATTTTCCAAGATTTTCCATTTCACCCCCGTTTACCGTTTTGCCCCGATTTCCCCTACATGTATATTTGCGTCTAGGGCAAACACATTTTTGAGCATATATGCTCTGAAACGCAGTGTGGCTGTCCAATCACGGGGTTCGCGCGAAATTGGATTCGTTTGGTGGAACGCGAATCTCTCGATCCCACAGGCAGATCGATAGCTCCCGATCGCGAGAGTACGATGCTACTGGCGTCCACTACACATTACTCTTTGTATGTTCGTACATGACTCTGCTATGCCGCACCTATGACTCTTCTTCCATTCTATCTCTGTCAATCCGTCTCTCCTCATTGTACGTTCGTCTCGGTCTCGTGTTTGTCTGCACTCCACTTTCTCTACTGATCCGTCTGATCCAGCTATATCCCTTTTTTTCTTTTCGTAATTTTCCTTCTTGTTCGCCCGATGTAGATCAATTTGTCCGATATACGATAGCGCATCGGTCAAGCATCGCTCCACTCGTCCCTGACACGAATTGGCATTTCAGAAAATGTCTCTCATTCTAGCAAGGAAGGGCCAGATAATAACCGCACACAGGAGAATCGAGTCAGGTTTCAATCCTTTAACCAGACTACGCCTGTCCACCTGCGTATACATAGATTCCAAGCTGACACGGAGTTTCGCGAACAAACGAATAGAAAAAAGGGAATAAGAGAGGGAACATAGGAGGAGTTGAGGGCTAATCGAAAAGTACGGTTGAAAATGTCCGGTATGGCGGTTTGATTGATTGGGCGCAATCGATCAATTTTTATTGCCCTCGAGTATTGATATCCCTTCGGTACGCTATAACTTGTATGTGTGATGACGTTACGTTATAGTTTTTCCTGTGTATATAGTTATGTTCTATTTGCCAACTGAATCAATCTAATGTCCTGTACTCGCACGAATGTTCGTACCTGATTTTTCTAATCGTTTATAAACATTGATAGATTTATCGGTTTTGGTTACAACGATTCTTATTATCGTGAAATTATTTTTATTAAAAATATATCAATGTACTTAGAATGATTAAACTACAATATAAAATCCAATTAAAAGTAACGTCGGTAATTTATAATAATTATCTTAATAATTTCATATTTCACGTCACTAAAATTATTTCATGAAATTATTGCATAACATTTTTTTTTACAATCCTCATTTTTGTAAAAATTATAAGAATCATTGACTGTATGAGAAAACAAATCTTTTCAAAAGAATTTCATAAAATTTGTATTTTATGTGATGAGATAAACGCGATAGCGAAAGGTTTTAATCGTTGTTTGCAATCATTTTGATCTATAGACAACAATTAAGAAAAAAATCATCTTCAAGCGCGTAAACGACGAAGAAAATTGTTCGCAAATTCTCTTAATCCATTCCGCACTATCTTCTTTTCTTTATCTCTCCATTTCATCCGAGCCGCTTTAGCGTATAACTCTCCGTAGGGCATAGGCTTTTTGCTGCCTCCTGGTTATTCGCACTCCATTTGCGAGGTAGAACGACCAAGTAACATTTCACTGCGGGTAGCGAGGAATTAATTCTTGAATACAAGACGAAACGTACGGTGACTCTCAATCCAATGAACGCCATCATAAATCTATATACAGTACACGTAAATAAATATGTGCATGGACTCATATTCAAGCAAAAGCTATCCAAGTTTATGTAAGGAATTGCGAAGGTGTGCGTTACAGTAGGAATATAGCAACGGGTTTCGGTACGATATTCTGGCAAGTCATCCCTTGCGTCCGCGCAATACCATTGAAACGGTGAAGTTTAAACCAGGCGAGCAGTAGTGCACGACGTTTTATGTCAGACGATCCATTCCCATGCGTATTACTGCGAAACTGGAGACAGTTGACACTCGGTTTGAAATTCACTTCTATATCACTTGTATAGTACACAACACTGATGCATATATCGTATAATCCAGTTATGTGAATTCGAATTAAACGTATAAGATCATCGTCAACCGTATGACATATCATATAAGCGTGCGGATTATATTTGGTTCTCGGTAAACTCAAGGTAAATGAGTACGAGTATGAGTATGACTACGAGTATGTGCATAAATATACGAAAAACCTCTTGCTCTTCAACGTGGATAAATATATTTGTACCAGAGTCTTATACTCTGCGTGAGTTTAATCTCTTTCAAAAATGTGCTTAGCACGCGGTACTTAAATGACTCTAACGAATGTATTCGAATGAGGATACTTTATGACAGCGATTATACATATATTTTAGTTTTATCAATTATTTTGTATAACTAATTCTAATGTAAGCTTTTATATTTTTTATCCGTGTTTGTAGCACCAAGTCTAGTTCATTTCGAACAAAGAAATTACTAAGATAGTTGCGTTTATATTTTATATATCTCCATCAAGTGCAAATCAATGACAATTATTCATTGACAAACGATCTCTTTGGAGTCCAGTATTAAACTTTTAAAAAATGTGGAAATGATAATTTTGTCAATTGTATCCAAAATACAACCGCGATGTACGTTGCTGGCGTTACGGTTAGTTGACGAATGTTACATGTTGATTGGCGACGGGAGAGTGAAACTAACCGAGAAAAAAGAATACGCTGAGATGATAAAGGGACTCAAGGGCAGGGGGGAGGGAGACGAGGGGTAGGGAGAAAACCTTGTCGTACTGAAAGGATAGATTGTTGAGCCACGGCTGAATAGGAACGTCTTCCTTTTTACCACTCGTTCGAGCCTTTCTTTTCCACTCGTTGCCGACGTCGTCGTCATCGCCCGTGACTTCTTCTCGTCTTGGTTGTCGTCTCGTACCTGAAATTTTCGATTTTCTGCGTTCCTCACCGAAGAAAGGATATTGTTCGGTGGTAAGGCGCTGTCGCTTCGCAAGCTCAACGAAGACGCCGGAGAGTGCATATATATATATATATATATATTCGTCTTTTACACAAACTCCCAGCTTGCGGAATCGGTACTATAAGAATTTTTCATCAAGCAGCCTCGCTACGCTCGCCAAAGTGCTGATTAGCGTGGAAACGAGACGCAGCACCGATGAAATTGCTTCCAGCGCAGTGTGACGCTGAAGCATCGAGCTTACTACCGAGCGTCGCACTCGGCTATACATATTCCTTTGGGAGTTCAAGAAAACCAGCGGACCGAGATGGGACGGGTAAAGAGATGGAGGTAGAGAACATGAGGGAATCGAGGGTGGGTGAAACTCATCGACGCTACAGACGAAAGGAAAAAAAAGAAAGACTAAAATTATATGTGTATTGAGCCTCAGGTGTTTATGATAATGTCTACTGAAGATAACATATATATACTGTGCGAGCCAATGACTCAAGCGAGACACAAAAAGACATAAAACAAAAGGACGAGATAGACGGCGATGTAAAAAGAAAACGATCGAGGACAGGAAATTATCCAATGATTGTGAAATGGAAACAGCAGAGACAAGGAAAAGATTTTTATTTATTTATTTATTTCGATGACACACAGTGCGGCTTGTTCTCGCTGTGCAGTAGCATCACACCAGCAGATAGACAGAATTGGTCACTGAGGTATTGCAAGTGGAATGAAAGAGGCAGGGGAACCGGTAGGGCGAACCGGAAATGAAGGATGGAGGTTGGACGAATCGACTAAGCGGCGGGTTTAATTTCCGGCTTGATAGATTTTGGATGCTAGTGCTGGCTTGTTATTCTGCTAGAGAAAGAAATTGAATGGAGGAGATGAAACGACAAAGAAGGAAGGATCGTTTCGTACTCTGTGACAAAACGTCCAAGAAAATTAAAGAGTCAATCGAAAACGTAGTTTCGCTTAATAGTTTTAAAAGAAGAATTATTTTTAAATTGTTTCAACTATTTTAAAGTGAAACTGTCATCGATTCGAGAATTAAACGCGTAAATAAATTCGAGAGTAATGCTACAATTTTTTTTTTAAGAGAAGACAATAAGAAAATGTACATTTTATTTTACAAAAGCAGCATTGTGAAGCAATTAATGCAATATACGCAAACAGTGTAAGTTTTTTATCTTGAGACATCGAAGTATCGCAAGAAATACCCATCGCACAAAAAAAAGTTCGGAATAAAAACGGTTTTTGGATGGGTGGTTGATTTTTACGGGGTCAGCTTTCCCCTTGGAGATCAAAAAGTTTTTATTCCCGACATTTTTTTGTTCGCGATTCGTATTTCTTGCGATATTTCGATGTTTCAAGATTTAAAAAAACTCATTTTGTATAATAGAGGAATACACTGTATATCGATAACTATTGGAAATCATGTGAATTGAGGATGTGCCCCAATTGTTAATTATAACAGAACCGATAATTGGAATAATGAGTAGCCGTGTGTACGTTTGTAATATATATTTCTAATATGTATATTGAAAATAACTACTCAACAGGTACAATGCGGTTGATAAAAATATTACGCGCCACACACTTTCTTTACCTGGACAAGATCTAATGTGTTGGAGATATAAGAGCAAAATCAATTTTTCTTCTTGAAATATTGCTGTAATACTACTTTTTAAATGTCAATTATCAAATTACTATCAGGGGTACAAATTGAAAATGCGGGTTTGATAACAGATGGCGTTACTAACGCTATACGCATCAGGCAGTACTGTGACTATGTTCATGTCAAAGCTACGTCTTATAGCTTTAATTTTCAGTATGTGTCAATTTGTCGCAGTGTCAAATTCATAGTTTTTTTGAGCTCTCAATATGTCGAGTTTCGTGCCAACAAAACAGCATTTGCGGGAAGTTTTAATTAACTTCTTTAATTTGAAGAAAAGTGCTGCTGAAGCACATCGATTGGTCTCCGAGGCTTATCCGAGTCATGTTCCATCGGTTTCAACGTGCGAGAGATGGTTTGTGCGGTTTAGAAGTGGTGATTTTGACGTTGAGGACAAAGAGCGGCCGGGCCAAGTGAAAAAGTTTGAGAATGCTGAATTGGAGGCAATACTCAATGAAGACTCGTGTCAAACTCAACAAGAGCTCGCAGATTCATTGGGAGTGACACAACAAGCCATTTCCCATCGTATAAAAGCCCTCGGAATGATCCAAAAGCAAGGACATTGGGTGCCGTATGAGCTGAAGCCGAGAGACGTCGAGCGCCGTTTTTTTGCATGCGAACTGCTGCTCGAACGGCAAAAACGGAAGGGTTTTTTGCATCGCATTGTCACTGGTGATGAAAAGTGGATCCATTACGATAACCCGAAGCGCAAAAAATCATATGGTTACCCCGGCCATGCATCATCATCGACGGCCAAACCAAATATTCACGGCGCCAAGCTCATGCTCTGTATTTGGTGGGACCAGCTGGGTGTGGTGTATTATGAGCTATTGAAATCGAACGAAACCATCACAGGAGCACTATACCGAACTCAATTGATGCGTTTGAGCCGCGCACTCAAAGAAAAACGGCCACAATACGAGCAAAGACACGACAAAGTAATTTTGCAACATGACAACGCTCGGCCACATGTTGCAGCGCCGGTCAAAACATACCTACAAACGCTGAAATGGGAAGTCTTACCCCACCCGCCGTATAGCCCAGATATTGCTCCTTCCGATTACCACCTTTTCCGATCGATGACACATGGCCTAGCTGACCAGCGCTTCCATTCTTACGAAGAAGCCCAAAAATGGGTCGATGACTGGATAGCAGCCAAGCCGGCCGAATTTTTTCGCGACGGTATCCGTAAATTGCCAGAAAGATGGGAAAAAGTTGTGGCTAGCGATGGACAATACTTTGAATAATTCATTTGTTACCATTTTTTCAGAATAAACGTTCAAAAATAGAAAAAAATCCCGCATTTTCAATTTGTACCCCTGATACTATATAGCCCACATTAATGTTAGGGTTAGTGCAAGTTTTGGACATTCTTCTTGTGAGGTTGTTGAAATATTTTTTTTGATATAAAAGTACAACGTTCTGCTCCTACAGACGAAAAAATATGTACGAATACCAATACACTGCCAGAAGTGTCTATGCAATCCAAATTCCGCTTAGGACTAGTACAAGTATTTGTATAGAACTCAACGAAATCAAAATTACTGCTGGAACAATGTTTGAATGTCAACACACTAATCCAGCTCTTTGAATCCGAGACCGGACTGGTAGTTCTGTTTCAGCGTTGATACAAAGTTTTAAGCCAAAGTTAGTATTAATTCTAACTCGAAGTTATTACCAGGCCGACGATAAAGCTAGCATTGAAGAAGCACTGATTTACGTACCATTTAGAACAATATCACGGTAAACAATAGATTTTTATGGAGCTAATTAAAAAGTTTTTTTTTTCATTAAAATGTCGACTTAACCCGCTGGATTGAAAATTCAGATTTCGTTGTATTTAAATATTTTAGTGCAGTCTTCTCTTAAGTTCATCGAGTGTAGGTACAGTTGATATCACATGTGTTTCACTGTAAATCCGTTGGTCATATAAATTGCAGTAACAAGCATCACGCGAATTACGAGGAGGATAAATAATTTTCGTACGTTCGAACACGAGTGGCGAACCGTTGATGAAACGGCCGACCATTCAGCTCGTGTATACGATACGATACGTTCAACCATCAACGATCACACGGGATACATTCCCCCTCTCGATAAATAAAAAAAAAGCGTATCCCGATTGTGATTAAAAAAGGAGAAAAAACAATGCATACACAAACGAGTCGAAGCGATATGCAGAAAAAGGTAATTGCAGGTGAAACATTGAAGAGTTTTTATAGCTCTCGTTTCGGATAAATGATCTCTTTTCCTGTTTTAACTCTGACACAGTTGTAGTTATACCGTAAACCCCGAAAGCAAGAGAATTGGTTCGAAATTTATATGTAGGCTTCCACCCTTTCGTTCGGCTCAGCGGCCACTATTTATTACCAAAACCATCTTCTTTCTTCAATTTATCTCGTAGCGGATTCATTTCCATCAACATTACACAAAATAGAACGTTAAGGCTGTTTAAGATCTACAATCCGATCAATATCAAACATTATTGAGGTAGTAAAGAAAAAAGTAATCTCCAATAATAACGAATATACGAGTAACTTATTGTGAAATTTGTCCTTTCTGTTCTTAACTCAACCCTCACTACTATAAAATTAAGCAAACCCTACCTACATTGCCCTACCTAAAGTCAAGATATAGCGTCAGAATTGCTCCAAATATCGAATTAATTATGAGTTTTCTATAAATTCACGATTTATTACAACATACACTTGGCGATCGAATATTACGAGATCAAGAATAATGCTCCTACTGGTTATTGCTACTGATAATGGTCGTTCATTCGTGCATGCGGATACGGGAAAGTCCCGGTGGACCTACACGCGGTAGCCGTTGTCTCTGTCACACACTACTAAATGTAGGCACACGTGAGTGAGGACCACTGGTCGCATGGGTAACCCGGAGTCTCCGGAGATTTATGTCCTATTCATTACCTAGCGACACACTGCCAGAGCTACGTACAAATGCACAAACCAGCCATCTCGCTTTCTCCCACAATATCAACCCTGCTTCGTTCTTCCTTCCACTCCCTTTACTTGAGCTCTCTCTCTCTCTCTCTCTCTCTCTCTCTCTCTCTCTCTCTCTCTCTCTCTCATCGACGATGTCCTTGTTTGCCTCACATATGCAAACTAGTGTTTGTTCCCCAGCGTTGTACCTGCCAATATACGTGTGTTGCCTATTCAGGCGTTCATATATCTACATCAGGTATGTATTGTAAGTGTATACGTGCATCGCTAAACTCAATATATAGATATATACTATATCATACACGTGGCAATACATTAATGACAGTATCACAGGTAACGACCGGGGCGAGTGTGAACTCTGGTCCTGTTCCATGCAGCCACCTATAGCTATGGGAACCTCTTGCTGGTGTTCGTAGTGTACTAGCGCTCTCACAGACAGATGACAAACATTCATGAGGTATATCCTCGTTCGTGTGGAGTATACGCAATACGTATAAGCGATACGTGTGTCTATGTACTTGTATAGATCGACAACGAGTATATAAAAATCACTGCATTTTATACGAACTAGCACAAAAATTAAAAAAAATACAAATTGCGCTCGTTTGGATAAGAATATAGGTCAAAGTGTGCTGAGATTGGCAATAAAAGCCATCGGCATGAAAATAACTGTAGCTAAAAGTTGAAGATAAAATTCCTAAATAAAAATTACTTCTTGATAAAAAATATTTTTCTCTCTTTCTATGAACTTGAATTTATTTTGTACGACACATTATGACTATATATGGATTTGAACGATTATGTGCTTTGGATGTGCAGACGCATAAAATATAAATGTAAAAAACGTGTAGGCACTTCGCCAACGGTTTTCCTTTAGTCTCTGATACATGTGAGAATACATGGATACCGTGAATGTATCGCTTGCGTGACTTTTGCATCTGTGAGTGTTCGGTGAAGCAGCTCGAGCCTCATCTCCAGGTTTGTGTGACTCCAAAGCACACCCTAGCGATACATTAATGACAAGTACACACAGACGTACGCTATAGTATCTATCCCACTCTGTAAGGGGGAGATACCGAAGAGATAGCGAACGTAGCACGCACTATCCACGCTCTCTCTGTTCTGTATATATCGTCGCGTTTGATGGCCGGATGGTCATTCTGGCTGAATCACGATGGAAACTAGGAAGTGCGTGCGAGAGAGTGGATGCAGGAAAGAGAATTGTACGTGGAACCACGGTTTCTACTGCCGGTGATACGATCCGACGATTTCTCTTCTCCGAACATTCCCTTGTACACAAGCACACGTAGCCTGGTAGACACAGGGCGAAGGTTTACTATGCCAGGGATACGCGAATTGGAAGGAGGTGTAGAGCCATTCAACGAGGTCGTCATCAACTTGATCAACCATCTACCGTATGCTATCAGTCTCGCTGCTAACTTTGGTCAAGTACGTTCATTGGTAAAGATGGTTACGTTATATAATTTACTATCTTAGCCCTCGGACAGTATTCATCAACATTATTAGTTCATTTTATAATTCTATTCTATATATTTTTACTTAAAGTATTATACCTTAGTAGATTTCATGACTTGTGTTACAAACAAATGGATAACGAGTTTGTATCGAACTAAAAATTATGTACGAATTGTTAAAAATACTGAAAAAGAACTAATAGGATCGAATATGGTAGCAAATGATGAAGAAATAGAAATTTTATGAGATTTTTAATTTTTTCAATTTTATGAGAAACTTCTGTAAAGATTCTCAGTCTTTCAAACCTTAAGCTATCAACATTTTTGAACAAATAAGCTATACAGTAGGTATACAAATCATGTTATACAAAAGTATAATTATACAAATAGAACGTTGCATCCTGCTTTCTTATTATTTTCTAACCATTCATAAAGCCCTCACTATGCGAAAGTAAAAATCGATCAACACATACTTCTTCATATTCGAGGTGACTTTGTACAAGTTGAAAAATAATGACGACGCAATTTGCAACTTTCTACTTTGCAGACTTTCTTTTCTCTAAACTCAATTATTTTTTCTTCGTCAAAACTTATTATCCGTTTACGTTTTTGGGTTTTCACAATGACATATCTTAAGCGGAACCAACGCCACTGTTTGATACATCTATATCACCGGGGCTGCCTTCGTGCGACCGTAGAACGATCCGAAAACAATCCAACACAATTGCACAATTAGATAGATAAAAATGTAACGATAACGCTATAACGATTCAGATTGATCGTCGATTATTAATCTGTACTAAATATAATTTTTGCACGATACAAGTATAGTTATTTTTACATTTTCTCAACGTTGCGTCAGTTCCATTACACATATTTATAAATATTGTGCAACATTTGTAATCGTTCAACAACGTTGGATCTAACAAAGTCTTAACTGCAAGTTAAATTCGAAACACGAAATAACCGTTTATCGTATTATTCGTTTCTCATGATATTTTCGAGTGCTCAATTACAATTGTCAACAACCGAAAATGTGTTGTGCAATATTAAACGTCCCGATATTTACGCATGATTTGTTACAACTGCAGCGCACCATCTGTGTTACACTGCTCTTATAACATGGAATCAACGAGTGATAATTCGGTTATGTTTAATGAATATATTGATTGTATTGCTTAATCTGTTTACACCCGAGTTTTGATATGTGTATGCACTCGTGATACGAAGCATTGTGTCAGTTTCCCAGAATTGCCGTGCTTGCCTTTTATCATATTACGTGTTTCCAATTTGTATATAGAAACTGTGCCAGGTATAGATATCAATAAAGTTAAATAACTGCTAATTATTAAATAAATTAGCATATTTATTACATAAATTCATGTAGAATCGAGTAAAATAGTTTATTCCATCTAAATTGTGTCTAATGATAACGTTTTGGTTGATCACTTGATAAAAAAAAAGTATTATTCAAACAATCATGTGACTAACAAACTAAAAATTGATTACCTAGTTACGGATACCCGTAATCTTAGCACGAATTTCAGATTCTTTAAAATAAATTCGACCTATATTAGTCCACCATCGACATTCCTAGTGCAGGCTTTTGACCAGTTTAATATAAGATTATCCGATCGTACTACGAGAGTGACCATTCAATTCCACTCTGCAGCCGGATATCCCATGAATAATTTAAGGATTGCCCCGAAAGCTTTTAAGAGTAACATCCAAGGATTTCCAGGCTTCGAAGAATTTAAAATTCTGATTCCTATTTCTCCCCGATCGATTACATAGCTTGAGTCCTCCCTGCTCCACTAATCCCGGAAATCACGCATCAGTCATTGCGCCCCTTCGATTTCTTATTCGTTTCCAGACCAACTTTCGACTTACCCTATACTACCATTGTAGAGCTCGTTACGTTCTGGCCTTTTCTCCTCAAAAACTAATAAAACTAATTAATTATTATTATTTCATTTAACTATACTTCGAAATTCTCATCTTTTCTTCCGTTCGTAAGTAATTTATAAGAATTCATATATATTTGATTATTTTCCATTTTTCAGTAGTGTCGCTGATTACGCGTGCGTCACGAACTTATCGTTTTCGGATCGATTCATGGCCACAGACCCCCTTCCCCCTCTATCGTATATCTGTCACATCCCTTGTTGCTTTTTTATTATTTTCTTTCATCAGTTGAATTTTAATCCACAAACAAGCAATTTCTAATTTTATTTCTATGTTTAGTGTCAATAAATTAGTGTTATAAACATACCGACGAACAATGCCAAAATTGTCTTCATTCAACAATTCATTGTAATCATGGTAATAAGAAATTTTGTTTTTAACCCTTTATCGAACGACGTATCGTCGTCATATTGCTCACGTCTCACTATTCTCAGACGTAACAGGGCTAATAAAAGAAATTTCTAGAGGAATTGTGTGCAGGAACAATGCGGCGAAAAACAGGAGATGAAAGATCTTCAATGTTGCGAAACAGATGGAAATGCATGTCGCGGTGTTCGAGTGACAGATACACAAGGAAAAAGAAGAAAAACCGTGGCGGAGACGGGAAATAAAACGAGAAAACGAGACACACAGGAGAACGGACGAAGAACGAAAAGAAGAAAACACCAGGAACAATGACAGGAAGAACGAAGGTCGGAGGCGACGAGCAATAGAATACCCGGGAAGAGGGTTTCGGGCACCAAGAGCGGTAATCGGTCGTAATTCTTCGATTCTATCGGTGACTCGGCGTTCAACCACCCACATCTAACAACGTTCCGTAGTGGACGTTACAAATGAATTGACGTTTGGTCGTTGCAGGAATGGGGAAGGGGCAGCGAGACGCCACCGTCACTCCGCACAGCTATCGAATTTACTGTAGATATTCGTACAGTGAGTTACATTTTTGTATAAAATTCTCTTTTCACAAGTGAGTTACATTTTTGTATAAAAAACTCTTTTCACAAGCAATTTTGCAAACATTGCGTCAATGCGTGTTCGCATTTGTCAGCAAAACTGCATTTCGGGCAACAGTTTTCGTCTAATTTAAGAAAACTATCCAACTCCGGTCAATGTTAAAATGTACCAAGGAAGCAACCGATTCTGTATATTTTTTGCAAATTTTACGACACCTGTTACCCAAAATAAAGATTTTTTAACACCAACGTCGGTTGAAATGGAGCAGAAAAAAATGTTAACACCAACGTCGAATACCATGCGGATTGAAGAAAAAGGCAACGAGGATAGTTTCATTTAAAGTGATGGACATATACGTTATATTACTGGGACCAAGCGTGAGTGAGGGCGATCGTTGATTTCAAAATTGTTCAGGAAAATTCGCAGCAACACAGGGCTTTCCGCGGATCCTGGACTAGACTGGCGTAACCAGCAGCAGCGATGCATGTATACGAGCACCGGTGAAAAGGCTTTTCACTCGTTGGAAAACAAAAGCTAACACGAGGGCGGTGTTTCAGTGTTCCCATAGCCCGCGAGGTTGCCACCGTCACGTCACGTCACGATCGATCTACGTCTGTATAAAGAGACGTGCGGAAAAGCCATAGGTTCAGGGCCCGTCCCTTGAACACAACGTACTCACCCCTTCGATTCTATTCCCTTCATTGCCGTCCGGGAAAAACAATTTGCGATAAATTGTTGCGGACTTTATCAAGCTAGGAGCAATTATTGTGAATTGCAAAAAAAAAAAAACACTAAAAATACAATGTCCAAACAATCAATAAGCTCTTTTCCACGTATTTCATTTTATCGTTTAACTATTGGCGAATTACTTGGCAAAGATGTATAATATCACAACTTTCTGTTCGAAGGTCTGATCTATCAATTGGTTTTTAAACCAATTTAACAATATTGTAAAATGTCAATCGAACAACTCAAAAATGAAATTTTTTATCTTGTATTAGATTTGTGTTAACGCTTACGACGGTAACTAAAAGAAGAAACATAGAAAACAATGAAATAATTTATGAACAAGTCGATATCCCGTTTATATTATCAATTCAATTGTGTATGAATTTGTCTCATATGGAGAAAAATTTTAAATGTAATAAAGTATTATGGCTTTAATCAAAGATTTGTATAACAATTCCAACACCAGGGTCGCATGAATCGAAGCTGGAATGAAAATGATCGACCATTGAATTTTCAGTATTTCCAATGTTGCAATTTGTACTAAACAGTTCGTGCCCTATAACGCATTAATTCGATGCTCATATCTACCAACCGGTGGCAAAACTGTTAATTTCCGTGAATATAAAGCGTTTCCCGAAATGATAATATTGGTGCCTTATCAGCCGTTAAATGATTGATCGATATCGCGCAACAGTACAATATCGGTTTCGTTTTATTCACAAGAACTTAAGACTAATTAACTTGAGGCTAATTTGGATATATTTACACCCAGTGCCCTTCATCAAAGTGTTGTCATTAAACATTAACGGATTCGTACATTAATCAAACATTTGAGTAATTTGGCAATTTATAAATTAGAGATAAATTCATGAGTTCATGAGGTCTTTAAATTTTCGTTTTAGTAACAAATGTCAGTTTAAAAAAAAAAATTTATTCAAAAGTAAAACAATTATTTAATATTAGTTAATGATCCAATACATGAAATTGAATGTTTGTTTATCCGCTATGCAAGTCTACTGTTTCCAATTTAGAACAATCAAATTGGGTATATCAACTCATGGTAATTTAACTTACGAGGAAGTATAGTTTGGTGTCCCCCTCCGATTTTGATGAAACTCACGTATGTTGTAGAGCATCGAAAACAAAAGGCACGTATTTTTTTTTTATCGGCAGAAAAACATTTCTAAGGGGTGAAACCGTGCTTCAAAGTTAGGGGTGATTATGCAGTTTCACCCCTGCAAATGAATTTTTTTCTTCAACTTCACGTGGAATTTTTATTGTCTTCAATGAGGAGTATTTTGATTTTTGTTTCGTTAAAATCGGTTGACGCCTTCTGGGTGAAACTGCATAATCACCCCTCGACATGCCTAACTTTGAAGGGCGATTTCACCCCTTAGAAATGTTTTTCCGCCGATAAAAAAAATACGTGTCTTTTAGTTTTCGATGCTCTACAACATACGTGAGTCTCATCAAAATCGGAGGGGTACACCAAACTATCCTTTCTTGTTAGACCGCAGATGGGTTTCGGAAAGGCTCGGGGTCAAGAAGGAGGGGGGGGGGAGGAAATTCTACAGGAATATCTTTTTCATTCATAAACTTTTACCCGATGAAGTTCGTGATTCCACGAATAGTAATGTTCACCCGGATAAAAAACGGATAACCCTGTTATATGTAAATGAAAAATAACAAAAATCGGACAGAATAACTGAAAATACTATCTGCTTAAAGACTCTACAGTAAATAAAACTTTGTACCTTTGCATCAAGATGCTACCGCGTGTCTTGATTCAAATTCAACGAAGAACTGAAATACAGAATTACGTGCTGTTCATGCCGTAAAAAATTAATCGCCTTCTTCATTTTATTTGTACAAAATTTTGGATAATGAATTATTATCAAATTCTTCAGATCAATGACGGATAATTCAACTGGTGATATATATAATTTAGATAAACGGGATAAGCATTAACTCTCAAAGATTAATATTAAGCTATTTTCATCGAAGGAATAGTCAGCTCTGATCACGCCATCTTTTATTATGAATTAATGAAAAAAGTTACGAAACTGCACGACTTCTCGGTGAATATCTCAGTCTACTTTTAAAGAAACAAACGATGCGTGTATACTCACTGTCTTTAATAATTGATTAAACGCTATGACTGTTATGGAACGACTATGTGAGGTCTTTACGGGTTTACATCGAAGACAGAAATCCATTCCTCGTGTAACGACTTGCTCTGGACCCAGGCCTTTCCTATAGAATCAATTCATTTCTTTCGACGAAGAGCTGTGGCATAAGCTGCATATTCTACGAACTGAGTGAAATTACTTCTCCCCTCGAGGAAGACGTAATTTCGAGGCGTTAACGGGGAAACATACGAGGAGGAAGATTCGAGCGGATTATCCGGTTTTATTCACATATCATTCAACATTTATCATTCATACAATAATTTCAGAGTGTCCAAATCACTAACAGCCTCACTTCTGACATCGCTGGTAACTCTGATCTCGAACTTAAGAATCCGTTTGATTGCCGTGTCTTTCTCCTCTCGGATGGCTATAATTATTCTCCGCCTAAACTTTTTTGTGAAAACGATATCTCTTTTGAGAAGAAAATAAATGTTATTCAGCAAAATATGCAGCTTATGTCGCATTCCTTTGTGAAAATAAATTAATTCGTACTGAGAAGGGTCCGGGTCCACACCGAAATGTTACGAAAAGAAAGGATTTCTATATTCCATTTCCAAATTTATATACCGGTTACGGGTCCTGCCAGCATGTGTCTGCAATCATCCAGATATTTGCTGCGACTTTAGATATTTGTGACTACTTTAGATGTCTACCACTCTCTTAGATATATCTGCGATTCCCGCACATATTCTGGGATGTCTGCAACCACTACTCTTAGAAGAATATTTGCTCCGAGATTCTTTACTATCTGAAAGGTTTTAAATATTTATTCCTATTTTTTCCTCAAGCTTTGTTTTCATATTAATCCATATTAAATTTTTGCACACATATACGAATAGTAGGGTACACGTTTTTAGTATCTTTATTGAACAAATTGACTTGTCATTTTTAAGTCGTTTTAAGCCAGTATTCTCGTATCAGGCAAGGAAGTATAAGCTGATACTGAAATTCAATTTCTATTTGTAGTTGCCATTATTATTTTTAAAATAGTTGCTATCGTTTGTTGTTAGAAGAACTGTAATTAAACTTATTGTAATAATAATTATCGAATTTCACTGCGTTGGTACGGTTTCTCTCTCTCTCTTTCTCGTTCACTCACACGCTTCCTTCCGTTTTCTCTCATTCCATCCCTCTTTTTGCAAGTATCAAGCCTCTTCACCTTCTCACACTACGGTTTTCAAGTTCGAAAAGAGGGTGCGAGAGGGAGACTTCACACCCCGGCCTACCCGTGAAGAGCTTCTCCATCCTATACTCCGTGTAGTGGGTGTTGGAATTTTGTAAATCGCTGAGCTAGCAGCAAACCTCCCCCCCCCCTCCACGGGTATACGTACACAAAGCTTCCCATTCATGAACGTATAAGTACGAGCTTTATATATAGATTCGTGACTATATAGGTGTAGTTCTACTACAGGCTGTTAATAATTCCGTATCGTATTTCCCTGATTACTTGTAGGTTCAAAAAGATCAACACTCTTATCGAACTTGGTTGGTCCACCGTCCACTCCCAGCACGCATCAGTAATAATTAATACCGACTGGTTCCTGTAATTAGCGAAATGTCACTCTCAGAATACAGCGTGTCGTTATACGTCTCTGTACTCCTTTGTGCGCACCGCTGCTCCTCTTCTCCTTTCACCTCTAGAGTTTTGACGCTGTTTCTCCTGACACACCAGCCAATCCCGGATATCGGTTGCCGTATACCATGAATAAACTACCCCTACTCTTGAATATTGTGAATCATCCATAGAGCAATACATTTAGATATTGAAGCGACGCGACGCTCTCTTATGCGTTTTCCTATGCTATTCAATGCGAAACCGGACTAATGAACACGACTTATGATTCAGATTTGCATCCTCGTTATAATAATATTTTCTCAATCCCTCGTTAATGAGACTGCAAACCTACCGGGTTGTGTTTAAAATGTTTCAACGCTCTAACATTCTATAAGTAAATGAGTAATTTACATAAAACAAGAATACCAAGTAGAACGATGCGTGTTACTTTTTCATTATTTTTCATCTTCAACAAAGTCACCTCTATGCTAAAGTATGTTAATTAATTTTGACTTGCTGATAGAGGAAACTTTAGCAAACATTAAAAATAGTGAGGAAGCAACGTACAAGTTTCTACTTTGCATACTTGTTTTTAAATAAAAATTATAGATACTAAAGTTTAACGAAACTTTGACAAATTTTAGTCATCAAGAAATAACCATGTGGCCTCGAAATTAATGAAAACATATCAACTACTGAACGAAAATAAATAACGATCAGAATTTTATTTATTTAGTAATTATCGTCTATTGATAACTTTAATTGCGAAACTTTTATTTTTAATGTAATAACCAACCTCCTGATGCAAACGTTTCTTTTTTAAATTTATTGTTCATATGTTTTTTTACATAATTTTTTCATATCGGTTCAACGCATTTTAGAACAATTGATCAAATCATTTATGACTCAGAGCCCTTTTCTTATCTTTTCAAGCATCGGCAATCGGCAATATAAAAATGCAATGTATCATAAAATTAAAACTCTTCCGTCGATTTTTACGAAATTTGTTATTAAGTATTCCCTGATCGTTGTTACGTAAGTACCAACGATTATAGGTCGTTTCGTCAGATTTTTCGGAAGTAAAAACTATAACGAATTGAAAAATTGTAATTGCCATAATATCCGAACGTTTGTGCCGATCGTCACAGTCGTAATTGAATATGCAACACCGTCGAATATTAGTTCAAAGTTGCCGTGAGTTAGACTGTCAATGTAAATTTTACGAAAAATTAAAGAACCTATGCACTCCGAACCTCTTTGCAGACTCGGTTAAAATTCAATACCGAACATCGTTTAACATTACTTTATTTGTTAAGAACTATTTATATAATACTAGGATAGCTAAAAGTTTGTGGCACCGTGAGCATTTACAGACGTTTTTTTTTAAAGAACTCAAAATCTCATTAGATTCAAATCGGTGAATCAATTCAAACGATAATCATACCGAACCAAGGAACGTTCCTTTAGTGAAAGCTACAATTTCTTCCAAAGCAGAAACACCGACGTTTTTGATCACCGATTGCCGTCTGTCAAAAGAAATTCTTTAAAATATTGAAATTCCATTTACCTTCAAAACGTATTATACTTTCGAGTACATATATTGCCGCCATCAAAGTATTTTTTTAAATATCTGTGAATAGTAGTTACATGCAAAAATTATTTAGTGGTCAGCATTCATCACTTTTATCCTAATTCTATTCCTAAGACGAGCGATGTTCCAAATTATTATCAATTGCAAGCTCAATTCTTTAATTCTCTCCTTTTCGAAGAATAGTTTCGTAAGACAAATATTTATTATTTTTTTTTTTTAATCGACTGTTGAATACCCCTGCCAAGTATTTAAACTGCTAAAGCAATGAAAACTATGTGTACTTATTTTTTTACATATAAAAATCGTTAAATATTATACTTATTTCTGACCATGTATGAACATCTCGATAAAGCCAGATCACCTCGGATACCATCACAATCCTCAAGGATATTGTAAAGTGTTGTCGACATCTGACCCCTTATCTACTTGCAAGAGCGAGAGGACATCTCTCGCTGTGATTACTCGACGAACTCAAGGTATAGTTAAACGAGCATCGTGTAGATCAAACGTTCTTGGTAACAATGAAGAGGATGGGTGGGACACGAGAAGGAGGTGACGAGAGGAGGGTGCGGGGTACGAGAGGACACGGAGATGCGCGTGGGCTGCAGCTGCTGCTGGTCGGGCTATCCAGCCCGACCCTCGACCGTACACGCCCGGCTAGCTACGTTCCAATCCTTCCTAACCAGTCGAGTTTCCCTATCTATCTATCTATCCAACTATCCATGTATACCTAAGTATAACGCTATAGATATATACGTATATCAGATAGGATATTGTAGGTGAGGGACCGATCCTTATTAGTACCCAGGCATCACTCGCATGCCGGTAGCAGTGACCTACGCTCGTGCTGCAACTAGCTCGCACAGAGCTTGCCGGACATCGTATACAGTTCGTTCACTTTCAACTTCGATCACACTCGCCTATATCTATATCATCGGCACACTCGATAGCTATGTATTCTCCCCCCTCTCGATTCTCTTCAATGTGAGTACAGAGTAGAGGTTGCTACTAGCAAGCGATCTGTTACCATCAGGCGACGAACTATGGGATAGCTCTGTGTATGCTACACCACATCTACATTTAGTTCTACGTGTTTGCAGCATCTGCACTGTACACACAGATTGCATGAGCGCACGCGCACACCGCCCGAGGATTCGGTTTTGAAGTCTATAGATCGTTCAACTGTTACTGCAAGGGAGAATATATAGCTGCAAGCGGTTTCGTGTCCCGAGTCGAAATTTTTATCTTTCGAATGTCCTTCGTGAACCGCGTATCCGTTGTGTATGCGGATGCCCACGCCGGTTTTACCCTCCGTTCAACCTAAGGATACTACTTCGAAAGAAAACCGTTATTACCGATCCTTTGTGGAACCTCCGTGACTCTTCGTGACCCTCCTGCGACTCGTCATATCCTCAGAATATCATACAAGCTACGGTATCTTATATTGTGTAGATCCAATCGCACTAAAAAATTCCGAAAATTAACCTCCATGGCAGTTGGAAAAAGGTTGTATCAGATCGGCAATTTTTTATTTTGAAAATCTCGATTCTGAAATCGGCTTAAACTATCCCAAAAATCCTGTATGCGTCTTTCCCCCATGACTCCGTCTGCTATCTCTGTGATTATTATCGTTGCAGCTGTTATGAGAAAAAACTAAACAAAATCCATGCAGACGGTTTGGTCTAGTAGGTAGCGTGCTCGTCAATATGTAGTTAGGTAACTAGGAAGGTCTATAATTCGTGAAGGTTCGAAAGTCTTTATAAACAATTTCTTTTTTTTATTTGAATGTTAATAAAATAATATTAATAATATTAAATTGTACGTCGACGCGTTGTTAAATATACTTTATAAAATTAATTATTTATTTCCATATTGATTCTATTGAATATTACAAGCGTTCAGGAAGCGAACCTGCGATTAGTGTCAATGGAGGATGGACAGTGGTTCTGTTGGACATTTATACGGAGGGCGAATTAGGGTCGTTTAGATTCCACGTGACCTTCCGGGGACTCGGAATAACTTATTTCTTCCCTTTTGAGAGGCTAGTAAGCATAAAACTGTATTTGGTTTGAATACGTGATACCCCTCTTTCACTTTGACAAGCTCCGCGCAATTATTGCAAACATTTCAGGTTGACCGAAGGGTCAGAAATGTTGACTCGGAGTAACCCTGAGTATAACTATACGCAATGTAGCAGTATAGGAGGTTTGTGGAACATTGCGGGTGGCTCGCACGAATGAAAACGAGGTTGGAAGGGTAGAACGCAGCAGCTATTCGTGGAGAGAGGCCAGTGTATCACCGGGTATGGATGGCCAATAGCTAAATACATGCTAGGTCGAGCGTGAAGGGGTACGTCGAGTGCCATGCATTCTCTCTCTCTCTCTCTCTCTCTCTCTCTCTCTCTTTCCAGAGAGAGTAATGACCTGGTCATCTACAAATACTGAATTGATGTGATATACTGTTTAACTAAATTTTATCAGTGTAATAATGATCTCATTGACTCTGCACCGTGTTAATTGCGACCCTTAACAGAATTATTTTATTTTCAATATTTTTTGCAAATTATTAATTTTCAAAAAATCAGAAAATATATTATGCGACTGTAACAAAAAAAAAAAAAAAAAAAAACATATATAATATATTCGTTACAAGAGTTTCAAAATTTATGGCATGATCGAATTTTTTGAAAAACGTCTATCGCGCTCTAGCTCACCGCAAATTCGGAGTTATCGTGTTGACATTTTCTGCACAAATAGAATTACATTGAACAATGACTGGTATAACATTTACCAAGAATCGATTCAGTGATCACAATTTTATGAGAATTTTATTTTTTCCAACTCCAATTACGATATCAAGAAAATTAAGTCACAAATCTCTCTAATTTTTAATACGTGAACGATAGGAAATAATGTCGGATATATTTTAAGGAGTATATATATATATAATTCGATATGTCCTTATAATATATCCGACATATCGAATGGACTATATATATATAATATATATTTATATATGTGTGTTAAGGAATATTGAAGTATATATTCCGCACATACCTATTTTCTGTGAAGCTCACCCTGAAATGAAGTAGCGGAATATAGCATCGAATACCCTGTGTGTACGGGGTCACTGCTATTCAAGCCTCGATGGCAAAATACGTGAGTTTGGAGAACCGGGAGGAACGATGTTTTTCGTATCGAATTTATACCAGTATACAGGAGCTGTTACGATTGCTGCTATGTCAGGCCATTCGCTGGGATAGAAATCAACGGATGGACGTGGTGGTTGAGCGCATATAGTGTGAGGTCTCCCTCTCTCTCTATTTCTCCCTCCCTATCTTCTCGATGTACCGAAACTAAGCTATATCGCCTCGAGAGCTTATACCGTGCATATATATATAGTATATCTGCTATAGTTGTAGAATATAAAAAGCCCACGCGCGAACTAGAGCGGACGAGCAGGCCAGCGAAATCGTAAGCCGCTTAAAGACTTAACAGACCCAATGGAAATTCTACACTTGCCGCGAGTTCCCGCGTGTTTCCCAGCGACTCGCGGACAGTAGCTGCCATCTCCCTCGTCGCACAAGCCCCGGGCAATTCCATGTTTTTCATCTCTTTTCCACTTCCTGTTCATGCACCCCTGTCTCCGTCTCGCCCCTCACCTTCTCATCGTCACGTCCTCTCTCTCTCTCTCTCTATCTGTCTGGTTTGTCTGGCCGCACTGGACAAATCTCTCTCTGAGAGATTCGAACGTTCGAGAATACTTCTCAGCTGTGTCCGGTTCGATGTGTGTTTCCACCTCCCGAGTTACATAGTCGAACTCACTTCCTTCCCTTAAGAGCAAGGAGAAAAAAGTTTTATTCTCCTTTTATTTTTGTTGCTTTGCGATAATGGGAAAAGAACAATCTCTCTCCCAGCACTGTTTTATACGTAGTTGAAACCAGAAGTATTTATGGACTTCGTAATCGTGAAATAATTCTTTATTCGACAGAGGCTTTTCTCCAGATTTTAATTCAATGCTTTTGCAACTCGGACACACACTCCAATATCCCTCTTGCTCTTGTAAGCTTCTCTATATTTTGAACCGGCGGTGATGGATGCGCGATCAATGTATGAATTTGGCGGTCTCCCGAATTAAGCGGCAGTTCGTGCTGTCGGTACTCGGTATGTTCACAGCTTAGCCAGGCCCCGGTTAATCGGGCAGATTGAAACGATCAACGGGAGGTAATTTTTCCAGACTCCGGGGATTCCATGTAGGAGCACCAGTCTCTATCGAAAAAATTTACTATACCGTCACCGGTATTTCCACAGTTTTCCTATGTCCTCGTGTGAATGTTATTGAATCAAGATGTCGAAATGAACATAAACCAAAACGGAGAACCTGACAGTTTAAACAAAATAAACAAAAATTTTGTTCTATCAAACTTTTTTAAACACTTCAACTGATAATCATGTCTTTTCTTACAAAAACAAAATAAAATCTAATAAATATACAATACGTTGGTGCAAAAATAAAATACCATTACATTCATGTGTCATCAACCTTAATGTCAACTAATTAATAGTGCGATACACAGGACACTGAAGCCCACGAATATGCAAAATCTGTACAAACTTCGAAATTCGTAACATATAACTTTTCTCAGAGTTTCAAACCGTAATATAAGCTTGAGACCGACTTCTACCTTCGCTGTCACTCAGCCATGTCATTTAAGTCAACAGTTTTGTCAAGTGAAGTATATTCAGAATGAAGGAAATTTTGATTTCGTGTTTAACTGTGAAATATATTTTACTGAATATAAACTTCCTATATCCAGGTAATAGTTTAATTTCACATTTTCAAACGCCACTCACGCGTCTGACGAAACACAGGATGTTCCACTGTCGTATTAATCTATTATTAGGTTTTGACAGCTTGCAAAGAAAAGAAAGATTTCATTGGGATGCGCAAAAAATGTTGATGCAACCAATTGCCTTAGTTACATACGTTCCAGATGATTTATTGGTTACACGAACTAATGACATTTTATTAGATTGATGTTTGTTTGTGCAACCAGATAATTAGTGTTCTATATCAATAAAATTAATTGCTGCAACCAATTTCGTTTCGTTCATAGTACCAATCCACTGGATTTACAACCAACCGTCAATAGGTAAATAATTATATAAATGATATAGATAGATAAGAGGTACGAATTTTATAATTACACGGGAAAAAAAGCTTGGTTAGGACTGCCATGCGTTTGGTTAAAAATGCGCGAACCGATTAATTGCTCAGACAAACCAACTTTTTCGGTTATTACAATGAAATACCGTGTAACAAAGCCAAAGTACTTGGCCTGGTAATACGCTGGCGCATATTTAACCAAAAGTGCCTTTGATGGTCCTAACCAAGCTCTTAACATGTAGGAATTCGCCATTTCATGGTTCACAAAACTTGTTCAGAATAAACCGTATGTATTATTAAATTGTACAAACGTAACAAGACGTACGTTCAAATCGAAGAATCAGGCCTGCGAGATTCCAAGTCGTCGAAATTGTGGCTTCTGCCACATCCGACTAATCTCCGCACATATGGAGTAATAAATGATATAACTTTTTTGTTTTCAACAATAATATTTGATATTAGTTCCACATGAAACGTGATTGAAACGAAATTACGTGATTGGTAAGTTGTATTAAAACGATGCGGGAAACGTATACACGAACAATGTAGTGGTTCGCTTATTATTGGTGATTTCTTGTTCGCGAATGACAGTTGTGGTAGTATCATCCACGGTAGTCAAGAGTGCCAACCAATTACATTGGTAATAGTACACAGTTTTGGTTAGTTTAGTCTAGTTTGCTATATGTATAGTCTACCATATTCGCTATAAACTTGGTTATACTAGGAACTGTCAATAAACGTGGTAACTAATTGTCGAGGTTGGTTCTTGGATGATCAATCTGAATACAATTCTTTGGTTTTGCTAATCAATCGTGTTAGTTATATTGACCATTGTCCCAATTCATTGACGAGGCTGGTTCTTGGTGTTTAGTTTGAATACAATTTCTTGGTTACTTCAACCAATTACATTGGTTGTACAATAAGCACTATCAGTGTATACCTAATAAATAAATAATCGGTACTTTTAACGAATCCTTTTTAACGATAAATAAATAAAGGATCTTTTATGATCCGGCAACAGAATGTGTCATTTTAATCCAACAACTTTGCCGTCATAGTATAAAAAAGTATGAAAAGCAATAGATAGCTGCGAAGGTGGACTTGTCGCGCGCAAAATGTTCTAAAGTCGTATATATTCACTCGATTTAAACACGCACACTCGCGTCTTTTTGCCCTGCGGACAGTCGGGAGTAAAATATACAAGAGCTCGACTGGAAAAGTTTATTTTCTGCTCAGCTTCGCTTTTACCATCTACGAAGACGTATTTTTTTAAGGCTGACAGACCTTTTATCGCTTTTTCGGCAAATACTTGTCTGGTAATTCGATGACTACGGGAACCACAGGAAATCCTCTTAAGGAAATGCAAGAGCTGGATGAAAATTTCGTAGCCGCTCGTCATCCCTCGGGATAGAATTATCAGGGTCTCATGAGAATGTCGACAAGTATTCCGTTGTGCAGCTACAAGGAACCTGAGCTATATGAAATCCAATATATCTATTTATTCGAAGATGAAGACGAGTAAGAAGAAGAAGAAGAAGAAGAAGAAGAAGAAGAAGAAGAAGAAGGAACAAAAAAAACCGTAAAAAAAACTTTAAACCGACTACGTCTTCTCTATAGGAATTTCTTGTACCATATATATGTACCCTTTATGTATTCTACAAGAAATATCTCTAGATGCGTTCGTACTCGAGTAAACATGCCCTCTTTTTTCGTTTCTCTGGAGAAGGAAACTGTGGGTTATCGAGCATACACGTATCCTTGGTACTTGGTTTCTTCAAAGGCAAAGCAGGAAAATAAGATTTTCCATAAAATTTCATTTGTTAAAGCTTTTTATAAAAAGAAAATATTTTAGAACGATCATATCATTCGGAAAAGTGGCTGACATTTATTTTATCCGTTGTTACAAAATGACAGCACTGACAGGTTCAAATTTTTACGTAAACAAAGAAAAACATATGGAATTACTAATGAAAACCCAATATTTCCTATTATGTAATATGTTTTTTTTTTTCATATTTCAAAATCACAATTATTTCATTGAAAAATAATTGTTTTTTCGCTTTTTATCGTGAAAATGAAGATGAAAAAAAAAAATAATAATTCAATCAGCGACTGTACGCCAAAGATGCAGTGCACGTTGGACAACTGACGCGCGTTTGAGGATTACTTCAAAAACGCATTCCTGAGTGGCTTGTATATGTAGCGCACTGAAGTAATACATAAATGCTGCTTTCGGAGGTAGCGCGCTCAAGAGGTTTAATGCAGGTGTTTGCGGGTACACGGAGAGTATAATATACCTCGTAGTACAAACAATGCAAGATAAATTGGAGTGAGAAACCAAATGACGAAAAGCAGGCAGATCTATATACAGTATGTACGTACGTGTCTCTACATATATTTATAGGATTTCGAAACCCAGATACACAGTATCTATTTATCGATTTGTGCTGACACCCTCGGTACGTACGGCAGTAGGTGTCGTCGAGCGTTCACGATGCGCAACCCCCAAATTTATTGTCAATTCTCGCCCGCGCACCTGTTTGTCGTCGCCATTAAGCGCTCTCGCCTCGATTTCACGCGCACGATGCACCCGGATTTGCGTAATAATTTGTAATTTACGAATAAGCGAAATTCTGGTAACGGATCGGCAAGTACAGTGTGTTATATGTATGTATATATGCAGATATGTCAAGAATTATATTGTACAGCGAGATAGGGGGTTGCGGCGTTATATTTGTACTCAGTACTATTCATCTACGCGTACGGTTAACAGCAATCACACGGTATCCCGGCAATATACCAGCTGCGAGAATGCGCAATTCCTTTTCGCTCCATTTTTTATTTCGATGCAATGAGAGCTCTTCGGAATTGTCAACAATTCGTTGCAGCGATATAATAAAATTAATATCAATCTCTCGTTCAACTTGGACCGAGAGTGAGCAAATACGAACTCTCTCGTCTCACCTTGTCACTGTTTTTCTTTGGTGTTTTTTCGACACTACGTGCAACTCTCTGTATGCAAATTATTTTTATTCGAAGCGACGAGAGCTGTTTGTCAACTCGTTTACTCTTTCTATTGGTTTTTCACATTTTTTTTTCTAGCCAATGATTACATCCAAGCCAAGAAAACCCAAAGACTGCGGATATTTTTTTTGGAATCGCTGCAGCGAATCGTTTCTATCTACTATAGTCTGCTACAGATCTTCACAGTTATCAAATTTATTATATTCGTTCATGTGTTTCTGTTTTAATTCGCGAATAGATAGCGTGTGAAGTATACAGAGGTTTTTATAAAGCTCACGTCGCCATCCAATATGCAAATTACTTTGAGTCGAAGCCACGAGAGCTTTCGGAATCGTTTACTTTTTTTTCTATCAGTCTTTCGCACTCGCAAGCTCACAGTAATTTCCATGAAAACCATGATACGAGCTTAAGTAAAATCTTGGTGTTGTCTATGTCCATCGAGTCCCGGCCAAGTATTTACGGGAAACAACAAAGGAGAATACAGTTTTTGTTTTTCTTAAAAGAGTAACGATGTTGAATTTCTCCAAGTCTGTTTTGATTTTATCGCCTTGATACTTTTATTGATACTTTTATCGTTAAAAAATATTTACCTAAATATTCTAATGATTGACTGATTAGTTTATGTCACAAAAAATGTTCATCATTTGACTTCATTGTACCTTCTAATCTATTTGTACCAATTTTAAAAAGAATTGGTCTCGCAAGAAGCAGTGAATTAAAAAAAGTAAGTTAGAAAATAAATTTAATTCGAATTATACTTGTTAGATCGATATTTTTATTTATTTTCATTTATATGAATTGATTTCTATTCAATACATCCTTACAGTGAAAATAGTTGATTCTAGTTGTGCAAAACATCGATTTTCTCTCCACATTTTCGTATAAAATATGAACAATTATTACGGTATAACTTCTACTGGATATATCTCGGTGGATACATTTCCAAAATTATCTATCAACCGACCGCTACAGGCGAGATAAATTTACCAATATTGAGTCATATTCGACGAAATGAAGAAGGCTAATTTAATGTATTATTCTTCTCTCATGTATATCGTAATGAAGTATTTATATCATACACGAGGAATCCATAGCGAATTTTTATCCCCGAAATGATATGGTGAAACGAAAGAGAGTCTGTCGGTACATTAGAAAGATTAATATCGATTTTTCGTAAAGAGAATTATCCAAGATTGTACGTTTACTTAATTAAAACCTGGCTGTAGAGTGAGCCACTGCAGTTTGCAGTGGATCTTGCCAGATGATATCTGAATACTGCAGAACTGCTGTGAACATGTTGCAGACCCTACTCACGCAGCAGCTACATACAGCTTCCTCTTTCTTTTTCATAATATCTCACTCCTATTTTACTCTCCCGCCATACCCGTCTGAATTGAAAATGAAAATATCTCATAAGATAACGAGAGGAAGATATTTTTGCAAACCGAATTTTCATACTCGACGATATACGCAATATACGTATTGTGCTACCGACATATCGGCAAATTTTCGCTCGTGCAGTATCTATCGTTCCGTGCAGCTTCGAACCGAATTTCCGACATTGGCTTTGTGCTGCCTTTGAGTTCACCGTACAGCTCTCACACCGACATTCACAGCGAGCAGCTCTTTCCTCGAGCCGATCGAGCCCACTGACTTCACACAAACCAGAATCGTCATTCGCCGTCGGGCGACGGAACTAGCCAACTAACGATATGAAACCCAATTACTCGATGGCCCGTTCGGCCGTGAATGATTTGACTTTGTAGAGTCGAGTGTTGGACTTGCGTGAGGTCGTCTAAAAGCCAGCTAACCATAGAACTGTGTGTAGCTCCATAGACTTTCCACCCGTTTCTGATTCGCGGTTTTACGCTCGTGCTTCCGACAACACAATCTCGTATCGATACAATAAAACAGTTAGTGATTGACACTGTAAAAGCAGTCTGACGAACTTTCACAAAGATTGATCGATTCGTATTTCTTTTTTTTATCACCAGCTATCTTACTTCAATTGTGGTAAAGTATTTTAGATGTAAGAAACTCTATTCGTAGCTAATTTTCCTACTTGTTGGCACTTCGTTCTATTGAATACTCCACATGCTATTTACAACATTACACAATAGTACCTCATCACTTATGTGTGGGTAACGACTGTACAGTTTATCACCCTCATTTACCCTGATGCAGATCCAGAGTTCCCTCCCACCTGTAGTTAAACAGCCGTCCGTGCAAACATATTATACATATAAGCATTGTTGCATCGTATGAAAAATTGAGAACGGAGGAACTCTCCCATAGGCATATGCAACTGTGAACCTTGGGCTTTTTGGTACCAACATACGCAGAGGTGATCGCACGTTCATTATGCGTTAGGTCCAAGCCACCAACCAGTTATACCGACCGTTCCTGATACGAAAACCGTGGACATTACGGAATAGCGAGAATGAGAAGAGCGAGGACAAGCTAGACAATTCGCAACAGCCCGTTGAACACAATATACGCAACCCGAACGGTCGAGTGCTCATACGTGAGAAATATACCGGTACGCAGTGACTCGGTTACTCCTCTATGCACGTAGATCTGCGATGCGTATGCGCATTACGCACAGAAGATAACATCCATCGCTATCACACATGCAAAATAATTGATTAACAGTATAACGAGTGTGGATTTCCGTTAAATCTGTTTTGGTAATGGTATTATATGTATATTTCATCAGTTTGTGAATTAACGTTTGCAAAATTTGTTCTGGGATATCGACGTAATCGAAGGGAGGATTTAAGGTCATTGGAGACCCACATACGTTGCAGTTTATGCAGAGCTTACCGTATCATTTAGTTAATTAATGTTGTAAAGAGCAGGTTACGTTTTAGAACAAATATTTAATCAGCCGCACACCCGAGACTTATGGAAATGAGTCATTGATCAGCATGATGTATGATCAATAGAGAATCGCCAATGTTTCACACTGAATAAAACAATTTCTAGAGAAAATTCATTTGCGTTCGGAGCCAAGTACAAAAAAAAATCGTCAATTTTTAATTAACGTGCAAGTTTGTACTTAGCAATTTGGAAAAAATAATTTTCTTGTTCGCTAATAAGCCCATTATGAATAAGTTGCGCAGAGAAATATAACCCACAGGTTAATTTATACAGTCTGCATTTACTCTCATTAATTTTCCTCTGTCTCTTTTTCTCCACGCAAATAATTCTTCACAGTACGGAAGGAAGGTTTGTTCCTCTCAATTGCTGTTGGTTCAACGTCATCCTCCATTCACCGTCAATTATTCAGACGTACTCATATAGATACATCAGAGATGCAGGTTCGCTGACAGAGTAGTTGTAGCAGTAGCAGTAGCAGTAGCAGTAGCAGTAGCAGTAGCAGTAGCAGTAGCAGTAGCAGTAGCAGTAGCAGTAGCAGTAGCAGTAGCAGTAGCAGTAGCAGTAGCAGTAGCAGTAGCAGTAGCAGTAGCAGTAGCAGTAGCAGTAGCAGTAGCAGTAGCAGTAGCAGTAGCAGTAGCAGTAGCAGTAGCAGTAGCAGTAGCAGTAGCAGTAGCAGTAGCAGTAGCAGTAGCAGTAGCAGTAGCAGTAGCAGTAGCAGTAGCAGTAGCAGTAGCAGTAGCAGTAGCAGTAGCAGTAGCAGTAGCAGCAGTAACAGCAGCCGTAACAGCAGCCGTAACAGCAGTAGCAGCAGCAGCAGCAGCAGCAGCAGCAGCAGCAGTAGGACCCTTACGCGCTCGCGCGTGCTTTTCTGCTCCGCGCTCTGCTGTTGATGCTTGCCTGTACATCCCAACGTTCATTAGCATTACGCCACACCGTGCCTGATACGGAAATTGTGGTATACCTACCCCGCGTACTGTACGAATCGTCCTGCAACGTTGCACTCAATACACAGTATTCGCGTGCATACGCCTAGCTTTACTATGTCATAGTACATGGATATACGACAGGTATAATAGCAATATATGTATTCTATATTATGTACTGTGGTATATTTGGGTGCACGCGAGCGCTTTTGCATAACGCCACTCCGACGCGTTACACAGGACAAATTCTACCACTGTATTATGCGCTAGAGGTTTATAGGAGGTGTAAAGTCCATGTAGGTAAAAGTCAAGTCAAAGTAAGTACCCTACCGCAATTGTCTCTGGTATACTTAGGTCCGCGATACTAACGCCAATGTAATGCAAATGCGATAAGTTAATATACTGTTTAAAACGTTAGTAAATGTATTATACAAAACTGTACGAAATTGACAAACTAGGTGTATGAATTGAATATTAATACATTTTCGTTGGAAACTTAATAAAAGTAGGCGAAACTTAAGAAATCCGAGATTAAAAATTACAATATGTGAGTATCAATTTGATCGCATCGATGGATCTGTGAATGAAAATCAATAAACAGGTAAAATCGATATACAGGTCATTTTGACATCCGAATTGGAGTTTAATATTTATTTGTATATTAAACGTGTGGTCTATCTATCGAAATTTCGGTTACTTAATTTGAAAAATAAGGCAGAATCGTCAATGAAATTTCGTCTGCGCTGGTACATTATATTCAAATATCAATTGAGAAATTGAGAAAAACCAGTGCCACTAAGAATTTTTCTCGATAAACAATAAGCGGTTAAATTTTAAACGGTTAATTAATTGAGAAATACTTGATTAAAAACTAATATACCGTCATTGAAAAATCATAATCTCGTTTGCTTATTTTAAAAACTGTAAATTCACGGATATAAGATTTACTATACATGTATATGAATTCGATCATCGAGGAATCTGTGTATAAAAATATACAATTTCGTGAAGCTAATATCCGATAATATACTTCATTATATTAAAAAAAGCGGTTTAAAGGTTATTCAAATTACCGTTAGTAAATTTAAAAAATAAAGCACTAGATTGCTATTTCTAATATTAAAATTATTATTACAAGACGATGTATATCAACTTACAGTTTACCGAAGCGCCGCTAGATGGCAAGTGAGTTAACGGTTTCTCACACATGAAACGAAGTCTCAAAAGATATAAGAATCGTGAGCTTGCATAAAAATGCATTTTAAAAAGATATCTATGAACATGTTACAACATTACCGACTCTTGCCTTTTTTATTCGCCTCTCGTGATAGATATAAACCACAATGGCTCACTACTGGGTAATTTTTTTTTCACACGCAGTAACTCTGAATCACAATTAAATAATTTTTCTATTCATTTTCTCCGATGTATATTACGTAGTACATGAAAAGTCAAGTGGGATCAGGAAGACGCGTATACCCGATCAAAGGTAACGGCTTCCAATGATTTTGGTTGTACATTCCATCAATATTCGTGAAACAGGTTAAATCAAAACTGAGTTGTAAGCTTTTATCTGCTCAAAAAAACTTTAACTACTGGTCTATTTGAATCCCTAAATAATATAAAATATGAAACGAAGTGTGATCAATTGTATGACAAATCGATCCTTGGTTAGCTCAGACACCAAACGAACCTAACGCTTTCTTTTTCTGGAATAATATAAATCACAGCTTAACTCAAACGCGAATATGTAATCGGAACAACGAATTGATACAATATACTGAAATTGAATTTCCGATGAAACCGAGACTGATCAACTGAGGCTGAAGGACAGATACAGACACGACTCGCGGGTTAAGCGATATAAAAACTAACAAAACAATGTTACTGTTAGCTGGGCTGTCTCGCGAATTTTTATTCGTTCTTTTGAGTTTTGTTTTATCGTGTTTTCATTAAAAGCATTATATTAAACCAGGTTATTTAAAAAAGCTTGGAAAAGTAAATATACTGCTTCTGTTTCTTATGAAAATGAAATAAAGGATTTCGTTGTATGCTCTCGGCTGTCAGTTGCATTCTTATGCAGCGTTAAACATATTTTTCATGTTCCGTAACCTTGAACAAAAAAACTAAAAAGTATTTTTGTCTGTCCAGTTAAAGTATGCAGACCAATCTTCTAGAAATGTTTCGCAACTATTTAAATTATAGATGCGTTATGTATTGCACAAAAATTCGTACTGACGCTCTACAAACCGTATACTAACTTTCGGCAGAAAGTTTTTTTTATTGGACAAGCACAATTTATAACTGAGACCAGTGTCACACTTAGATTCCTACGTTACCGATGTGCAAATAGATCTCATTTTCATTGACTCTGATTGCCTCATCAACTCATTAAGAATTAATGAAATAGCCAGCCTCAACGATTTTTAATTCTATAAAAAATCGTGCATGCTGATGGATTACTAATTACGCTATCATGGAGTACTCGTGTACTCCAATTTTGAAGGTGACTTCACAATTCTTGATAGCTGTCACACTTGATGGTTACATATGCAAAGCGTCAAAGTATTACGGAGGAAGAGCAACAGATAATTATATAACAAACGAACGCGGAGTTCTGAACTGAATTGAACCTGGGTGTTTGGTGTTAGCAAACAAAGATTTTCCACAAATTAAGTCTTAAGTATCGAGACATAATGCCGGACTACCAATTCTTCTAGTTACCGTCAATTCACAGTTTATCAGTGACGAATCGCGTGCGAGAAACTCTCCGGCCAGTCGCCATCTAGCGGAGCGTCGCGTAGCATATCGCGCTTCAGTGTTTCGCCTGTTGGATGATGGTTCTCATCAATCGCATGTCTCGAAATCCTCACTTTCTCTACCTACGGTGTACACGTTTTGCGCGTGTAGATTTAAAAATCGATTGAAAATACTCTCACTGCGAAAGTGTTAATATTTTTAGGTGTACTAACGTTTATTAAGGTGTACCAAGGTCGGTGTACAGATTTTTATCTGTTGAGAAATTCGCTTTTATATTTTTCGTGTGAATACTCGAACAGTGCTGCAAACGTTTGTTATTTTTCAACCGTGTACAGTTTTATTCTGTTATAACAAACGTGTATATGTTTGAACGGTGTACAATTGTACGTAATTCGCAAAAACAAGTGACTGCGAAATAAGTTTTTGATAGACTCGCTAAAAATGAAATGTTCTATTATTTTTTGCAGCGTAGCGAAACACAAAGGCAGAACATAGCGTACAGTTTTTCATGTGATATTGTTATGGGGGTGTACTCGCAAAAATGGGGAGACGGAGCGTAAAAACGTCGTTTTTTCACGGATATCAAAAGGTCTGTTACCAAAACTCAGAAAGTAATAGTCCTTAAGAAAGATATTTTTCCAATAAGTTGTAACTTACTTTTTTGATAATTAGATTCTTAAAATAATTTAAAAACTGTATTAACAAAGACTTAATAAAAAAAATCACAATTTTTCACTTGTTGAAACGTCTAAAGTGTGGATTAGCAGAACTCTAATTGGTACATGAATCCGTCGAATTAGCTTCATGCGTACAGGTATTAGTTGACGAGTTGATATTTTCATTTTTTAAATCTCTACAGCGTGGCTGCTCAATCCTGACGATAAAAATTGCAAACCCAGGTATAGAACTATATGCTTATCCTGTGAACCGCGGAATAAGGCGTATCAATCATTGATTTTCAAAATAAAAAAAACCATACAATGGTGCAATATTTATATCTAATATTCACATAAAAAATTGCGTGGTGAAATGTTTCACGCAGAATGCAGTAGACACGCGACTACCGGTGACTTCACCACTCACTCGTCCACACACATAATATTGTTTACCGGTGATTTTGTCAAATCAACATCAACGACTCTTAAGTATCTGAAAAAAAATATATACCGACAATTTTTGATTTACAGAGATTGTCATACGCACGCACGTTTACACACACGGATGTATGCATGCCCGCACCACGGTCGTATACACGACCAAGACCCGAACACACAAATAGGCGTGCATGTGTACACGCACACGCACACGCACACACGCACGGACACGCACACACGCACGCACACGCACACACACACGCACACACGCACGCACGCACGCACGCACGCACGCACGCACGCACGCACGCACGCACGCACACACACACACGCACACACACACGCACACATGCACGCACGCACACACACACACACACACACACACACACACACACACACACACACACACACACACACACACACACACACACACACACACACACACACACACACACAGAGAGAGAGAGAGAGAGAGAGAGAGAGAGAGAGAGAGAGAGAGAGAGAGAGAGAGAGAGAGAGAGAGAGAGAGAGAGAGAGAGAGAGAGAGAGAGAGAGAGAGAGAGAGAGAGAGAGAGAGAGAGAGAGAGAGAGAGAGAGAGAGAGAGAGAGAGAGATTTGGTTGTTTTTAAACTTTTCCAATATAGTTGAGAAAGATACTGTGAGAGATCAAATGTTCCATCCTTGATTATTCGCGCCATAATCGAGCGCAAATATCTTAAGTCGATCTCACCCACACGCATGATTGGGAGATCTCCCGCCGAAAGTTGGTATCACTGCTGAATGGACACTCAGGTTGTCATCGATCTCGTTGCAACATCGCTCCTTCGAATATTGTTTTATTTATTTGTTATTTTAATATACCAAAGGACCCTATTTTTGACATAAAAAAATTAAAGAAGTGGAAAAAATTTCGGATGCAAGAAAGGCTACCTTACATCTTAGCTAATTCACATAGTCGTGTCGGTCTCAAAACCATTTCGACCTCGCCTATTCCGAAATTTTTTGGTTTATATATTTTTTCAGATACTTAAGGGTCTTATTGTTGATCTGAAAAAATAAAACAAGTGAACAGATTCTTCGGATAGAACGAACGATTTTTTATATCCTATTCGTATCAGACACTCGTGTCGTTCTCGAAACCGTTTCGACACCGTCTATTCGGAAATTTGTCGGTTTATACTTTTTTTCAAATACTTGAAAGTCTTAGTATTAATCTCGTACACTTAAAAAAGTGTACAGATGCTTCTTTCGTGAGAAATCATTTTTCTTCACACCGAATTTGAACTGAATACCAATTCTGTCGACATTAGATAATATTCATACGCTAAATCCTGTCGTTTTTGTATGAATATTTTCTCCTGAGCGTACAGAAAGGATATTTTCCGAAAAAAGATATTTTTTTTTTGGCAGAACGTTTGTAACATTAACGACATAAAATATCTTATTTTTCGTGAGAAAGTAAATTCTTTATATATTTTATATATTATACATACATTACGAAATGTGTGCGAGAAAATAGTTTTTTTTCTATGGGGATAGGTCGCGGGCACGATACGGTTTTTCTTTCTTTTATTTATTGCATCCATACACACAGACCGTAATGTGATTACTCTCTTTTTCGTTCATTGACGCGACGCGCACGCGAGACTGTTTCGTAATATTTCTTTTTTAGTTTTTTTTTTTGAACGCTACTCGAGCTAGAACGACAGACTCGATAGTTGCCGTACACCGCGGCGATCGAGGTTAAGCGAGAGTCGCGACCCAACGCGCGAACGGGGGTGAAAATGGAGTTTTTGTGCCATGCGCATCAGCTCAAACGTTTCAATGGTCTTGGTGTCTACTGTTGCTGTTGGATAGCATCGTGTGCCAGGACCGGCGCCGCAATTAACGCCAACGAGAGTTCGCTAGCTCGAAATCGGTTGTGTGAAACGCACATTCTCGTTTGTATATAGTAAACGGTATATACATATATTTACAGCTCCCGCAATGACAAATACTGTCATGTTCACATATATATGTATATATATATCTGATGCCATGACGAGGGGAGGGAAAATACATCTGTATGTGCATCGAGTTTATTGGTTGGTAGTGGTGCAGAGGTACAAAAGGAAATAGCCGGACGATAAAGAGGGATGGAGGACACGATATAACCGAAAACCCATGCCACGACAAACACCACCTATTCCCACGGATATATAGAAACTCGTTGACGAGTGTTGGCTAGCTCACTGGCTGGCTGGCTCGATGGTTCCAGCAGCCACGTATATCGTGGCGTACCTCGAAATTAACGGGCAGTGAGCGTAATTATTTCAATGGTCGCGGTGGTTGGCTTCACCAAACGACCCACATTCCACGCGCAGTAATGCAAACCGATATAGATGCATATACGTAGGTATATGAATAAAAGGTACTAATACTAATAAACGACTGCACTACTGATACTGCAATTGCTACGTAGTTGGAGTACCGCCACTGATGTGACAACTACAACCTAATATACAATCAACGGACTAGTGAACTTCCTTTCAATTTACGATCAGGTATGACACGCAGGAAAAGTTGTACAAATTAACCTATGTGTAAATCAAAATATCACTATCTGGCTTAAACTATAATTGGCAGGATCTGATTTATGTGCCAATTAACAGATATTTTTAGTCAACTACGATTAGTTCTCTATGCAGTCATGCGGTAAGTCACACAGTGGCTCTTGTTGGTATTGTGTATCTTGTGTCGAAAGTATCGTCGGTTAGTGAAATGCTCACTAATGAAAAAAAGCTACGGACTCTATTCAGTCGTCTCCTCTGACACTGCACGTGGAGGAATAGGCATGAATGTTCGTACCAGTGTATAGCGTCGATACGAACTCCACTGGCACAACGATGTTTTTTATTATTTAATGAAGGCAATTATAATAAAAAAAATTAACTATCCTCGTACCACAGCAATGTCTACTCCCAATTAGGATAGACCGATGATATAAGATGAAAGATTTCCGTAATAAAACCGACAATCCATGTTTTCAATCCGTCCGACTACTCGACTGCACGACCGAGTCTGGCGATAGCTATCATCGACCAGACGAAAAGTTCTAATTAGCGCATTTACTTTATCCGGGAATTCATTAATCCTCGAAGTGATCGGGCTATCGTTTCTTCTTTTTTTTTCTCGCTGTGTACACGTGACAATTGAAAAGAATCGAGTGGGCCCTCTTTTTCCATCCCTCGTCATGATTTATCTACGCGTCAACCAGACGTACTGTATATCGTGCCTATTCGAGATAGGAGAGTGCACCGACCCTCAATGCATCCGCCACGGGAATTCTCGCGCATGTATGGCACGAGGGGAAAAAACGAACACACTCGCACACCTGTCACATCAGGAACTGCGGAATGAGGAAATAGAAGAGTAGCAAAAATGGACAAATCCATAATAGGACCGATGATGCAGAGTGCTCTTTCTCTGTCTCTCGCGAAACTCCATCGCTTCCCTCGCGCACCTCCGTACAAATGCGACCCCTGGACGTCGAATCGCGGCAAGGGGGTCGCTCGCGCAATATCGTGAAATTATTAATCCACTTGCAACGGTGCGCCCCAGTGGTTCGAGTCGTCGGACGCCATCGCGGCTTTGCTCTGTATCTCCGCGTAACCCCTTCCTCTTTCAACCCCGCTTCCACCCCCTGTGACTTGCTCTTATATACTACCTCGCATATACAGTTTCCTTCTCTTTTTTTTATCTCCCGCTTTTCACTTTTTCTCTCATTTCCCTAACACATAGACGTATATACCATGGCGGTAACAGTAGCTAGCTCAGCACTTGAATACAACTAGACGGGGGAATAGCGGGCCGCACTAACGCGTACATTTCCCAGTCCGCCGGTGCATCGTGCCATTCCGTACGTGACGCCACGTGACACGACGCAATTAATGAGTGAACCACCGGCGAGATAACAACCTCAACTTTTTTAATAATAAAACGAATTTTCGAGCCCCTTGATGCTATCCTACAACGGAAACTGCATGGGGAACGGGTGAGAGTGGATTTGCGGAATAAAGTTTCGAGCTGTCTGGTATTACTTCACTGCAGGCCTATGATGCAGTGCTTAGTACGGTACGAAAATCACGCACGATTTCTGATGTCAATCAGCGCAAACACGATTTAATTACAAACAACGAGACTTTGAAATTAATAAGCCACCCTGAATGTATATTAAAGAGCCAACAAGAATTATTTGAAAAGCCCCCTTATCAAATGAAATTATAACAAAAATTATATTATTTTCAAATTTCAATCGGAATACAACTACAGTTGGAATCTTCGTGTGAAACGAAAAAAGAAAATCCGTGTACCGGCTTTGATACATTTTATTTTCTAATCTGTTTAAAATTAATTGCAAAGATGATAAAGTTCGAAACGTGACGAAAGAGTGGAATTAATAATAGCAATATGATCGTAAATAATTGAATTATCTATTTAGCTATTAAACATTGGCTAATTTCCATTGGCTATCAATAGCCAGAGAAAAAGTTCAATTGGATCGAATAAATACAATAAAAATCTCAGCCTACCAAACTTTTATTTGTCGCCAAATGATATATTATATTTCACTTAATATTATCTTTATGCTTAATTTATCTCGAATGCTATGATATTTATTAATATTGAATCAATTAAGATAACATTTAAGCCAACTAACAACCAACACCAGGATACAACAGAAATAGAGCAGCAGTCAATAACAATGATGACAAGTTGAAAGTAAATAGCCCAATGGCACCATTGAAGCTGGATTGTTGACTGTCGCTCTATGACCTACAGTCGTTTTCATTCATCGATTTCGAATAACCGCTTCGTAGTGTTTAGTTTAATGTAATCCTCATTGTACAAGCTATAGATATAACTGTTTATTATTAATCAATTATTCGGGGTTACGCGACAATAAATTTAGTAATTTGTAATATAATTCGTGGAAGTAGCTACTTGTGATATTTAACGATTGCAAGAACCATTTAATATTATTTCCAATTACTGGGCGCAAATAAATGTTTGTTTGTAGCGGTGATTTCAAATATATTATTTATTAAAATAATAACAGCCCTTTTCGTTTATCTTCCCTATTAAACAACGCACGTTTATTCGCCGTGAGTCAAAAAGCAATGCATTAATTAAAGTAAATAAATAATTAATTGGTTGAATTTCTTTTTAAATCGATGTTTTAATTTATTTTAATGGGATTTTTTTATTTCTGGGTGTATTGGGTGAAATCGTATATCCGTTTGTACAAAAGTTGATGCTACTTTGGTCACATTATAATGAATGTTTAGTAAAGTTATCGGCTTTCATCGATTTTATCGACATCTTTATTTTATTTACTCGATGAGCTGGGCAACAACGAATTATAAATAAGAATAAAGAAACATTACGTGCACGAGGTATTTCTATCCATGAATATCCTTTTACTTGACCTCATATCATCGAGTATTATCTATTAAATGTCATTTACCGACAACAGTGAAAGTCAAATGGCGAAGCATCAACGACTGTTGTACATCGAAACGGACATTTGACGGCACGGTGACAGCACAAACGCATTAGGAAACGGCACGCCATGCCGGAATAACGGAGCGATATGAATCTGTATTAAGCTATCTTATGATAGTACAGCGTGCCGTATTATCGTGCAACCACGCTAGCGTCACGTAGGTGATACTTGATGCTACGCGATGGTACGCTAGTGGAACTACAATTACTACACCGTGGTGCCATAATTGCTCCATATCGTAGCACTGCGTGCCGGGAATTATTCACGTTGTGCTGTCGCCATGGTGTCATTTTTGCAGAACATTTGAAACGTGAATTGCAGCACATCAACGCTATAATTGCGACCCGGAACGACACCGCGTGTCTGAATGATGTATTATCTACCGTGACGATGATGTAATTTTTGCAGATCGTTTCAGACTTGAAATGTTGAATATTAACGATATAATTGCAACATCGTATGGTACCGTACAATTTTATTAGTTAGGCACTGTAAGCGCTTTTTTTTCATTGCCTTCATTGATTAATGTTTTAGTTTTATTATTCGTTTAACATTTCAAACACCGAGATGGGACGAAACTTACAAGAAGGATAGTTTGGTGTCCCCCTCCGATTTTGATGAAACTCACGTATGTTTTAGAGGATCGAAAACTAAAAGACACGTTTTTTTTTATCGGCTGAAAAACATTTTTAACGGGTGAAATCGCCCTTCAAAGTTACGCATGTCGAGGGGTGATTGTGCAGTTTCACCCAGAAGGCGTCAACCGATTTTAATGAAACAAAAACCAAAATACTTCTCATTGAATACAATAAAAATGTCACGTGAAGTTGAAGAAAAAAATTCATTTGCAGAGGTGAAACTGCATAATCACCCCTAACTTTGAAGAGCGATTTCACCCCTTAGAAATGTTTTTCCGCCGATAAAAAAAAATACGTGTCTTTTAGTTCTCGATGCTCTACAACATACTTTAGTTTCATCAAAATTGGAGCGGGACACCAAACTATCCTTCCTTGTTAGTGACGGCATGCACGCTAGATGGTGAACGACCGGAGCCTTTCTCGCACTCGATTTGTTCCCACAGGTGTATTTAATTGCGAATCTATCGCGGATCTGACTACGCACGAATGGGAAATATGGGAATATGGGTTAACCACTGCCTCGATCTCTTTTTATCACAGCTTATTTTAAAGACAATTCTCTCGCGATAGGCAATTTCGCAATACGTCGATGGCCGAAAATAAAAAATATGATATACTTTCTTCTCCCTTTAATTCGGAGTTTGAAATGTAAGACGTACTTTACGGTAACTCAACTAAATACTTAGCGAAAACTAATGAGAACGACACCTTTAGTCGTTCACCCCGGTTTATGCATCCGCAAGCCAGGCAGGACGCCAGTTAATTTTTATTTCACCGAAATTAACAAATCCGTGTGCCCTGAAGGTCGAGTGGAACCGGCTCAACTAAAAAGAAAAACTAAAAATACTACTGCATTCTAAATAAAACTACTGAGAGAAAGGCCCTGTCGATCTTCGGGGTGATGTAAAATTGATAAATGTAACTGGATGCCTGAGTAAGAGCGAACGGTTGCGGAAATGCAGGGCTGCTCAGGCGCCATTTTGTGATTAAGAGATGTAGGTTATCAATGTCAAGATAAGTAGTACTCCTTACGGGATCTTAATCAAACGCGAGCTATAATATACTTCTCAAAATGCGCGAGAGCGGAATGAAATAAATTTACATTACCGGAATAATTCGCGAGAGTTAGCGAGAATAAATCGGAAAACTTATCACGTCAACATGCGTGAGAGCATGCGAAAGTTGCGACGCGTCGGTAGCTGCACGAGCATCTCGTAATGCGAGATCTAAATTTGACTGAATCCTCGAAACCCTCGCACCTTTGAATAAACATTGATTGACTCCCCAAAGTTGATCTTGGTAGTTCGAGGAGGGCGAGAACTGTATCCGAACAATACACGTAGAACCCATCATTGCGATCCGAGCGCAATTCGCGAACAACGACATGTATCATTCGGGAACAATACGAGAGCAAAGCACGGAAGCTACGTACTATGCACCGAGTAAACACGGTCGCGAGAGCCAAATAACTAGACAGACGTATTGTTCGAAAAAAAATGCAAAAGCGAACCACGGGAGCTATGCATACTCTGTAGCGAGTATACGCGATCGCGAGAGCCAACAGAAAAAAAAATGTCAACACGGGAGCGCGAATCTAGACTGGAGATACTTCACCGATCTGCCTCGAGGCAGACTAACTAACCAATACATTACGAGAGCTAAATATTATTGTTATTTCTAAGCATACGAAATTCGTTGACCTTGATAACTACTGCCCTCTGGATCGTGTCGCCTCGCGTTGCTTTCGATAACGTACTTTAGCGAATTGGTAGCGTAATATTCGTTGAGATCTTTCACGATTGTTTTCCTTAGGTATAGGGCGAGAACAGGGACTGACGCAACGAAACTGATACCAAAGGGGATTTCACCATTACCCGTAACGCATCAGGTACCTCTACCCGCTCTCCAACCTCCTGCATCTCTTCTTTCAGGCGCCGGTATTCCAACCGGTCTTCCGCCAATAGAAAATCGAGAATATTATTTAAAAAAACATACACGGCACTTTGTGACCGTTAGTAAACAAAATACGACAACGCACCTGTTAAACAAATAATACAATTAAGACATTTATTAATGTAGGGAACGGCTCCAGTGGAATAAGACGCTCACGATGCCTAACTGATAAAATCCTACGGCACCACACGTTACCGCAATTATCTCGTTACTGTGCTTCAATTGATGTTTGAAAAGTTCTGCAAAAATAACAACATAGCCACAGTACACGACGTGCATAGTTCAGACAAGCAAAATCACGATTTGGAGCTATCGTAGCACCATGGTCTCGTAATCTAAATTCACGACATGAGGAAATTATAGTTCCAATATCGCATTATCGTGTAGCAGGAAGTATCGCCAATGTGGCTTTAGCATGATGGTACGATAAGACAACGGGCTGTGCCGTCATAAGCAGACGAGCATCGCTACGTTACGCGCGACATCGCATCGTCCTGCATGGCGAGCCGTTCCCCGACGCGAATGTTCCGTCACCGTGCGACGATACGACGTTTTCATGGCACTTTTGTCTGTCTACGCAGTGGCGTTGGTTAGTCATGAATATTTAGCTAGAAGGTGGAATCAACCCTTAGCAGTATCGTTCGGGGTGCTCTTGCCTCCGCGGGCCATAACGTACCTCTCATCGTCGCATTAAATTGCAAAATAGTTTCTGCGGTAAATAACGAGCTCAAAGTTTGCCCGAAGGAGAGTCGCACCGGGTGTGGATGCCGTAGTCATCGTCGTCGCCGACAACCCTCTCGTTCCGCTCAAGCCCTTCGGCTTCGAACCCTCGGTTTCCTCTTCCCAGTATACTTCCTACCCTCGATTCTTGAGTCTGATTCCCACCACCTCCCTCATCCTTCTTCACGCTGGTATCATCAACCGCGACGAACGAATCGAATTTAATTACCGATGCGCAGATATTTACTTGGCACACCTGACGTCCCTCTATAGCTTCGGCATCCCTTCCGTCGCTGTAACGTTTTCGTGTTCCTTACTCGTTGACTCGCTATCGAAGTAATCTCGCCCTCCCGCCCGAGTCCTATACAAGCAGACTAAGACCGTCGGTGGAGCTCGTTAAAAAATTTAATTCAGCGCGCACCACCGACAGACGGCCGACTTGCCGTATATATAAACCACCTTCCCCTCACACTAGAGTCCTTCACCTCCTCCTCGTCCTTCTTTCACCTCGCGCACAGACTAATAGTGGACTTTTGGTGCGCACGTTTTTTTCCACACTCGTTTCCCGTTTTCCTCTCGCGCCTTCTCTTCAACTCCGTATCTTCTCTATTTATTTTCTCAGCCAAGGTGAAATGCGAATGTGGAAGACCGCTCATTCCCTTTTCAGAAACGCTACTGGTGAAAGGAGGATCCAATCCAGTCGTGGTAGTCACTCGTTCGCATTACTTTTAAGAGATTAATATCCGCCCCCTCGTAAAAACGTGCAGCAACGATTGAGCCTTATGTACGAGGATTGAGGCTGAATTTATAGGTAATTATTGTGAATTTATGTATATATCAACTTTATTATTAATTGGTATTGCAAGTAATTGCAAAGTTTTAATGTGATTATCGTTTTTTTTTGCTTTCGATGATTATTAAGAGAAAATTGTAGAATTATTGACGTAAGAAAAATTAATTTAAGTGGACAGGTTATCCAAAATTTATTTTGAAATTTTACAAAAGCTTTTCGAAGTATTCCTCTCACGATAACACAATCATCTTCTCATTTCGCAAGAATTAAATTGAGCACCAAGCGGTGCAAATACTTTTCAAGCAAGACGAGTGAAACCGAAAGCTGTGCAGAGTGTACTACGTGAGAACGACTTTGTGAGATTAGGCTATTGCGATCCAACTCACTCCTTCTGATGACTCTCGAGTCTTTACATTCGAGAACAGGGCAATGCGCCAAATTAGTCATTTCACTTTTCACATGATGGAATCTCAAGGCTGCCAAACTAACGAAAAGACAACCAAGTGCAGAATCGGGAATTGATTTCTTCAAAATGCTCTCTTTGGCTTCGTCTCTGTGCACTGGTTTTACTAAAAGTAGGTTAGAGTCACCAGTGAATGACCGATTAACCACAATCACTGCTTTATCACAGATTTTCACGAAATTATATGATTTAATATCAGCTGTAATAATTTATTGTAACAATCTGTACAACGAAGTATGTGGAGCAACTAAACAAATATCGTGTTTTAATTGCCAAGTAAATAAAATTAATTATTTTTATCGAAATACTAAAAAGCTCCGTTTAATCAATAATCACGTGAATATCAATAGAATAACCGAATTTAACAAACAATGCCGATCTAAGTCATCAGAAATTAAATCATCAGAAATTTTCATGAGTCCTAAAAATCTTTAGTACATTCATTGTTAATTAACTGATGACTTCATCCTACATATTTATTTTGATGCAGTACTATGCAAATACACCTGTAAATTATACCTCGTACACTTAAACCCTTTTTCAATTATTCACCATGCAATATTAATTTTAACATAATTGATATCTTTTATGGCCAACAGAGTCCACTCCGTGCAGCCAATTATCGAGTTAATTAATCGAAACTGATTTATCTTCGTTAATTAAGCACACGCTGTCGCGGGCAACCCTTTAAATGTTGTCAAATTCTTGTAAATAATATTGGCTTTTCAAAGTTTTGTGATTACAACGATACGACAGAGTTCTTGCATATTACACGGTGGTATAGCTATTCGATGAGATGCGGTCGAAAAGATTCTATTTAATCTCACAAGGCAACCTTTCCTGAACTTGTGCAGTTATTATATCCAAGGGTAAGTAGAAGGGGGTCGGTCTGTATCTTTCTTCGTCTTCTTATATAGGTTACTTTCCTCTTAGATATTGCATCTTGTAGCTACTACAAGATTAGGTCGTGGAGTAGCTCTCGAAACTCTTATCGATGAATCGACGAAGCATAAAATAATTTGCGTCAGTTCGAAAAAGGCAGACGTGGATCATATCCAAATATAATTGGGGCTTTGCTTCTAGGGGATGTACATACCTTGACGAGAGTCAATTAGTTGCATAATAGGTAAAACATATAGTATCGAGTAGAATATCTGTAGCATTACACCTTGGGCGTATCAGGTACTGCTAGGCCATGTTCAAAGTCATATCTGTCTTTTGACATGGCCTTAGCATTATCTGATTTGTGCTACAGATATTTTCCTTGGGGTGTTTACACACAGAAACTTCAATGGTATATAATATTCTTTAAATATGTAATTACATTAACATATACAATATCATCATTTCCCTACAACTATTTTGTATTTGGATATGTATTTGTATTATAACAATCCAAGGTACTCTCCCTTTTGACAAACATATTCCCTCTTCGAAATACTAATTCTCCTCTCATGCGGCTACAATCGTGTTTATCGCTGTATCGTATTCACCGCGATCCAGAGATACTGCAGAAAATCTTTTGCCGATGCAGCCGATTCCTTCCTAAGTATATGGTGGTAATGCGAGTAAACTCTAGCTCAACCACCAGGAGTGTTTAGGGCAGCACCTGCGCGAAGTAATTGAATGCGTGATCCAGTCACAGTTTGGAGGATAAAAACCATATCAAAACGTGTTAGATATGAAATTTTATTAAAGGTGCATTACGAATTGCCAGGATAACAAAAAAACACAACAAAAAAAGTTATTGGTATCGGCCGGAAATCGAATCCCAGGTCCTGTCCGTGTGAACCCAAGCCTCATCCTTCGTACCACGGCTTTCTCTCATTTCTCTATCACTACATTTACCAGATAATAATTTTGAATTGGCATGAGAGTGACAGTTCAATATATCTGCATCATGGCAGTTTCAATAGTAAATATTTACAAAATATTTACTATAAATATTTACAAAATATTTACTATAGTTCCAGTAATTACTGAAATATATTAAGATAATCAATTTTTAATAATAATTAGTATTAAGTAAAAACGAAATATAGAAATAATCATTCCGGGTTCTGTTCCGCTTGTACGTCGGATATGATATTTATGTATTTAAAAATCAGTTTGTTCAGCAATACAATTCATGGACAGTTAAACCGAAAGCAATATCATTCAAATTTTGTAGGAATTTGTCAATATGCAATAATGGTTATATGGCCAGAGTTATGAGACTCTTTAAATAAAAACTTCGACAGCATCATGCACCGTTACTTTTTAATATAATTCTACTTTTATTAATGCAAATCCAGCAGAAAATGCTAGGATAAAGTGACATAAAAACAAGGTCCGTGCTGCTTTCTGCGATATATTATGCACAACTTTTATAACCCAAACAAACCTAGCCCTTCTATCGGTCTCTCTCGTCCCTCTCTCACACTCTTCGAGGAAAAAAGAAAAGGAGATAGTACCGGGAAAACAGTTCATCGCAGCGACTATAATCGTAAAAAATAATATGTCTATACATATATATATATACAGAGCACCATAAGGATCTAAGAGTGTGCAAAAAAACTGCCAAAATGCGCTCGTGACTTCGGTCGCGAAGTATTCATATATGTAGTGTTCATAACAAAGAGTTTTCACGTCTCTTATCGAGTAATACGCGTTACGGACAGGCCGAGGTACAGTGCCTCAAAAAGTAGATTTATTTGATTGAAATAAATGCAATATTAAACGGAAACTGTTTGTTTATCAGATCGATACATTTATATTAGAACAATTTTCACAAATATGTTATTAAGCCCAAATAAATTTATTTAAATGAAATATATCTTTTTTCTAGGTGCATCTGTACTATAAACTCGGTAGAGATAAATATTTTTCTATATGGGTTCATCGTACGTGACACTTAGTAATTTTTGTTGATTCACCTCGGAATTCAACGGTTCCAGGAGAAGATATACGTCACAATTTTTAGCTCTCCGAGTCTGCGCAAACCTTAACGCACGCTGCTCTCTTCTCTACCACTGCTCTTCATCGTCGTCATCCCCTTTAACCCCCATTCGTTCTCCATATCCTCTCGACTCTTCCACGTCGCGATACCAGTTAGTAGCGTAGGAGAGTAGCAACGCCAGACGCAATTACCTATGCAAAGAAGCGAAAAAGTAACGACCACCCTGACTAGACCCATCGATGTGAACAACTACCCTCCCATCAGGGCCACATCGTTTACGACCCCTCGGACCACCCTAGTTTCCTCGCTTCGCTATCTCGTCGACCTACCAGATACCTTTACGTATTTTACTCGTCTTTTCCGAGAACTTGTAATACCGGAGGATCGTCGATGCCTCAGGAATAGTGGTTGTACGTCAATTCAATTGATGAGCACATTTCATACGACTAAGACCGTCATCCTTCAATTCGACACGATGTTCTATCCTCACGCTCACCGTCGAATGGGAATGACCATGTATAATGTTAATATATAAACGAGAAATCGTAGGTTTCTACAAAAATTTAATATCTGTAAATGAGAAAATCATTTAAAAGACAGAAAGAAGTTTGAGGCAATGAGTCATCTAATCATGTAGATAATTTTATTGAACTTACGAAATATTTTAAGATTCTATAGAAAAAAAAATTGTTAGTTACCATTACTAATTTTGGCGCCAGAAAACGAATACCAGGATAACCAACTTATTTATTAAGCCAACCAACTCATTCGTTGGTTCAATCAATCTGTTGGTTCATCCAACTAATATAAGTGTTCTGGCACCAAAGTTGGTTCTGCAGAGTGACATTTTTTTCCATCTTTGTTCGAGTATCTCAATTTGTCGGGATTTATCAAATGTGACTTTTATTAGATTAATTTATTCTGATTAACGAATGAAAAATAATATTCGACACTTATCCTATTTAAATAAAAATTTGAAATACACGAGCAAATAAATGACGCAGATCCTTCATGTTGATTTACTCTTAGATTAAAATCCGACTATCCAAATGACGCAAATTTTCAATTTATATTCTTATCTCTCCCCGCCGAATAAGGATCCGCGAACACGACAGTGTATCGAGGGTGAAATGGGACGGTTCTAAATAATTGAAATTTAAAACCCGAAACGAGTTAGGGAGTCTGAGGTTCGTGGAATCTTCCTTTCCGTCGGTTCTTCATCGGCTCGGTTCGATCCAATTAAGCAAGGCCATCCTTCAGTTCCCGTTTCGTCTCGGAACTGTTTCTCGTTCCTATGGATCTAAGCGTTTGGTGTCTTTACGATTTCGACGATGGAAAGCAAGCATCATCGTCTATCGTCACTTCTCGTTATACGATACGAAACGAGTAAATTTCGTCTGCGTTCTAGTGAATGCAACATCTCTGAAATGCGATTCGTAGATAGAACTCAATTTCAGAAATTACTACATTGTTCCAAACTATAGAGAACGCTCTGTTGGCCGAATCTTTCGATCTTCTTAAACCGATTTCATTCTAATTTAAATAAGTATCACTCGTCTAATAATTTTTACGTTGAAACCTAAAGTTTGCAATGTATTGTGGAAATATTACAAAATATATAGACGTTGCGTTGATATAAATACAGTTTTTTTTTTAAATCAACAATAATTTTTAATGTATCAATCAAATTTTAATTGAAGAAATGAAAGCACCGACATTTTTTCTGATTTTTTTAAACCATTTTTGACAAAACAACAATGAGGAATCTCAACCCATTAGATAGATGAAAAACGCTAATTTCTCTAGAAAGTAATTAACTTTATCTTTGAAATAACAATTTTTATCACTCCCCTTTAATTGCCGTATATTCCTCGGAGTATTCGATAATCATAACAACGGAATTAAAAAAAAAATATCCAGCTCTTGACGAAGGCACAATAGAAGAATGTCTTTGATACGACGTGAGAAGTACGTACTCTCGGGCGTTAGGCAGGAAGCTCGAAATCACGGTACAGTGTTGTATAGTTGCCGGTGGTAACTCACATGCGCCGGTTCTATACTCGAGAAAACAACCCTTGATTAGTGGGTAGTATAGAGTACTAGAGTACAGGGGTGGTCGTATAGCCCCGGGGTTCACAGCCAGGCAAGCAGCAAGCATCAGCACTGCTACTAGAACCAACCCTCGTGCCTCGTTTCTCATCCCTTATCCCGACTACTCTTCGCACGCCTGTGCGGGACACACAACGGGATGCGACGATTGTCACCTTCACCATCGCTACCTCTACCTCAGGATTTTGCCACTCCTTGCCACCTGTTTTTTACTTTTTCTTTTTTATAGCGAAGAAGGGAATAAAAATAATCTGATATTTCAAGAGGAACGCACGTGCGCATAGAAAAACGAGAATAAAAGCGAGATGCTGGGTGTGTTTGGAAAACGTGAGCGCGTGACCCGCGCATCTGAGAGCACCGGCGGGTCAAGTAGAAGGTCCGAGTACTGCCCCCGAGGCGAAAGGTCGCTCGAACTCCTCTAGTATTTCTTTATTTCCTGTACTTTTCTTATTCTTCACTTTCGCACTACAATAACTCTGAACACGTGCTGCTACTGTTACTGCTTTGACTTGACTGTATTCTATAAAACCAGGAAGCATATAGACACTTGTTCCCTATAGACCCTTATCTAACGAAGTTTATAATTCTGACAAGAATATTAATTAATCAGGGGGCAATGGATTTTTCCACAGCGATGCTTCGTCGGACATCTCTCGGTGGATTAATTCTATGATAAGTTTGAGGGCCTCCGATACTTCTTCTCTCGTCTTTTATGTGTATTTGTTGATGTAAGTTGTAAAATTCTTGTTAACTCGACGTCGAGACACGACCGTATTTCTTGATACTGTAATGGCATGGTAATAAATTATAATTAATGTGGTTGTAGTAGGGATCTAGCTGCGTTAGCAATAAAGAAAGTCAGAAAATTACATGCACGTACTAAAAATATACGAGAAAGTGCATGATTTGAATTATTCAATTTAAATTAAACTGATCGAATTAATTTTTTCGATTAAGACCAATTTCTGTTCAGAATTGCAATAATAGGAAATGTTTCCATCGTGTGACGTTAGGATATCTGGCTGTTAGCTGATGAACTAACGGTCAGCATACTAAAGTTACTTTTAATCTCCCACAATATTGCTTGATAAATCTCAGAAAATAACAGTAATCCTTCGGAGTTTCATAGAGATAGCGTATTCGAGAGAGCAGTGGCTTGGGTATCGAACCAAACCCCAGCTTCATCTACAGCGCTAAATATTTCTTCTAGCATTTTCCGATAAGTGCAATACGTGCAGATGAAGAGAAGCATCGGAAGGTTGAAATAAAAGTAATAAAGTTATCGTTGTTCACCGCAGTTTATTTAGTTTCAGTGCGTCCGGCCGTCAAACGGAAGCTGGATACTACCACTAGCGCACAGCTCGAGAGGCAAGAGTTACAGCGGGACGAGAGGAAAGAAAAAAATAGTTAAACGAGAAATGAAATCATAAATGCAGACATCCCCGGATGAGCGGCAAGATATTTCGAGGAAGAGCGTAAAGGGTGGTGCAGGGGTGCGGGTAGAAGGTTACGAACAGGCGCGGAGATAGGAGTTAAACAGGGTCGTAGGGTGATTTCTCGGAGTGGGTGGATAATGGAATTACCGCCGACTCAAATCGCATTCGAAGCTGAATCGAGTTTGCGGTCGAACGGGATGGCGGTTGCTCGCTCTCTCCTTCTCTTTCTCTCTCATTCATCCAACGTGACCATCGCGATACCGGCAAAGCTACGACCCAGCGGTAAAGCCGCTTTTTCTCATCCATACCCTTCACCGCGGTATCAAATAATCGGAGTCCGCTCGTGGATAATCGACGTCGTCTTTCCTCTTTCCTCTAGTTATACTTCAACTAGTTCGTCCAATTCTGCCAAAGAGATACAAGATCCTGGTACTCAAAGATGGAATCTTTACTTGTGCGCTAACGTCATCTTTTTTTTTTTTACCGAAGACAGGATATGCACACTTTCTTCCTTTGGAACAAGAATTTTTTGTTTTCTTATTCTAATATTTATTCCCAATGAATTATTTTGTAAGAACGACTATTGACACTCTATAACTGCAATTACGTTTTGCTAAATAAACGTATTTATCTTCCTACACTGAATATTGCGAAGAAGTTATAAAACGCTTACATAACAAATAAACAAATAACGAAGAAAAATCATTTTCGTTGCTTCCTCTTTAAATTTACTTCTCAATTAATTTTTAACATACCACTGATGCCAAGAATAAGAAAAATTGATTTAAACAAATTACTACTCGTGGTTATTGACACTGTAAGTCGATTTTGTAAAATTAATATTAAATAAAACCATAACGAAATCTCGAGATCGAATCAGTATTTCAGATCTCAGTAAAAAAAAAAAGTTTATTTATTGATAAACAAAATTTTATGAGGAACCGCATGCGATTTATTGTTCGTAACGATGTTCCGATGATGTAAAAAAAAATTTAGATTTAAATATAACAAATGGTAGGAATTCAATTTTTCTTGACATTATTTTATATTTAAAAAGAAACAACATTTTAACAATTCATTAAGTACGGATGGGTGGTTTTATTTACATGATAAGAATATCGTTACGAAAACAAAATAAAATCACGTTCTATTCGCCGAAATCGATGAACCATTCCTCCCTTAATTGGTCATTCAGATTACAACGTGATCTTATTTTACCAAACGAATATGCAATTTTTATTTATCGATGATCTAAAAATTACTGCCTTGCCAACGCTGACCCGCATCGTATATTCCATACAAATTAATTAGTCATGGAGGTCGTATAGCTTATCACCGTCACAGACGGGTAAACCGGTTTTTGTCTGTTCAAAGGTTGCAATGCAACGTATTCTGGCACCAGACTCGTCTGTCTATGTGTTCTATGTATTATGCAACGATGTTGGAGTGCTTCTACAGCACTCGACTAGCAAGCTGACTTGTCCGTCCAGTCTCGTGCCTAGTGCAGAGAGCACGGAATTACTATTGCCACTGTACTGCGCGGAAAGCACGAAGCGAGGGCCAAAGACCGAGTGAGAAAGGTACATAGCCCCGTAAGAGTGTTTTAGGACAGAGAACGCGAGAGTAAAGCGTGTTTGAACAGACACGCGACACTTATGTTTGCTCTGCCCTTTGTATCATTTCACAATGGGAAAGGAATGCCAACAACAAGGATGAAGAGAGTGCGTATGGCAAAGGGCATCACCCCTGGTCTCCATACAAAATGTTCTTTTGCAATAATAATTTTTTTTTATCTAGCTTTAATACGAATCTCACTGAATAAACTTATTTTCGTAGTGATTATTATTGTTATTGAATTGGTTTTGTAGCCAATTGCTTAGTAAGTTTTATAATACGTTGGGCTAAACTGAACTGTTGCACTTGGTCAACAAGCACTGGAGATTTCACGTTCTGGTAAATTCTCATCGTGATCCGCTTATATAATCGACCTTCATCATCGATACAGGTATCACGAGAGCTTTGCCTTTATCGAGTTCTCGCGTTCTTGTATAACGAGACGAACGAGCTAACGCTTGTTCCACCACCAAGGGAATATTCTACACCATCGGCATAACCGGCCGTTCTCGCCAGTACCAATTTAAATTCATAGGGGTTGATACTCGCCCTTGTAAATTGCTAGACGTAGGCATCGTCACGCTTCCATCAATCTCGAAAGCGGGTTCGAGTCCGATCCACGTTCCCGTCAATACAAATATTTATATTATCTTTCTTGAAAATGTATAACTTTCAGTTGCACCGTGTACAGATTTAAAAATATTTCAACGATTTGTATACCAAGATGTAATTTTCTTCTTCACCGAATAATCCGTCATCGTACCAGTGTCCACAATTTTTTTCATCAAACGTTTTCCTATAGTTAATCGTTGAAAACGAACATTATATCCATTTGAACCTTCACAGACATGTAACGTTGGTAACGAATTATATATATAAAGAAGCAATGATGGATTAGATGAGGAAAAAAAAATTTCCAAATTTTATATTTGCTATTTATTCTCAAAATGATGTTGCTAAATAACATTAAATCCGGTAGCTTCGCTGAAATCTCTATTCCACGATGCATTAATCTGATGTATACCATCTTCTCGAGCTCAATAATTAATTTATAAATGTAAGCCAACGCTTTGCCCTACGTGAAATTACGAGTATCGTCATCGCCTGCTTCATTTCGTTAAATATTCCATCCTGTATACAACAGTCCTTCCGTTATTCCATTCGCTTCGCGTTTCATCTCCTATATATCTTTTTAATCTCCTCTATATCTTTTTTTTTTCTCTGTATATCGTTTATACTTACAGCTATGAGAATAATTTGTTGCGAGGCTATATATATATTCCGCGTACATCGCTCCTTTTCATTCGCCAGGTTTCCTGTCGCCTTTCAGCACTCACTTGACGCATGAATCGATGAAAAGTCTTTGAGAAGGGTTGGAGTACAAGCGACTGTAGTGTACACAACCTGCATGGTATCAACAGAGAAGACTCGAGAATGAGAGAAATGCAAGGAGGGAAGTAAAGTGAATCACAGAGATTGCGTGGAAATGCATCGCTTCTTTGATTCTTTCGCGCTTATACGTGTACACATTTAGTTACTATGTAGTTCTGCTTTTATCTCTTTGTAACTTTACTGGAATTCATCAAAGCTCGATGCATCGTCGATCGTATTTTCGATTACTACGAGTTGTGAAGAATAATTTAGTCTGAGCTAACCGGGCAGGTCTGGCTAGCACTGGACACTACGACTATCAATATTATTATGGAAATTAGAAGAATATCGAACTAACAGAAGCGTAAACATAGATTGCTTTTAAATTACATTATTACACTGAGAAAAAAGAATGTTAATGGATTGTAGAAATATAGTAGACCGTGTTGTACATTGACAATTTCGTATAGGGACAGCAATATTGATTGGAATAGTAAGTATCGGTTTATATAAAATTTATTATACGATTAGATAATATTCAGGGATACTAGAATTTACTGCAATATTATATCGTATCGATATAAAATATCCGTATGATACTAGCAGTATGCAATTTTGTAGCATCAGAAATAGTAATAAGGCTGTGATCATTTTATTTCATAAAAATATCGCAACACCATCGCCGTGTAGAAGAATCGTGAAGATTCCGTGGGGTCTGAAAGACCTCCCAAACTCTCATTATTCTAAGTTCTTCAATGAGCCCCCCTGCCCCTGACTCGGATTATTCCAAGTCCCCGAATGATCCCCCCCTCGCTTGGTTTATTCTTATTTCCTTAATATACTAAATTCTTCAGAACAATAAAGAAACAGATTGAAAACCTGGGGATGTACCGTGTCTTTTATCATTTTTCACGGTAGTATATATCACCTACCGTTACTTTATGGTGTCGCTTTTATCGCTATCGTTACTTTACATCATTTTGATGGAATGTATTAAAGCTTAATGTTGCGTACTTCGTACTTCGTATAACTCTGTCTTGATGAATAAGACAATTGAATTGATAGGAAATTTGATTTGTTTCATTACAGCTGGCAAATATGTAAAACACAAATAATGTTAAATTATTTTAGACATACGAAACGCTCGAGGTATCTAAATGATAATATTTCATGAAGAATGTAATTAATTTGGTAAACACATTGGTTTCTTTCAATTTTCTTCAATCTTTCTTAATTTACACCTTTGTCAAAATGAGCCAAAGCTCAATTTACCATTGAGCTTAACTCACACGTAACTGTAATTCACTCCGATGATAAATAAAAAAATTCGACCTGACCGAAGCTAGGTCTGACTATAGCCGACCGGCACTGCTGCATCTACAACGAAAATGAGAAAATGAATAAGTTAGCAAAAAGAAACACGGGAAATCGCGGAAAAGGAAACCCCGGTAGCAAAAGAAATAAAAATGTTGCGGTACGTATGCGATTTCACGCTTCACGAATATAGACACCAAATCCTCATCTATCTGTACAGAAATCATCCGTGAATCCAGTCCAGCGCGATTCATGTATTGTGCTACACTGTCGTATAAGATTGTACCGGTAGGAACGACGGAACGGTGACCCGAAGCAGAAGCGTACAACCGCGAATCTTTTTCGTGGGTGAATACGCACACTGAAAACGAACAGCATCAACGGTGAAACATTTTTAAACTCCCTGGTCGTTTCTCTCTTTAAATCGCTCGATGCTCCAACGATACTTTACCCCTGAGCCGAGGAGTTGCGCTACTTCGTTCTCCACGCTTCTGTGCTTTTCCGTTATAGATATATAGAAGAACCCATACACTCTTTCTTGCTCCTCACTTTTTCTCGCATTTTCCTGGCTATTCCGCTTTACACCCCCGCGCTTCGATCCTCGCCGCATCCTGGCATCGCCGCAACACCCTTCTTCACCCTCTTTTTCATTCTCTCTTTATTTCATCGCTATCGGCTCAGTCTCATGGGTATACGTAGAAGAGAAACCACCGTGGTATATAATCGTGTTGCACGGGAATGCGATAATAATGCTTCATAGTTTCAACGTAATCTCATCTCCATTCCGTTTCCATTTGTCTTTACTTTGATTTATTATTTCCTGTGTATTGGTTAACGGATTTTGTAACGTGACTTCTCCTGACAATTTTAGTAACTGACACAATGGTTGCTCGAAGGATACAGCTTTGTGTATTGTTATCTCGTACCGATGAATTTTTTTAGCTTTCCCAGTTTTGTTTTTGTGAGCAGTCGTTGCGGATATTTTAATTATTAAATCGACCATTTTTCATAAGTTTATGAGTAAGTGTCACCAGATTTATGTATGGGATATCCGTATATGTATTTGCTTATGTTACAGGCATTGCTCTATGAACCTCGCGATGTTATATCGTTTTCTAATCCAATTTTTAAGTCCGTTTCAGACTGATTTTCATTTATAATTTTGCTTCGGAAGTTCGTTTTGAATCTTAAAAACATAAATATTTACTGAGATTCAAGGATTTTTCGTATCAACCTTACCAAGAATAAAAACAAAACTTCTGTATCTGAACAATAAGTTGATCCATTTTGTCGATATTTTACATACAATTGAAACAGAGTTCAATTGATACGGTACAGTGAACCTTTGTTTCTTATAATTTTTGTAATAATTTATGCAGGCATTGATGAAACATTTTACAAAATTACATGATTTTCTTATCCAGCTGCCTCATAGAGGAAGCTGGTTTCGTGGAAAAAAGTTTTTTCGAAATTACGATGTCAGAGTACTTAACAAGTCCCCAAACATCGAGAAATCATATTTAGAAAAAATGTCTATCGAGTTAAATATTTCTACAAGAATAGGCTAGGGGACAAGGTTGTTTGCTTTTGAGTTTGACATCAATCGATCAAGTCCTTCAGATTTTATTGAACCATGAATTTTTGTTTTTGTTTGTTTGTTTTGTTTGTTTTGTTTTGTTTTTTCCGAAAAAAATATATTTTGGTCCGAACTTTTCTAATTTTTATCAATCTAACTGTTACTTGACATATAAATTGGCAAGGAGATAAGGATACTTGACCTTGAATTTGGTGACAAACGATTAAGGAGTGTATAAAATTTGACTAATTTTTCAATTATGAGGAAGCCAGAGTTGATATAACCATTACCCATAGATGAGAATCCGTGGGTCAGCGAGAATCACGAAAAAGTGCAATGTGCAATTTTTTAATTCACACGCTTTTCAACATGTATGGAGTAAAAGAAAGCTTCAAATGTGATTTACAAGTTGGTTTCTTCATATTTTCCATCGATCACAAAAACATCCTTACTCACGTTAAGGGTTTATGAATGATAGAAAATAATGAGTAAATAATCAAGAAATTGCACATACAGCATTTTTAGGAACACAAACAAGTGCTCGAATGATAATTTTTCTCAAGGGAAAAATGCTCAACTTTTTATTTTCATGAGTCTTTAACTTATATTAGTAAGAGTCGAGAGACAACCGTTACTCGATAGTCCCAAGAGTTATTCAAAGGCGATCATCATTCAGTGGTTGCTTGGAACGCTTTCGTGACGTTCACGAAACAATTAAGTGATAAATTTTGCGAAGCGTACACACGTGATCATGTAATAGTTGCACAAATTGACGAAAACGACAATCGAATTATGACAAAAGTAATTTGTGACAACTAAAAGAAAAACCCGACGAAACATTGCACGGGAGTCGCAAAAAGGTATCACTTGCAGATTGTGGATTGATCTATTTCAATCAACGTTCAGTCGGTTCCGGTAGGGTTATTATGGGTCTCCGATTCAAAATTTGATTAAACTTTTAGGTGAATATTATAGTTAAAAAACGGAATGCCTAAAAAATAACTTGATTTTCAGCCTATAACTTCGATTTTCTATATAACCTCTTTGCCGATAACCAACCAGAGTTTAAAATGTAACGACAATAACACGACGGTATTTATATATTTATATAATATCGTTGCATCATTTTTAATAAGAATAATTCATCGTATTATTATATATTACTTCTCGGTGCTATGGTTACCGAGGGTCGCGTGTGCGAACTTTTAGCCCTAAAAAAAGGTAAAGCAAACAAATCTAGGCGACTCTCGATCGATCGATCGACAACCGCACCTTATTCTCACACCCACATTTCGCCCTGGATTAATTACGCCAATCAATTATCCAGCGTCTACACCCGCGTCGAGTTTCATCCGGTTTGTAGCTACGATCCCGAGTTGGATAACGATAAAACCTACCAGTTCGTAGTCGACCACGTCAAGCTAAGCTCTATATACATATATATGTACGACTAGCACTAAGCGCCAGACCAAATATTTTCAGCATTGAATCATAAGCGATTGAGCAACCGCACCCTCTTTACCTCTGCGGTGCAGCGGGGTGGCACTCTCGTTGCCCGATTAATCACGCCAATTAATTACCGCACTCAAACCCCTTCCTCTTTCGTGGTCGCGACCCTCATCATTTGCCCTGCAAATCCGGAGAACCCTCGGTACTTCGCTCCTCTTTTCCTTTTCGATCCGTCGCAAACAGCTCTCGAACTCAACGTCTCGGGTTTAAGGTATTATACGTATCTCGCGTCACGAAATATTAAGTTGCGGAGTCGAGTGAAATTCCAAGCATGCACGGCAAGCACGCCAAAGCTTAAACCTTTTGAACAAGTTCGGCATTCAAAGGACCAAGGTAACTAAACTTTTTTACTTTCACATCACATACGAAGTATATGTAAAAGAGAAAGTATTGTAGCGCCAAAAGAAAAATTGCCAATGACTTTAATGGTGCCAAACTGCCAATGATGTTAACAACACCTCGTAACTTCCTCATCGTATTTGTTACTGGCATGAAGTTATAAATGATCCGACTTTTGCCTCGCAAACTATCGAACTTCTGAAATTGAAAATATACATCCAGTAAATAGTTTTTAAATATTTAGTTTACTACCGCTAGATAACTGTTTCTATATTTTTTATTGCGTTAATCAGAGAGAGAGAGAGAGAGAGAGAGAGAGAGAGAGAGAGAGAGAGAGAGAGAGAGAGAGATAGCAACCATTCTGAACGTCGCGCTGTCTTTCTCTAAGGTGCTGGGACCATTTTAGAACCATTATGAGCATACGAGGCGTTCAGTCTACACATAATAAATCTATGAAATAGATATAGATGCGGTAGTTACTACATCTATTGCTTCCACTTTTATATTTGAGCCCATGTTTGAGATTAATCCTGGATTATCATTGACTGGAATATCATTGACTGTTGTGCGCGGGCATAACATTTTCTCTCACTCCGAACGTCGTGAAAATTCAGCCTATCTCGAAATTAAATTGTTTCGATTGAAAACAAATAATACAACAGTAAGAGTAAAAGTAGGCGGTCGTTGATGAATAGAAGAATGAGAAAATTCGGCTACAAATCGGGCAGCTCCAAGGTATTCAGGAGTAGTTGGAGAATTAAATGTAACTCTCGATAGTTGTACTCTGACGTTTAAGTCCAAAGGCGCGGACCTTCTTCAAATGTCGCACATCGGACAAATTCAAATGCAAAACAATCATTTCCACTAGCCCAAGAATATGTATTGAATCGGGAAGTTACATGATCATTATGGCCAGTTGTTTGCCGGCAACTGTTGTAATTTATATCATATTTGGTGAACTCCCGTGTATGATGTTATCAATGTATCTTTGATCCCAGATAGGGAGGTAACCGCAAGAAATCACATAATTATGAGAATAAAATTCGACATGACTGAGTGAAAGTAAATGAGCGAATGTTGCAACATATAAATCTAAAGAGGGTCAGCACCTCTGGACCAAAACGTCAAAGCAAAACTATCGCGAGTAAGTAACACTTGATTCTCCAACGACTCCTGAATACCTTGGAGCTGGCCGATTTGTAGCCGAATTTGCACATTTTTTTGAACAAATAACACATACGAATGAAAAATAAAATTATGAGAGAATGATAATATGCGAAATACTCGTATAATCAGCAAAAAATTGTTAATTGCACAACAAATTTATGTGTCCAAACTATTCTGCCACAAGTACCACGTAAGCCAAAAGTTAGAAGATCGTTATTACCTCAAATATTATATATAGATTCAAATATTTATTATACACTACATGACGGTTGACGATTTAAATCTGATCCGGCTCAGGGGACTTAAAAACGGCCAAAAAAATCTTGTGATATTACACAACCAGAACGAGGCGAGAGATTAGACGTTGTCAACAAGAAGCATTAAGCGAGTGAGAAAAAGGGCTGTAGGACGGGAAGCGGGGGTTATGACGGAAGAAAAAAAATAGTGAAACCCGATAAAAACGCTTACCTAAGCATCGGCAGAAAGCGTGATAAATTTTTTTTTTGCTAACCACCCACACAACCACTTATTTTTTTCCTCGCCTCAGTCAACCTCTCTTCCTGCTTCTATTGCCCCGGGTCCCTTTTTCTGTACCTCGGCATCCCTCCCGGGCTATTTAGTTCGCCCACTAGGCCGGGTTCCAGATCCACCGTGGGATTTGATGCTTAAATATTTACACCGTCAGCCTCTCGTCCCGTTTGCGCGCGTCTTCCTCCTTCTCCTCTTTCACTTCCTGTTTCGTGAGTCAGAATGCGTTGTGCCTCTTTCCCGACGACACGCTCACTCTCGCTTCACCCCCTCGGCTTCTACGCTTTGCTCGCGTATCAGCAACCCTCCTCTCACCTTATTCGCTCGTTTTATCTGTCTCTCTCTCTCAAAGACGTTCCCTTTAAGGCGAGTCGCTGCTTATCTCATGGTCAGATAAGAATTAGTTCAAATTTATAGAGTACATTCGTCTTTGAAAATTTCGATTCTATGCAAATTTTTTTACATCTATTGACTGCACCGTATCGAGTAATTAATTATCGAAGTTGTACTCATATACATCACAAAAACAATACCAAAAACGATAGGAATTCTATGAAAATCGTTCCAAATAATTCTTTACATCTTTGGGAAAAACTTTTACGAAGACCAAAATGCTTTGTCTACTCTATCGATATAGATATGACGAATTAAAACAAATTAAACAGCACTGGATGTACATCAATGTACGCTCGGAATGTCGCTACACCGATCTCTCTCTCTCTCTCACACACACACGCTGCCCACCCAGCAACCCGTGCCGCCCATCCTCGACTCTGGCTGAGCAGCCACCCTCCTTAAAATCTCGCGTCGACATACTCGAGAGGGAAATTAGATTTCCCGGAGAAAACGTCACCAGATTTTCTGCCTTCTTCTTTCGTTTCGTCTTCTTTTGGCTTCCGAGTTTCCCATTGCTTACTTTCTCCTTCACTTTCATTCGTTTCTCTTCAACTTTTCGTCTTGTCCCTCTCGCTTTTCCCTCGTTACTTTGCACTCAGTGGTTTTTTTTACATTCAACTCCTGCTGCTAGTACCTCTAACTATATGGGCTTTTCTACGTCAAATGGATCTAGCTGTAAAACGTCTACATTTATTCAACTTTAATATATTTTAGGACAAGTAAACTTACGAATTTTCCAATTTTATCTAAAAAAAATTGATTTTACGGTTTCGTTTTGTGTAACGTAAAAATGTATTTGCATTGTAAACTGTTTTAAAAAATCTAAAAATTTGTGTAATGTTATATCTTGTGATGCCTCGCAACTTAAAAATTTGACGAAAAAAAGAGAGTCGCGATTAGGTTCGATTTTTCGTGAAACGACTTGTATGTGGAATTGTATGTGTACTTGTTGTATGCACAGTCAACCTGACAGTGCACTTTCCTCTACGAGCGTGACGACTTCACCGCTGTGTATACGAGTCCGAAAATACGAGATCTCCCAAGGGAAGACGATACGGGAAACGTGAGAGTACGTCGAGATTCCATGTTGTAAAGGGATCGTCAGAGAGATTTTCTAGACACTCGCGAGTCTTTTAATGTTCTCGGCTGAGAGAGTCACGAAAACACTCTACGGACTTGACCTTAGACAAAAAGTATTAGAGAATAAAAGAATTAAAGAAAAATAAATAAAAATTCATACCTCGATAAAGTTTCTCTTATCATCCATATTGTTAACCCTTACAGAAAATTATTGATGTTCCCTTTCTAAATAAATAGATGTTGCAAAATTTCGAAGTGCGATTAATAAAGGAATCCGCATACCCGAAGTTCTGATTTGCTTTCAATGTCATCCTCGGAGTTTATTAACCGCTTACTTCACGTCGTACATGAGTAACCTAACATAACAAACAACGCATCACGCAATACCAAATAAAGAGTTTATAATCAAATAATAATATGAAAGAAAATTATGCGAAAAGCCTGCTCGCTGCGCGCGCGTCAACGCTAGTAAAAATAAAAGATGAATTCATTAGATTTAAATTCTGTTGTTTTTATTACCGATATGATGTATCGCAGTTTATTTATTTATTTATTTCCTTATTGCTCTGCGTCTTAGCTTTCATTGCCAGGATTCTTGGGTAAATCGAGAAGGAACGTGAGAGCGACGCATTCGCTCGAGCGAATCGCTCGTAGTAAAACCGCGAATGCGCTTATTCGAGACCATTAACCGAAGTGGAAGCCCGCGCTCTTCGATAACGAGAGTAGTATACGGTGCTATGTATATACCAGTGCTATATATACATATAGTGGAGTATCCGAACGGAAAAACGGACGCGAATCGTTTTTCGAGTCGACAACTTTTACACCCAAACACTTTTAATCAAGAAATCTTTGAAGTCAGGGGATGAAACGCTAGGACTCGTTCAGGGATTGGGCAAAGGAGTATGTCCGGCGAGCCCAGGTTTAGAACTGATGTCAAAAGTGGAAAGAGGTCTGTATAGCATGATCTATCCTTCTCCTGGCTGAATTCACGGCTCAACTATATCTCAATCCCTCGAAGGGAAAAGCTTCTCGCGCGTTCTACGGACAACTAAGTTAATTACGAGAGGCCATGGACCTGCCTCTTGCGCGTTTGACTCTTGTAAGGCCAGAAAACTCTCCGAGAACGTACCACCGTCTCGCTAGTCCTCTATAAAATATAATCGCATCTGTAGATCGTAAGCTATAAACCCTTTAATTTCAACTTGAGATTATATTAATTACGGGTAATTAATATTGATTGAGAGGATTATTAACTTTCAGTGAGAGCTTCACTTACGAAGAGCTTCACAGTTTCGAGGAATGCAATAGTCAAGACAAAATCGGATTTTAAAATTAGTGAGATAAATACCATTTTTTACTTTTGAAAAGTAACTATTTATATTTAAGTTATAAGCGGATTATAAACTTGTACTTATACGCAAATGTCATACGATTTGAAGCTTGTTATTTTAGTAATAATAATATGACTAAATATTTCTAATCGTAAAGAGAAATGAAAAATTTATGATTTTATCAATCTTCGAAATAATAAAAATGTCATGTTTATAAAAATCAAGGGAGCCCACCTTAAAATCATGAAACTGTAATTGCGTTGCAATTGTACTTACGAAATGTTGCAATTTGATGAAAAATATCACTTGATAAGCGCATAAAACGTAACATTTTCATGAGTGAAAATTTTTATTTGCTGCCCACTTTATCAATGGAAATATATTTTTTTCCCTTTTCAATTAATTGTAAGATTCAGGTTGCCGAGGGATTAAATTGGGATTAAATTGGGATTAAAACAGGTCTCCATCATCTTTCAAAGAAGGCTCTGTCCAGTCTGAGTACAGGAATTTTCATTTGAAACTCGTGTGCTCAGAAAATATATTCACTTTTGTAGTTTATTTTTGTTAACGCGTAGTACTTTTCTACCAAATTTCCTCTATAAATTCTTCTTGAGAGCTTCAAATGGAAATTCCTACACTCGGATCGGGCAGTGTCTTCTTACAAAAAGGATGTGTGATTGTAAAAGCAACTCAATTTATCAGTAAATCTTACAGGTTAAAAATGGAAAAATATATATTTGCGTCCTTGAACTGAGTTACAAGATTGGGCTTTAACTTAATTATGAAAATGATTCATTTTTTCGTACTTGTCAAGCTGTCGTTCTTATTAAATTAAAGGAATTCATATGTGAAATTTATTCAGGTAACTCACCCCCTTAAGTTTTCTTTATAGATTATATTATTATAGTCTTGAGTTGAAAAAAAATAACATCAATCGAAGGTAATGGTAATCGATTGTCTGGAACATTAGTTTCAATTTACCTCGCTATATTCGTGAACGCTCCTTGCGAAAGGATTGCAGAAATTTTCCATTTTCGAGTTTGACTAACAGCATGAGATCATCGCGATAAAATCACGTTTTGAACAGAGGGTAGATATATCAGAGGCGACGGGCGTTTGGACGGGTTGTACACGTTGGATCATGGCCGTTCGTCGCGTGGCGTTAATTGTAATGATATTAATTACGATAATGGACGCATCCTCGACTACCTACTCTATATATCCCTCAAGCGCACGACGGGTTCGTTCGTTCAGTCGTAGAGCACGGCTCATCCCTCGTCCCCCTTTCTTCGTCTCATTCTTCTTGTTCCTTGTTCCCTCCCTCTGTATTCTCATCGCAGGGAGTTCTTCCCCGCTCCTGCCAGAACTTTGTTGCGTCAATTAGCAGTGATATCTCAAACAGGGGAAAAAGCCAGAAGGACAGATCTTAATGAGTTCGTGACGTAATTTTAGATAAAGAAAATATTAATTTTTATCTAATTGAACCAAAAAGAGTAACAGAATGCATTCTTTCGCGTTTCTTAAGGGATAGAGTCGGAAGAGGGAGGTCCATCAAAATATTCAACTACCGATAATAACGTTAGCAAAGATATGTCAATATTTATTTGGGTATCATATTAGAATTCAATCAAGATGCCGTAGAGACAGAAAAAAAATATTACAAGGATACTCGATATATATTATTAGCCAAAATTGTAGTCAACTAAAACATGCGACAATTTATCTTTCGAAGAAGTAGGAGTAGGGATCTAAATTTCAGTAAAAAATATCCACAATTGTAATAGTTATTCGACTTTTTGTAATAGTTAATCTGTAATAAGAAATGGGGTTTAGCATTTAAGATTTCAAAGTTACTCCGCGCTACCCTTAAAAGGGGAGGGGCGGAGGCGGCTTAAAATTAGAGTGCACGAGTGAATTGTCCCCTCAAAAATATTAACTTTTTATCTAGAGACATTTTTTCGTACGATGATTATTTTTCGAGATATTTCAATGTCTCCACTTGAATCGACGACCCGGTATAGGTGACATCATCCCAGTGGTTAGCGTTTTTACTCGGTACCTGAACAATCCGCGTTCGATCCCCGGTGATCACCATATATTTTCTCTCTTTGATACATCGGCGGGCCATCGTTGGTACCATTCTAAACACTTTCCCTAATTCTCCGTCCGGTCATCACAATACGATTTAGTAAATTTACAAAATTCATATTACGGTATCTATTGGATATCAGTGAGATTTTTATTAGATTCTTCTAACTTAAAATGATCTAAAATGAAATTTGAAAAATGACTAATGTTCAAAATGATTATATCACAGAACAACAGTTGATTATGACTATTTTTCGTTAGAGAACATTAGTAACATCATTCCGTGAGATACCAGTAGCATTTTCTAGAAACGATATTTATTCGTATGAATAAAAATTCCCATATCAATGTACCTTATGAACGATATATTCCGAGATATGAATTTTGACGATAGCATCTAACTTGCTTATGACTCAATGGGGACCAGCATCGAATCGATAAATAATCATTGATAGAGCAATGCTAGGATGATAATACTAGTCCAAGTCTCGGTGCCAACTTCGGTTGATATTGACTATTAGTTCTGGGTGATCGCGGGTGGCCAGGTTTAGCCGATAGTTTTATTATAAATATTGAGACAAATCCTAGATTCATTCTTCCCCGATATCGATTTGTTCGTAGATCGCATAAATCAACGATAACTGCAGCATCTTGTTCGAATGGCTGTCGGCTTTTCCACCCTCTGGATCTTCAGCACACGATAAATATCGATATTATACTCGAGGGATGATTTAAAAATATTTGATGATTTAAAGATATTTCGAAATTTTGCAAGCTCACGAAATATCTTGAAAACGTGTCCTACCTTCCAACAAAGTCCGGTCCTCCTTGGTTACCGTGTTCTCTATTTGTTATATCGACACTTGGTTAGAATAAAGATACTTCCTCTGTAATAACATCTTGCTTTCTCATTTTTAGACCTTCAATCTCACAACCATCCGAGTCCACAAGAAATATTACTCGCGAAGCTTCCTATCCCGAAACTTTGTGAAAAGAAATCATATAAGGAAGACTGAACCCACATGATGGTCGACTTTCTGCTGCCTGACTGCCCGCGATCATTTCTCTTTCGAGTCCCAGAGTCGAGTCTGCAGCGATCGAGCGCGAATGCCAACAGAGATTGAGGACACGACGTAGCGGCCGCCGGCCGATAAAATCTTTGAGGAAGCTAGAGCAGCAGTGGCTCTACCGAACGAGAAAGGCACAGATAGAAAGACCAAGAGGGTGCCGGCCCTTCCGGGCTACTCAAATAACCGCTTCAAGCTCGCTGCTTCTCTACGAGTATATACCTTCCACCGTCCCACCCTCGCTCCATCGCTCTCACTTCCGCGTAATCGTGCGCGAGCGAGATTTCCTACTCAATGCAAAATTCCACCAGCCAAGTCTTCCCCCCCCCCCCGTTATAATACGAAATTCCTGAATATCCCTCTCATGCATTTCTGACGATAAATATCGCTCGCGTATGGACCACTTCAACCAAAAGTAGAAAATCCTCCTAGTTTCATGCGAATTTTATGTCGTTCAATTAAACTTTTTGTTTCTATTTGCATTTTAAGGATATTAATAAGTCGAAATTATTGAAGTTTCAAATAATATAAACAAAAAGTAATTTTCTCCTCGGTCGGCAAAAAAACTTTTATTCTTTCAACGTCGATATTTGTGCATTCACTTTTTTTATTTATCTTGTAAGACTTTCGATGCATCAAAAAATATTTATACTTTTAAGTATGACATCAATCCGATTTATTCAGCCCACCACTTCACATCGGCGTCAATTAGTTTGTAGGCAATAAAAAACAAAAATACACATTTATTTTTATTAAAGTTTTAGAAGTTTGATAAACGTATTAACTTCCGTCAGTCGTCTTACCGCTACTCGGATTTTTTTGTACGAAAATCTACTTTCCAACTTAGCAAAAGTTATAATCTGCATGCATTTCTATGCTGAATTTTGATGAAAAAAAAAAATGTCTGAGATGGGCCATTCTTACATTATTTACAACCCTAAGCAGCAAAGATTTTTTTAAAAACCACCTGCCGTCAGTTTTTCATTTTCGGGATAGATGTGACGAGATACAGAGATGGGAAGGATAAAGGTAGGAGAAAAATAGGAGGTGCACGAGAGGTTTGCAAAGGCCCGAGGTGTGCGGGCACGCAGATATAACTCAACAGGGTTTACGATCGCGTCCGATGAAACATCGTTATTTCTAGCCAGGCAGACAGGCAGGCAGGCAGGCAGGCAGTCACAGTTGGGATGGTATAGCCACGATGTAGAGGGGATGGTGAGCTGCACAACAAGCGGGGTCGTAGCGACGATGCCAGGGTAGCCCGCGTGCGAGCAGTAAATTTCCCTCGCCGATTTTATTACCGGCATGAAAATTGTTGCGACATTGGTCGAGAGAGTGCGCAGCCTGCTACGATCCTATAGATCCATTGCCGCGTGCTCTTTGCTACCGGTTTTGTAGTAACCTCGGGGACGCGAATTCTGGGAAAACAGACAAAACCATGCAAGGACTTTGTCGACCAACATATATATCAGGGTTCAACTTGGTAGGGAATGGACCCTGTGAGAGATGTCCTGTTGCGAGGCTTCCTACCACTCTGACGTAGCTAAACACGAGCCTCCACAATATTCCTGACACTGACGTTCTACCTTGTCGCAATTACCGTGGCGATTAGTCTTACCGTACAGACTTTACGAAATCTCCGAGGGCGATTGGCAAAGGGTGAAATCTTGACACCCGCAACGATCTGTTTCACGTTACACGGATATACGCCAACAGTACTAATTCCGTTTATGGAATATACGTGTAATGTCCAGATATCCGTATCAACGTACGCTGATGTCCTCTGATCGCTACAGCATACAGATAGCAATTAAAAGTACCTCAAGTAGTACACACAAAAAAAAAGCAATTTAATTTTTCATTGAAAGATGAAATATTCGGTTATTATACGAAATATGACTTTAAACCTTTTGTAAAATTCTCCAGATATATATCGTTTGTACCAACTAATAAATTCATTGGCTTTACCAACATTTTGATAAGCTTGATCAATGATCGGTAATCCTTAATATATCTTTTCTACGTGTAATGATAAGTTTAATTTATCTTAATGCAGTACATCAAGGCTACTTGAAATTGTACGAGATTGTCACATTTTATTTTTTTTGTAAGCTGAAGTGTAAATTTCTATTTATTAATTATTTTCGTTAAAAATATTATTTATATTTAAAAACCCGACATTTTTAATAGAGATTAGCGTTTTCAAAACAAATTTTATATTATCACTATACGTGGCTTCGTGAGTCGAGGCTTTTTAATAAAAAATTTTGTATGATCGCGATGAAAGCGTCGGGACGAGACTTAACATTTTTTTCCCAAGACTCGCTCGAAACTCCGTGGAATATTATAACCCGTAAAAACTATGATAATAAAAGTCGCGGTAGGGTGAATGTCACGTGAATTACTACGGGTCTCGTAAGAGGTTGCTTAAATAAATGGAAACGTGTAACTGTATGTGAGAGTTACCTGTATACGCGGGTGTCAATGTGTATGAGAAAGGATGCCCATTAGCGGTCGCGCGAAACCGAAGTGGTCGTTCATTCATGAAGTCTCTCTCGCTCGCTCGTGTACTTTCTCCTATGCTCCTACCTTGGCCGCCAGACGCAACATTGCTTCTACTACTGAGCTACCGCACCAACCACTGGCGGTCCGCACTTATGCTTATACTACTACTACCCCCACCACGCTCGATTTTGTTCTCTTCTTCTTATTTTTCTGATACTACAAGTGCTACTATCAACATATTATTACATCGCTTCGCACTACAGTTTCTTGCAATTGAATACTAATTCCAAACTATCAGAAATCATGGACTGATGTTCTTTCTTATAGGTGTACATATGTGTCAAGGCTTTGATAAAAATGATATAACATAGTTGTGTGCATTTGAATGACCCGCAACACTGCAACCTTCATTCCTTCGTTATTGTAAAAAAAAAAGAGTAATTCGAGTAACTGGCTATTTCTAATGATTAATTTGTTACCATAACGTTTACTTACGAAGGTGGGAAAAGATTGTTGCACCGATCTATTGTATTAATGTTTCAATAATTTTATAATCTAGATAGATCGAGTCGTAAAAAATATTTACGTTCATTACGTATATTAAAATTATGATGCTACGGCAGTATTGTAGTACACAATAGATCGTTTAAAATCGCTTGTAATGTCCCGAGTATGAAATCTTTAACATAACGTACGTCGATAAGATTTAAACAATGTTGAGGCAAACTTAATTTTTTTTTAGATACCAGGTGGTCAGATGCTATTCCATCGTTTGATAGGGCACCTATTGAACCAAATACAACTTTTTCTGATCCTCTGACTAATGATTTTAATCTACAAAATGTAATCGATAGCCTCTCTCTTCCACGTTTGTGAATTGTTGGTATTTTAATCAACAATAAAGTAATCGTGAAAATTTCAAATCATTGATCAAATAAATTATAAGTCAAACGTTGAAAAAATTGAAAAGTATCATACGATTAATTTGATATATGATAACTTATCTATACTTACAGTAGGTGCACCAGTGCTTGAATGGTCTGCAGTGAAAAATAATCTGCACCAGCGAACAACGCGGAGGTATAAATATTCTCGATATTTCACTCGATTAAATAAAATTCTATGAGCCCAGAAAATAAAGAAGTCTAATACATTGATCCATAATGTTTTCGAGTGGATCTTTGACTCGGATGGCTCTAAATTATGCTGCATATGACTTTTTAATTAATAACATCTTGCATAATAATATAAAAATAAAGAAAAATGACAAAAACTTGTAAACTACAGGTTACAGTATTGAATTCATGAATTACAACGATTCATTCGTTGGTGCCTAATCCTAAGAAATTTAAAAACACTAGAAAACAATCACCACGGATCAACTACGTCCACCGCATGCACACACATACACATACGCACACGCACACGCACACGCACGCATTTACGCACGCACGAACGCACACGCAGCTCCGATAAAATTTCATTGAAGAGAATAATAATTTCTATTTTTTTTTTTTTTTAAATAAATTCGATTACACAAATACGTGCTTGTGTAAGACGTATATTTTGCGTGTTACATTGTATGATGTCCCAATTGTAGCCTTCGCTGTGAAAGTTATCGTATCACACGCAGGACTTAATACAATATAACTGAACGATTATCCAATTGGTACACGTTGAACGTGTCGGCCAAGTCGAGTAGCGTCGGAACTCGGCCCAAACTTTCACGGCCAACTTTCCATAACCATAACCGGGAATTCCACGATCTCGCTCTACGGATAGTTATACCATATACCCGGTATATAGTAGATATAGTATGTACGTATACCACCACAGGCCACCCACCCCACAGTACTTAAACTTCATTCAACGATCGGCGTGCCACGTGACCCTGAATGAAAACGTTTTACTATCCCCTCGTCGTGACAAACGACGCTTTTGACACCGAATTAGTAATTTTCCTGTCGTACACATTCTTGCGGTAACACTTCATTTCCTTCACGAAATCACTTAAGAATCCATAGTGAAAAAAAAATATATATAAATATACTACAATCAATCGCAAACTCTTTCAATTTTTTACAAAAAATTATTAAACAAGTTTAGCGAAATATTATCCCAGTTTTTTTACAATTGAGAAAAATCTGATAAATCGGTGGACGTTGTCAATTGTTGATCGTGGCAATTGTTTTTGGTGATATATATTTTTATAGTTTAATGAAAAATTAAAAAAAGAAAATAGTTTAAAGAGTCGTTGCTCACCGACACTGAGGCAGCCCTCGCGGCCTCCGCTGGAGCTCCGACCGTAAACACACGTCGGTGGCTGGTCGCGCACTGAAGTTTCACCCGAGAATCCGGCCATCGGACCGGATCCCACCGGCACAACCCCACCGCCACTCACCACCTACTACTCCCGCTCCCGATCTACCCTTCGCTTCCCGCGAACGTAACCGGAACTCTCGAGCTTCGTATACTGGAAACCGGCAATGTCACTGTGGACCTACCCCTACATTCCGGCATCAACACAGCGCGATATATATCTCTGTATATCATAACAAAATCTCTCCACCGCTGCCGTCGTCACCGGGTATAAGAATAGACACTCACGGACACTCGCATACAATCACAGCCAATAGTAAACACTTACAGAGATAATCTTAGTCCCTTAGAAGTCCCCCCCCCCGCAGTCTCTGATGATTCCAAGTCCTCCTAGAGGCCTCTCCCCAGTCTCGGATTATTCCGCGATTAAAAAAAAGCGAATCTAAAATGCACAAAGTATCTTGTTTTGATTGAAACTTGGTATTCGAAGATTTTTGAGGTCGCTAATTACAAAAATTGACTCAACATTTATTGATAAAAAAAAATGGCACATCAAATGCGGAGATCCAGATAGCGAAAAGTTTTTGAAATTGTCGATTACGAACTCAAAATTGAGATATAAAAAATTGTTGATTCAATATGTCTGAAAAAAATGCAAATGGTGACTCGATTTCAATGAAACTTAGTACTCGGAGGGGGGGGGGTCAGGTTGCTTGTTACGAATCTAAACTCAAAATTCAAAATGGTGGATTAAAATCTAAAATGTGACTTGATTTGGACGAAATTCAGTACTCGGGAGATTTTGAGATTGCAAACACGAATAAAAATGTAACGGAATGAATAGAAAGGCATTTTTTTAAACCAGTGCCACCTTGAATTTCGAGCTGGGTAGTGTTGACCCAATTTGGTTTTAATAGTAACACTTTTCACGGTATTCAATTTACAAAAGCTTAACATGATTGTATTAAAATGATTCGATCCCACCTTAATACTTTCAACACATTTATGTTCCAGATGAATAAAATCAATAAATTGTTAGCAATCAATGCAGGATGATGACACAAATATAATCCAAAAATGTCATTGAATTTCAATAAATTATTTCCAAGCAAATGAGTTTAAAGTTTTTAGGTTATATAGCAACTTTGAACTTGTTCGTACCGCTCAATATTTCATTTTTACCTCAAGAGGATTATAATCGGAGTGCTTTGAAAATGATGAAGTAGATCAGTTATTTACACAAGTAATCCAACAAAACAGAAATCTCACATCTTCCGCTCAATAATAATAATATTAAATATGAAATATTAATAATAATTGATGTAGGGGAGTCTATTATTCGGCTCTAATGTATTACAATGTTGGCCAGAACGAATCTTCAAACCCAATGTTATGTCAGATACACCACGTGTAGATTGACATTCACCCTTAATGCGGCCTCTTTTCAGAACCTTCTTAGCGTATACGATTAGGCTCGTTTTCGGGACGATTTTTATGACTTTTATACGTTAACCATTTTTTTGTTTCCTTATAAAGGAAGCCTTGATTTCGTGAAATTTTGTTTTTTCCAGATGTTGATGTTAAAGTATTAAAAATATTCCAAAACGTCGAGAAATCATAGTTTTTAAAAATGTACGCGCGCGCGAAAGTGTGTCATAAGCGTGAAAAATTGAAACGCCTATATCTCGGGAACGAGTCGATCTATCTTTCTGAATCTTTGCACACGCGTTAGGTCGCAATTCCCATCATTTTGCTGTAATTTCTGCCCAAATCGCTAACGCTTGTCTCAATTTATGCTAGTTGGAATTTTTTAAAAAATGGCTGTGATATCTCTTACTTTCGTGAATTCAGAGCTATCGAGCTAACGCTTTCTACAAGAATGGGCTAGCGGACAAGGTTGCTCGGTATTGAGTTTAACAAGATTCGATCAAAGCATTCAGATTTTATAGAATTGTGAGTTTTTGTAATTTTTTTAAAAAGACCGATTTTCGCATGAACTTGCGGAAATTTTCATCTATCAAGTTGAAATTTGTCCTGAACATTGGCCTGAGGACAAGAATACTTGGGTTTGCATTTGGTAAGAATCGATCGAGAGAGGTTTAAATTTTATTAAATGTGCAATGTTACTAAATTGTTTGCTTTATTTTTTACAAATTATTTGCCACCTTTAACGAAGCTTTTTCTACGAGGAAGCCAAAATCAATCAACATTCTTTCTCATAAAGGGTGACTTTATAAAATATAGAACATAATGAGAAAGTAACGTGCAAGGTTCCACTTTGCATCCCAGTTTTTAATGAAATCATACACATTGTTACACACTTCAACAAAGCTTCTCCCCGCCAACCAAACATTTTTTAGTAAGGGAAGAGAAATCGTTATTCAACAAAGGGTTCTTGATGTCTATGCCTCTTTGTTTATATTTTTTTTAAGTACTTTTTCTATATTGTAAAGCTACAATTGGGAAGTTAAAGAAGTAATATGGTTGCAAAGAAACGTAAACGCGATTCGACTGTCAGATATTTCCTGGCATGGGTCATCTCATTATGAGTTTCCCGCTGTCCACATAGAAATACGATACAATAGGGTGTAAGTCGGCTGCAGACGTAACAGAGGAAATAAAAGGAAAGAAGCATAAGGGAAATCCCCCTATTACCGAGCATGATATAAACGAGATCTCTTGCTCTGGCTGTGTAAGATAAAAGGGCACTTCATATGCAGGAATGCTCCAATTAGCGATCGGGTCACCGTCGTTTCGGTATTAGTTGTATGTTGACTGATGGGAAAAAGCTGACTACGATGATTGGTGAAGAAACTCTGACTAGGAATTGTTATATGATCAATAATAGAGGAATTTACCTTACGATGAAATAATAATAATAATAACAATAATAATAAATGTATCCATCACAAGCTCAACTTTTGATCTGGACTACAGGGTAACACGATAAAGATAATTCAATTGAAATAATAATCAAAAATCGATATTGTAGGGCGTACCATAGTATAACAATTTTTTTTTGGTTCAAGACACATAACTCCGTATGGATTGTGTATAGTGAAAAAAAAAGTTACCGATTCAAGTAACAATTTTATCATAGTCAGCAACAAACATATGTTGTGACTTCAATCCTACTTCTAATTCTTACAATTTCATATGAGATTCAAAGAATAAATGAAAAATGTCAAAAAGAATATGTTATTGTTACAATATCATATGAAATTGTAAAATTTAGAAGTAAATTTGGAAAATACAACGTAAACTTTGTTACACTTTACCGATTTATTATAAATCCTTTTCTTCGTATATATTTTTGGTCCTTCTGGTATAAAAAGAATTATACTATTGTAATATATTATTAGATAACTGATCGTAGTAGGTCTTTATGTATTTGAAAACGACATATAATACGTCATGAACGAAGAAGGAAATGTTGAAACGTAAAAATATTGAATGTTTATGTGTGTCAAATTGCAGTTCCGGTTAACGTCTTTCAAGCGTTTATGAAAACGACCGCACGGAATGTTAGGTCCCGAGAGGGCTTACTCGTCAGTGTGGCGAAGGTGGCGATCTCGCGGTTTACGATCTCGAGGTTTACCCAAATGGTTAACCCTCTCTTATACACTCACGCCATAGCGTTTGTATATTCCCCTAGGATACACATAACAACCCCCGGGTAAGAGCAAGCGCGATGCACCCTTAGACAATGTACGTAAACTCGCACCTACTCAGGGCTCTCGCTATCTCTGTCGTCGCGAAAGTTAGTTTCCAAACTTTATAGAAACACGTGGTTTACGCATAATTATGTACTATTCAATGGTAGAAATTCATAATTTTCGTCTGAAGACTAATATGTTTGGTGACAATATAATTTCGGAAAATGCTACTTTTGGAAATTGCTGTTGCTTTGTCATAGAAAAAGCTTTATTTAAGACATTTTTTTCTTGTTATTTGGTTTCTCTGTTTAGAGAACCAGAAAAAGTCGATTCAACGAACTAAAAAAGTCATTGAAACGGATTGAAGCCGATCAGGGTCAATGGGATTTCTATCCATATAAAGAATTATGTGAAACATGTATGAATGCAAGAGAGATTAAACTAAATTTCCGATCCTGAATTTCGCCCCCATGGATTACCTGCCGGCTAAAAGACGGGACCGATGCGCTGCAGCATACTAAGACAAAGCGCAACGTTCTTGGTTTAAACCGACAGATCAACCGTCGCCAAGAAATTTGGATTACAGTTCCTGTTACCAATCGAGTAGTATCGCATCAACTTAAACCTATGCGACACACTCTACTCCTTGGTCGTTCAGGGGTCAGTTAGTATTCACAAGTGTTTGCCTATTTTTTCAAAAGTGAAGGATATTTCTGGATAATAACAAATTACTTTGATGTACGTAACGAATAGACGAAAGAATACGTAATTATCCAGAAACTTCTAGTACCCTTAAACATAGGCAAAGAGTTTTTGATACCGACTATGATATGTCATATAGCCTTAAGGCGAGATAAGATCTCCATAACTACACAGATGTGCTATGACTTTTTCACTCCGCAGTAAGCGCCATACGAGGTTATCTCTTACGCGTTCATGGCTGGAGTTAGAGGTTCCGCCAATCGATTCATTAGGACGCCTTATTCATTTGGAAGGCAGCGCGCGCCAGAAGCGGTCGCAATTGACGAGGATGCGAAATATATTCATATTTGAGTAAACGATCAGAACATATTTTTCGATTAATTACGTTTTCTGTGTTTTTGGGAACTTTTGTTGGACATATCGCAAATCCACGGTCAGATTCGTTATCAGCTCGACGAAATACATCAGATAGGGTCCATGTGAAGTGCGAAATATATAAATATTCGTTTTTCGCGTTTTTCTCGGCTCCTGTGAGAGATAGAGCGAAAAGGGGCTTAATACAGGATCCTCGATTTTCCCTGATTTTGTTAATCGTTAAAGTAGCCATAACTTTTGAATGGTTCAACCGATCCTTACAATTCTTTTTGCATTCGAAAGAGCACAGAAAAACAAAGAAAATGCGATTAGGATCATCTCGATACTTCAATTTTTTGCGCCGAGAGAGCAGATTACATGTTACTTTGAAAAAACACTTTTTCACATAACTAAGAAATCGAGTATCTTACGCAAAAAAATTCAAAAAAATTCTGCTACTGTCCTAAATGCATGGAAATTGATGTATTATCACGCCTTGTTCGTTAGAGAGCCAAAGAGCAGCGGAAACAGTCGTTAATAGCGAGGAAACGATAGATATCGTCATTTTCACGAAAAGTAAAGAAGGTGGTTTTCGATTAATTCGGTTTTCTTCGATTTTCTCAGCTCCTGTTGGAGATATCGCAAATCCACGGTCAGATTCGTTATCAGCGCGACGAAATACATAAGATAGGGTCCATGTGAAGTGCGAAATATATAAATATTCGTTTTTCGCGTTTTTCTCGGCTCCTGTGAGAGATAGAGCGAAAAGGGGCTTAATACAGGATCCTCGATTTTCCCTGATTTTGTTAATCGTTAAAGTAGCCATAACTTTTGAATGGTTCAACCGATCCTTAAAATTCTTTTTGCATTCGAAAGAGCATAGAAAAACAAAAAAAATGCGACTAGGATCATCTCGATACTTCAATGTTTTGCGCCGAGAGCGCAGATTACATGTTACTTTGAAAAAACACTTTTTCACATAACTAAGAAATCGATTATCTTACGCAAAAAAATTCTGCTACTGTCCTAAATGCATGGAAATTGATGTATTATCACGCCTTGTTCGTTAGAGAGCCAAAGAGCAGCGGAAACAGTCGTTAATAGCGAGGAAACGATAGATATCGTCATTTTCACGAAAAGTAAAGAAGGTGGTTTTCGATTAATTCGGTTTTCTTCGATTTTCTCAGCTCCTGTTGGAGATATCGCAAATTCACGGTCAGATTCGTTATCAGCGCGACGAAATACATCAGATAGGGTCCATGTGAAATGCGAAAGATATAAATATTCGTTTTTCGCGTTTTTCTCGGCTCCTGTGAGAGATAGAGCGAAAAGGGGCTTAATACAGGATCCTCGATTTTCCCTGATTTTGTTAATCGTTAAAGTAGCCATAACTTTTGAATGGTTCAACCGATCCTTACAATTCTTTTTGCATTCGAAAGAGCACAGAAAAACAAAGAAAATGCGACTAGGATCATCTCGATACTTCAATTTTTTGCGCCGAGAGCGCAGATTACATGTTACTTTGAAAAAACACTTTTTCACATAACTAAGAAATCGATTATCTTACGCAAAAAAATTCAAAAAAATTCTGCTACTGTCCTAAATGCATGGAAATTGATGTATCATCACGCCTTGTTCGTTAGAGAGCCAAAGAGCAGCGGAAACGGTCGCTATTAGAGAGAAAACGATAGATATCGTCATTTTCACGAAAAGTAAAGAAGGGGGTTTTCGATTAATTCGAATTTCTTCGATTTTCTCAGCTCCTGTTGGAGATATGGCAAATCCACGGTCAGATTCGTTATCAGCGCGACGAAATACATAAGATAGGGTCCATGTGAAGTGCGAAATATATAAATATTCGTTTTTCGCGTTTTTCTCGGCTCCTGTGAGAGATAGAGCGAAAAGGGGCTTAATACAGGATCCTCGATTTTCCCTGATTTTGTTAATCGTTAAAGTAGCCATAACTTTTGAATGGTTCAACCGATCCTTAAAATTCTTTTTGCATTCGAAAGAGCATAGAAAAACAAAAAAAATGCGACTAGGATCATCTCGATACTTCAATTTTTTGCGCCGAGAGCGCAGATTACATGTTACTTTGAAAAAACACTTTTTCACATAACTAAGAAATCGATTATCTTACGCAAAAAAATTCTGCTACTGTCCTAAATGCATGGAAATTGATGTATCATCACGCCTTGTTCGTTAGAGAGCCAAAGAGCAGCGGAAACGGTCGCTATTAGAGAGAAAACGATAGATATCGTCATTTTCACGAAAAGTAAAGAAGGGGGTTTTCGATTAATTCGAATTTCTTCGATTTTCTCAGCTCCTGTTGGAGATATCGCAAATCCACGGTCAGATTCGTTATCAGCGCGACGAAATACATCAGATAGGGTCCATGTGAAGTGCGAAATATATAAATATTCGTTTTTCGCGTTTTTCTCGGCTCCTGTGAGAGATAGAGCGAAAAGGGGCTTAATACAAGATCCTCGATTTTCCCTGATTTTGTTAATCGTTAAAGTAGCCATAACTTTTGAATGGTTCAACCGATCCTTAAAATTCTTTTTGCATTCGAAAGAGCATAGAAAAACAAAAAAAATGCGACTAGGATCATCTCGATACTTCAATTTTTTGCGCCGAGAGCGCAGATTACATGTTACTTTGAAAAAACACTTTTTCACATAACTAAGAAATCGATTATCTTACGCAAAAAAATTCTGCTACTGTCCTAAATGCATGGAAATTGATGTATCATCACGCCTTGTTCGTTAGAGAGCCAAAGAGCAGCGGAAACGGTCGCTATTAGAGAGAAAACGATAGATATCGTCATTTTCACGAAAAGTAAAGAAGGGGGTTTTCGATTAATTCGAATTTCTTCGATTTTCTCAGCTCCTGTTGGAGATATGGCAAATCCACGGTCAGATTCGTTATCAGCGCGACGAAATACATAAGATAGGGTCCATGTGAAGTGCGAAATATATAAATATTCGTTTTTCGCGTTTTTCTCGGCTCCTGTGAGAGATAGAGCGAAAAGGGGCTTAATACAGGATCCTCGATTTTCCCTGATTTTGTTAATCGTTAAAGTAGCCATAACTTTTGAATGGTTCCACCGATCCTTAAAATTCTTTTTGCATTCGAAAGAGCACAGAAAAACAAAGAAAATGCGACTAGGATCATCTCGATACTTCAATTTTTTGCGCCGAGAGCGCAGATTACATGTTACTTTGAAAAAACACTTTTTCACATAACTAAGAAATCGAGTATCTTACGCAAAAAAATTCAAAAAAATTCTGCTACTGTCCTAAATGCATGGAAATTGATGTATTATCACGCCTTGTTCGTTAGAGAGCCAAAGAGCAGCGGAAACGGTCGCTATTAGAGAGAAAACGATAGATATCGTCATTTTCACGAAAAGTAAAGAAGGGGGTTTTCGATTAATTCGAATTTCTTCGATTTTCTCAGCTCCTGTTGGAGATATGGCAAATCCACGGTCAGATTCGTTATCAGCGCGACGAAATACATAAGATAGGGTCCATGTGAAGTGCGAAATATATAAATATTCGTTTTTCGCGTTTTTCTCGGCTCCTGTGAGAGATAGAGCGAAAAGGGGCTTAATACAGGATCCTCGATTTTCCCTGATTTTGTTAATCGTTAAAGTAGCCATAACTTTTGAATGGTTCCACCGATCCTTAAAATTCTTTTTGCATTCGAAAGAGCACAGAAAAACAAAGAAAATGCGACTAGGATCATCTCGATACTTCAATTTTTTGCGCCGAGAGCGCAGATTACATGTTACTTTGAAAAAACACTTTTTCACATAACTAAGAAATCGATTATCTTACGCAAAAAAATTCAAAAAAATTCTGCTACTGTCCTAAATGCATGGAAATTGATGTATCATCACGCCTTGTTCGTTAGAGAGCCAAAGAGCAGCGGAAACGGTCGCTATTAGAGAGAAAACGATAGATATCGTCATTTTCACGAAAAGTAAAGAAGGGGGTTTTCGATTAATTCGAATTTCTTCGATTTTCTCAGCTCCTGTTGGAGATATGGCAAATCCACGGTCAGATTCGTTATCAGCGCGACGAAATACATAAGATAGGGTCCATGTGAAGTGCGAAATATATAAATATTCGTTTTTCGCGTTTTTCTCGGCTCCTGTGAGAGATAGAGCGAAAAGGGGCTTAATACAGGATCCTCGATTTTCCCTGATTTTGTTAATCGTTAAAGTAGCCATAACTTTTGAATGGTTCAACCGATCCTTAAAATTCTTTTTGCATTCGAAAGAGCATAGAAAAACAAAAAAAATGCGACTAGGATCATCTCGATACTTCAATTTTTTGCGCCGAGAGCGCAGATTACATGTTACTTTGAAAAAACACTTTTTCACATAACTAAGAAATCGATTATCTTACGCAAAAAAATTCTGCTACTGTCCTAAATGCATGGAAATTGATGTATCATCACGCCTTGTTCGTTAGAGAGCCAAAGAGCAGCGGAAACGGTCGCTATTAGAGAGAAAACGATAGATATCGTCATTTTCACGAAAAGTAAAGAAGGGGGTTTTCGATTAATTCGAATTTCTTCGATTTTCTCAGCTCCTGTTGGAGATATCGCAAATCCACGGTCAGATTCGTTATCAGCGCGACGAAATACATCAGATAGGGTCCATGTGAAGTGCGAAATATATAAATATTCGTTTTTCGCGTTTTTCTCGGCTCCTGTGAGAGATAGAGCGAAAAGGGGCTTAATACAGGATCCTCGATTTTCCCTGATTTTGTTAATCGTTAAAGTAGCCATAACTTTTGAATGGTTCCACCGATCCTTAAAATTCTTTTTGCATTCGAAAGAGCACAGAAAAACAAAGAAAATGCGACTAGGATCATCTCGATACTTCAATTTTTTGCGCCGAGAGCGCAGATTACATGTTACTTTGAAAAAACACTTTTTCACATAACTAAGAAATCGAGTATCTTACGCAAAAAAATTCAAAAAAATTCTGCTACTGTCCTAAATGCATGGAAATTGATGTATTATCACGCCTTGTTCGTTAGAGAGCCAAAGAGCAGCGGAAACGGTCGCTATTAGAGAGAAAACGATAGATATCGTCATTTTCACGAAAAGTAAAGAAGGTGGTTTTCGATTAATTCGGTTTTCTTCGATTTTCTCAGCTCCTGTTGGAGATATCGCAAATCCACGGTCAGATTCGTTATCAGCGCGACGAAATACATCAGATAGGGTCCATGTGAAGTGCGAAATATATAAATATTCGTTTTTCGCGTTTTTCTCGGCTCCTGTGAGAGATAGAGCGAAAAGGGGCTTAATACAGGATCCTCGATTTTCCCTGATTTTGTTAATCGTTAAAGTAGCCATAACTTTTGAATGGTTCAACCGATCCTTAAAATTCTTTTTGCATTCGAAAGAGCATAGAAAAACAAAGAAAATGCGACTAGGATCATCTCGATACTTCAGATTTTTGCGCCGAGAGCGCAGATTACATGTTACTTTGAAATAACACTTTTTCACATAACTAAGAAATCGAGTATCTTACGCAAAAAAATTCAAAAAAATTCTGCTACTGTCCTAAATGCATGGAAATTGATGTATTATCACGCCTTGTTCGTTAGAGAGCCAAAGAGCAGCGGAAACAGTCGTTAATAGCGAGGAAACGATAGATATCGTCATTTTCACGAAAAGTAAAGAAGGTGGTTTTCGATTAATTCGGTTTTCTTCGATTTTCTCAGCTCCTGTTGGAGATATCGCAAATCCACGGTCAGATTCGTTATCAGCGCGACGAAATACATAAGATAGGGTCCATGTGAAGTGCGAAATATATAAATATTCGTTTTTCGCGTTTTTCTCGGCTCCTGTGAGAGATAGAGCGAAAAGGGGCTTAATACAGGATCCTCGATTTTCCCTGATTTTGTTAATCGTTAAAGTAGCCATAACTTTTGAATGGTTCAACCGATCCTTAAAATTCTTTTTGCATTCGAAAGAGCATAGAAAAACAAAAAAAATGCGACTAGGATCATCTCGATACTTCAATGTTTTGCGCCGAGAGCGCAGATTACATGTTACTTTGAAAAAACACTTTTTCACATAACTAAGAAATCGATTATCTTACGCAAAAAAATTCTGCTACTGTCCTAAATGCATGGAAATTGATGTATTATCACGCCTTGTTCGTTAGAGAGCCAAAGAGCAGCGGAAACAGTCGTTAATAGCGAGGAAACGATAGATATCGTCATTTTCACGAAAAGTAAAGAAGGTGGTTTTCGATTAATTCGGTTTTCTTCGATTTTCTCAGCTCCTGTTGGAGATATCGCAAATTCACGGTCAGATTCGTTATCAGCGCGACGAAATACATCAGATAGGGTCCATGTGAAGTGCGAAATATATAAATATTCGTTTTTCGCGTTTTTCTCGGCTCCTGTGAGAGATAGAGCGAAAAGGGGCTTAATACAAGATCCTCGATTTTCCCTGATTTTGTTAATCGTTAAAGTAGCCATAACTTTTGAATGGTTCAACCGATCCTTAAAATTCTTTTTGCATTCGAAAGAGCATAGAAAAACAAAAAAAATGCGACTAGGATCATCTCGATACTTCAATTTTTTGCGCCGAGAGCGCAGATTACATGTTACTTTGAAAAAACACTTTTTCACATAACTAAGAAATCGATTATCTTACGCAAAAAAATTCTGCTACTGTCCTAAATGCATGGAAATTGATGTATCATCACGCCTTGTTCGTTAGAGAGCCAAAGAGCAGCGGAAACGGTCGCTATTAGAGAGAAAACGATAGATATCGTCATTTTCACGAAAAGTAAAGAAGGGGGTTTTCGATTAATTCGAATTTCTTCGATTTTCTCAGCTCCTGTTGGAGATATGGCAAATCCACGGTCAGATTCGTTATCAGCGCGACGAAATACATAAGATAGGGTCCATGTGAAGTGCGAAATATATAAATATTCGTTTTTCGCGTTTTTCTCGGCTCCTGTGAGAGATAGAGCGAAAAGGGGCTTAATACAGGATCCTCGATTTTCCCTGATTTTGTTAATCGTTAAAGTAGCCATAACTTTTGAATGGTTCCACCGATCCTTAAAATTCTTTTTGCATTCGAAAGAGCACAGAAAAACAAAGAAAATGCGACTAGGATCATCTCGATACTTCAATTTTTTGCGCCGAGAGCGCAGATTACATGTTACTTTGAAAAAACACTTTTTCACATAACTAAGAAATCGATTATCTTACGCAAAAAAATTCAAAAAAATTCTGCTACTGTCCTAAATGCATGGAAATTGATGTATCATCACGCCTTGTTCGTTAGAGAGCCAAAGAGCAGCGGAAACGGTCGCTATTAGAGAGAAAACGATAGATATCGTCATTTTCACGAAAAGTAAAGAAGGGGGTTTTCGATTAATTCGAATTTCTTCGATTTTCTCAGCTCCTGTTGGAGATATGGCAAATCCACGGTCAGATTCGTTATCAGCGCGACGAAATACATAAGATAGGGTCCATGTGAAGTGCGAAATATATAAATATTCGTTTTTCGCGTTTTTCTCGGCTCCTGTGAGAGATAGAGCGAAAAGGGGCTTAATACAGGATCCTCGATTTTCCCTGATTTTGTTAATCGTTAAAGTAGCCATAACTTTTGAATGGTTCAACCGATCCTTAAAATTCTTTTTGCATTCGAAAGAGCATAGAAAAACAAAAAAAATGCGACTAGGATCATCTCGATACTTCAATTTTTTGCGCCGAGAGCGCAGATTACATGTTACTTTGAAAAAACACTTTTTCACATAACTAAGAAATCGATTATCTTACGCAAAAAAATTCTGCTACTGTCCTAAATGCATGGAAATTGATGTATCATCACGCCTTGTTCGTTAGAGAGCCAAAGAGCAGCGGAAACGGTCGCTATTAGAGAGAAAACGATAGATATCGTCATTTTCACGAAAAGTAAAGAAGGTGGTTTTCGATTAATTCGGTTTTCTTCGATTTTCTCAGCTCCTGTTGGAGATATCGCAAATCCACGGTCAGATTCGTTATCAGCGCGACGAAATACATCAGATAGGGTCCATGTGAAGTGCGAAATATATAAATATTCGTTTTTCGCGTTTTTCTCGGCTCCTGTGAGAGATAGAGCGAAAAGGGGCTTAATACAGGATCCTCGATTTTCCCTGATTTTGTTAATCGTTAAAGTAGCCATAACTTTTGAATGGTTCAACCGATCCTTAAAATTCTTTTTGCATTCGAAAGAGCATAGAAAAACAAAGAAAATGCGACTAGGATCATCTCGATACTTCAGATTTTTGCGCCGAGAGCGCAGATTACATGTTACTTTGAAATAACACTTTTTCACATAACTAAGAAATCGAGTATCTTACGCAAAAAAATTCAAAAAAATTCTGCTACTGTCCTAAATGCATGGAAATTGATGTATTATCACGCCTTGTTCGTTAGAGAGCCAAAGAGCAGCGGAAACAGTCGTTAATAGCGAGGAAACGATAGATATCGTCATTTTCACGAAAAGTAAAGAAGGTGGTTTTCGATTAATTCGGTTTTCTTCGATTTTCTCAGCTCCTGTTGGAGATATCGCAAATCCACGGTCAGATTCGTTATCAGCGCGACGAAATACATAAGATAGGGTCCATGTGAAGTGCGAAATATATAAATATTCGTTTTTCGCGTTTTTCTCGGCTCCTGTGAGAGATAGAGCGAAAAGGGGCTTAATACAGGATCCTCGATTTTCCCTGATTTTGTTAATCGTTAAAGTAGCCATAACTTTTGAATGGTTCAACCGATCCTTAAAATTCTTTTTGCATTCGAAAGAGCATAGAAAAACAAAAAAAATGCGACTAGGATCATCTCGATACTTCAATGTTTTGCGCCGAGAGCGCAGATTACATGTTACTTTGAAAAAACACTTTTTCACATAACTAAGAAATCGATTATCTTACGCAAAAAAATTCTGCTACTGTCCTAAATGCATGGAAATTGATGTATTATCACGCCTTGTTCGTTAGAGAGCCAAAGAGCAGCGGAAACAGTCGTTAATAGCGAGGAAACGATAGATATCGTCATTTTCACGAAAAGTAAAGAAGGTGGTTTTCGATTAATTCGGTTTTCTTCGATTTTCTCAGCTCCTGTTGGAGATATCGCAAATTCACGGTCAGATTCGTTATCAGCGCGACGAAATACATCAGATAGGGTCCATGTGAAATGCGAAAGATATAAATATTCGTTTTTCGCGTTTTTCTCGGCTCCTGTGAGAGATAGAGCGAAAAGGGGCTTAATACAGGATCCTCGATTTTCCCTGATTTTGTTAATCGTTAAAGTAGCCATAACTTTTGAATGGTTCAACCGATCCTTACAATTCTTTTTGCATTCGAAAGAGCACAGAAAAACAAAGAAAATGCGACTAGGATCATCTCGATACTTCAATTTTTTGCGCCGAGAGCGCAGATTACATGTTACTTTGAAAAAACACTTTTTCACATAACTAAGAAATCGATTATCTTACGCAAAAAAATTCTGCTACTGTCCTAAATGCATGGAAATTGATGTATCATCACGCCTTGTTCGTTAGAGAGCCAAAGAGCAGCGGAAACGGTCGCTATTAGAGAGAAAACGATAGATATCGTCATTTTCACGAAAAGTAAAGAAGGGGGTTTTCGATTAATTCGAATTTCTTCGATTTTCTCAGCTCCTGTTGGAGATATCGCAAATCCACGGTCAGATTCGTTATCAGCGCGACGAAATACATCAGATAGGGTCCATGTGAAGTGCGAAATATATAAATATTCGTTTTTCGCGTTTTTCTCGGCTCCTGTGAGAGATAGAGCGAAAAGGGGCTTAATACAAGATCCTCGATTTTCCCTGATTTTGTTAATCGTTAAAGTAGCCATAACTTTTGAATGGTTCAACCGATCCTTAAAATTCTTTTTGCATTCGAAAGAGCATAGAAAAACAAAAAAAATGCGACTAGGATCATCTCGATACTTCAATTTTTTGCGCCGAGAGCGCAGATTACATGTTACTTTGAAAAAACACTTTTTCACATAACTAAGAAATCGATTATCTTACGCAAAAAAATTCTGCTACTGTCCTAAATGCATGGAAATTGATGTATCATCACGCCTTGTTCGTTAGAGAGCCAAAGAGCAGCGGAAACGGTCGCTATTAGAGAGAAAACGATAGATATCGTCATTTTCACGAAAAGTAAAGAAGGGGGTTTTCGATTAATTCGAATTTCTTCGATTTTCTCAGCTCCTGTTGGAGATATGGCAAATCCACGGTCAGATTCGTTATCAGCGCGACGAAATACATAAGATAGGGTCCATGTGAAGTGCGAAATATATAAATATTCGTTTTTCGCGTTTTTCTCGGCTCCTGTGAGAGATAGAGCGAAAAGGGGCTTAATACAGGATCCTCGATTTTCCCTGATTTTGTTAATCGTTAAAGTAGCCATAACTTTTGAATGGTTCCACCGATCCTTAAAATTCTTTTTGCATTCGAAAGAGCACAGAAAAACAAAGAAAATGCGACTAGGATCATCTCGATACTTCAATTTTTTGCGCCGAGAGCGCAGATTACATGTTACTTTGAAAAAACACTTTTTCACATAACTAAGAAATCGAGTATCTTACGCAAAAAAATTCAAAAAAATTCTGCTACTGTCCTAAATGCATGGAAATTGATGTATTATCACGCCTTGTTCGTTAGAGAGCCAAAGAGCAGCGGAAACGGTCGCTATTAGAGAGAAAACGATAGATATCGTCATTTTCACGAAAAGTAAAGAAGGGGGTTTTCGATTAATTCGAATTTCTTCGATTTTCTCAGCTCCTGTTGGAGATATGGCAAATCCACGGTCAGATTCGTTATCAGCGCGACGAAATACATAAGATAGGGTCCATGTGAAGTGCGAAATATATAAATATTCGTTTTTCGCGTTTTTCTCGGCTCCTGTGAGAGATAGAGCGAAAAGGGGCTTAATACAGGATCCTCGATTTTCCCTGATTTTGTTAATCGTTAAAGTAGCCATAACTTTTGAATAGTTCAACCGATCCTTAAAATTCTTTTTGCATTCGAAAGAGCACAGAAAAACAAAGAAAATGCGACTAGGATCATCTCGATACTTCAATTTTTTGCGCCGAGAGCGCAGATTACATGTTACTTTGAAAAAACACTTTTTCACATAACTAAGAAATCGATTAGCTTACGCAAAAAAATTCTGCTACTGTCCTAAATGCATGGAAATTGATGTATTATCACGCCTTGTTCGTTAGAGAGCCAAAGAGCAGCGGAAACAGTCGTTAATAGCGAGGAAACGATAGATATCGTCATTTTCACGAAAAGTAAAGAAGGTGGTTTTCGATTAATTCGGTTTTCTTCGATTTTCTCAGCTCCTGTTGGAGATATCGCAAATCCACGGTCAGGTTCGTTATCAGCGCGACGAAATACATGAGATAGGGTCCATGTGAAGTGCGGAATATATAAATATTCGTTTTTCGCGTTTTTCTCGGCTCCTGTGAGAGATAGAGCGAAAAGGGGCTTAATACAGGATCCTCGATTTTCCCTGATTTTGTTAATGGTTAAAGTAGCCATAACTTTTGAATGGTTCGACCGATCTTTGAAATTCTTTTTGCATTCGAAAGAGCACAGAAAAACAAAGAAAATGCGACTAGGATCATCTCGATACTTCAATTTTTTGCGCCGAGAGCGCAGATTACATGTTACTTTGAAAAAACACTTTTTCACATAACTAAGAAATCGAGTATCTTACGCAAAAAAATTCAAAAAAATTCTGCTACTGTCCTACATGTATGGAAATTGATGTATTATCACGCCTTGTTCGTTAGAGAGCCGAAGAGCAGCGGAAACGGTCGCTATTAGAGAGAAAACGATAGATATCGCCATTTGAATGAACGTAAAGAAGGTGGTTTTCGATTACTTCGGTTTTCTTCGATTTTCTCAGCTCCTGTTGGAGATATCGCAAATCCACGGTCAGATTCGTTATCAGCGCGACGAAATACATCAGATAGGGTCCATGTGAAGTGCGGAATATATAAATATTCGTTTTTCGCGTTTTTCTCGGCTCCTGTGAGAGATAGAGCGAAAAGGGGCTTAATACAGGATCCTCGATTTTCCCTGATTTTGTTAATCGTTAAAGTAGCCATAACTTTTGAATGGTTCAACCGATCCTTAAAATTCTTTTTGCATTCGAAAGAGCACAGAAAAACAAAGGAAATGCGACTAGGATCATCTCGATACTTCAGATTTTTGCGCCGAGAGCGCAGATTACATGTTACTTTGAAAAAACACTTTTTCACATAACTAAGAAATCGAGTATCTTACGCAAAAAAATTCAAAAAAATTCTGCTACTGTCCTAAATGCATGGAAATTGATGTATTATCACGCCTTGTTCGTTAGAGAGCCAAAGAGCAGCGGAAACAGTCGTTAATAGCGAGGAAACGATAGATATCGTCATTTTCACGAAAAGTAAAGAAGGTGGTTTTCGATTAATTCGGTTTTCTTCGATTTTCTCAGCTCCTGTTGGAGATATCGCAAATCCACGGTCAGGTTCGTTATCAGCGCGACGAAATACATGAGATAGGGTCCATGTGAAGTGCGGAATATATAAATATTCGTTTTTCGCGTTTTTCTCGGCTCCTGTGAGAGATAGAGCGAAAAGGGGCTTAATACAGGATCCTCGATTTTCCCTGATTTTGTTAATGGTTAAAGTAGCCATAACTTTTGAATGGTTCGACCGATCTTTGAAATTCTTTTTGCATTCGAAAGAGCACAGAAAAACAAAGAAAATGCGACTAGGATCATCTCGATACTTCAATTTTTTGCGCCGAGAGCGCAGATTACATGTTACTTTGAAAAAACACTTTTTCACATAACTAAGAAATCGAGTATCTTACGCAAAAAAATTCAAAAAAATTCTGCTACTGTCCTAAATGCATGGAAATTGATGTATTATCACGCCTTGTTCGTTAGAGAGCCGAAGAGCAGCGAAAACGGTCGCTATTAGAGAGAAAACGATAGATATCGCCATTTGAATGAACGTAAAGAAGGTGGTTTTCGATTACTTCGGTTTTCTTCGATTTTCTCAGCTCCTGTTGGAGATATCGCAAATCCACGGTCAGATTCGTTATCAGCGCGACGAAATACATCAGATAGGGTCCATGTGAAGTGCGGAATATATAAATATTCGTTTTTCGCGTTTTTCTCGGCTCCTGTGAGAGATAGAGCGAAAAGGGGCTTAATACAGGATCCTCGATTTTCCCTGATTTTGTTAATCGTTAAAGTAGCCATAACTTTTGAATGGTTCAACCGATCCTTAAAATTCTTTTTGCATTCGAAAGAGCACAGAAAAACAAAGAAAATGCGACTAGGATCATCTCGATACTTCAATTTTTTGCGCCGAGAGCGCAGATTACATGTTACTTTGAAAAAACACTTTTTCACATAACTAAGAAATCGAGTATCTTACGCAAAAAAATTCTGCTACTGTCCTAAATGCATGGAAATTGATGTATTATCACGCCTTGTTCGTTAGAGAGCCAAAGAGCAGCGGAAACGGTCGCTATTAGAGAGAAAACGATAGATATCGTCATTTTCACGAAAAGTAAAGAAGGTGGTTTTCGATTACTTCGGTTTTCTTCGATTTTCTCAGCTCCTGTTGGAGATATCGCAAATCCACGGTCAGATTCGTTATCAGCGCGACGAAATACATGAGATAGGGTCCATGTGAAGTGCGGAATATATAAATATTCGTTTTTCGCGTTTTTCTCGGCTCCTGTGAGAGATAGAGCGAAAAGGGGCTTAATACAGGATCCTCGATTTTCCCTGATTTTGTTAATCGTTAAAGTAGCCATAACTTTTGAATGGTTCAACCGATCCTTAAAATTCTTTTTGCATTCGAAAGAGCACAAAAAAACAAAGAAAATGCGATTAGGATCATCTCGATACTTCAATTTTTTGCGCCGAGAGAGCAGATTACATGTTACTTTGAAAAAACACTTTTTCACGTAACTAAGAAATCGATTATCTTACGCAAAAAAATTCAAAAAAATTCTGCTACTGTCCTAAATGCATGGAAATTGATGTATTATCACGCCTTGTTCGTTAGAGAGCCAAAGAGCAGCGGAAACAGTCGTTAATAGCGAGGAAACGATAGATATCGTCATTTTCACGAAAAGTAAACAAGGTGGTTTCCGATTAATTCGGTTTTCTTCGATTTTCTCAGCTCCTGTTGGAGATATCGCAAATCCACGGTCAGATTCGTTATCAGCGCGACGAAATACATCAGATAAGGTCCATGTGAAGTGCGAAATTAATAAATATTCGTTTTTCGCGTTTTTCTCGGCTCCTGTGAGAGATAGAGCGAAAAGGGGCTTAATACAGGATCCTCGATTTTCCCTGATTTTGTTAATCGTTAAAGTAGCCATAACTTTTGAATGGTTCAACCGATCCTTAAAATTCTTTTTGCATTCGAAAGAGCACAGAAAAACAAAGAAAATGCGACTAGGATCATCTCGATACTTCAATTTTTTGCGCCGAGAGCGCAGATTACGAGTTACTTTGAAAAAACACTTTTTAACATAACTAAGAAATCGAGTATCTTACGCAAAAAAATTCTGCTACTGTCCTAAATGCATGGAAATTGATGTATTATCACGCCTTGTTCGTTAGAGAGCCAAAGAGCAGCGGAAACGGTCGCTATTAGAGAGAAAACGATAGATATCGTCATTTTCACGAAAAATAAAGAAGGTGGTTTTCGATTAATTCGGTTTTCTTCGATTTTCTCAGCTCCTGTTTGAGATATCGCAAATCCACGGCCAGATTCGTTATCAGCGCGACGAAATACATCAGATAGGGTCCATGTGAAGTTCGAAATATATAAATATTCGTTTTTCGCGTTTTTCTCGGCTCCTGTGAGAGATAGAGCGAAAAGGGGCTTAATACAGGATCCTCGATTTTCCCTGATTTTGTTAATCGTTAAAGTAGCCATAACTTTTGAATGGTTCAACCGATCCTTAAAATTCTTTTTGCATTCGAAAGAGCACAGAAAAACAAAGAAAATGCGACTAGGATCATCTCGATACTTCAGATTTTTGCGCCGAGAGCGCAGATTACATGTTACTTTGAAAAAACACTTTTTCACATAACTAAGAAATCGAGTATCTTACGCAAAAAAATTCAAAAAAATTCTGCTACTGTCCTAAATGCATGGAAATTGATGTATTATCACGCCTTGTTCGTTAGAGAGCCAAAGAGCAGCGGAAACAGTCGTTAATAGCGAGGAAACGATAGATATCGTCATTTTCACGAAAAGTAAAGAAGGTGGTTTTCGATTACTTCGGTTTTCTTCGATTTTCTCAGCTCCTGTTGGAGATATCGCAAATCCACGGTCAGATTCGTTATCAGCGCGACAAAATACATCAGATAGGGTCCATGTGAAGTGCGGAATATATAAATATTCGTTTTTCGCGTTTTTCTCGGCTCCTGTGAGAGATAGAGCGAAAAGGGGCTTAATACAGGATCCTCGATTTTCCCTGATTTTGTTAATCGTTAAAGTAGCCATAACTTTTGAATGGTTCAACCGATCCTTAAAATTCTTTTTGCATTCGAAAGAGCACAGAAAAACAAAGAAAATGCGACTAGGATCATCTCGATACTTCAGATTTTTGCGCCGAGAGCGCAGATTACATGTTACTTTGAAAAAACACTTTTTCACATAACTAAGAAATCGAGTATCTTACGCAAAAAAATTCAAAAAAATTCTGCTACTGTCCTAAATGCATGGAAAGTGATGTATTATCACGCCTTGTTCGTTAGAGAGCCAAAGAGCAGCGGAAACGGTCGCTATTAGAGAGAAAACGATAGATATCGCCATTTGAATGAACGTAAAGAAGGTGGTTTTCGATTACTTCGGTTTTCTTCGATTTTCTCAGCTCCTGTTGGAGATATGGCAAATCCACGGTCAGATTCGTTATCAGCGCGACGAAATACATCAGATAAGGTCCATGTGAAGTGCGAAATATATAAATATTCGTTTTTCGCGTTTTTCTCGGCTCCTGTGAGAGATAGAGCGAAAAGGGGCTTAATACAGGATCCTCGATTTTCCCTGATTTTGTTAATCGTTAAAGTAGCCATAACTTTTGAATGGTTCAACCGATCCTTAAAATTCTTTTTGCATTCGAAAGAGCATAGAAAAACAAAAAAAATGCGACTAGGATCATCTCGATACTTCAATGTTTTGCGCCGAGAGCGCAGATTACATGTTACTTTGAAAAAACACTTTTTCACATAACTAAGAAATCGATTATCTTACGCAAAAAAATTCTGCTACTGTCCTAAATGCATGGAAATTGATGTATTATCACGCCTTGTTCGTTAGAGAGCCAAAGAGCAGCGGAAACAGTCGTTAATAGCGAGGAAACGATAGATATCGTCATTTTCACGAAAAGTAAAGAAGGTGGTTTTCGATTAATTCGGTTTTCTTCGATTTTCTCAGCTCCTGTTGGAGATATCGCAAATTCACGGTCAGATTCGTTATCAGCGCGACGAAATACATCAGATAGGGTCCATGTGAAATGCGAAAGATATAAATATTCGTTTTTCGCGTTTTTCTCGGCTCCTGTGAGAGATAGAGCGAAAAGGGGCTTAATACAGGATCCTCGATTTTCCCTGATTTTGTTAATCGTTAAAGTAGCCATAACTTTTGAATGGTTCAACCGATCCTTACAATTCTTTTTGCATTCGAAAGAGCACAGAAAAACAAAGAAAATGCGACTAGGATCATCTCGATACTTCAATTTTTTGCGCCGAGAGCGCAGATTACATGTTACTTTGAAAAAACACTTTTTCACATAACTAAGAAATCGATTATCTTACGCAAAAAAATTCAAAAAAATTCTGCTACTGTCCTAAATGCATGGAAATTGATGTATCATCACGCCTTGTTCGTTAGAGAGCCAAAGAGCAGCGGAAACGGTCGCTATTAGAGAGAAAACGATAGATATCGTCATTTTCACGAAAAGTAAAGAAGGGGGTTTTCGATTAATTCGAATTTCTTCGATTTTCTCAGCTCCTGTTGGAGATATGGCAAATCCACGGTCAGATTCGTTATCAGCGCGACGAAATACATAAGATAGGGTCCATGTGAAGTGCGAAATATATAAATATTCGTTTTTCGCGTTTTTCTCGGCTCCTGTGAGAGATAGAGCGAAAAGGGGCTTAATACAGGATCCTCGATTTTCCCTGATTTTGTTAATCGTTAAAGTAGCCATAACTTTTGAATGGTTCAACCGATCCTTAAAATTCTTTTTGCATTCGAAAGAGCATAGAAAAACAAAAAAAATGCGACTAGGATCATCTCGATACTTCAATTTTTTGCGCCGAGAGCGCAGATTACATGTTACTTTGAAAAAACACTTTTTCACATAACTAAGAAATCGATTATCTTACGCAAAAAAATTCTGCTACTGTCCTAAATGCATGGAAATTGATGTATCATCACGCCTTGTTCGTTAGAGAGCCAAAGAGCAGCGGAAACGGTCGCTATTAGAGAGAAAACGATAGATATCGTCATTTTCACGAAAAGTAAAGAAGGGGGTTTTCGATTAATTCGAATTTCTTCGATTTTCTCAGCTCCTGTTGGAGATATCGCAAATCCACGGTCAGATTCGTTATCAGCGCGACGAAATACATCAGATAGGGTCCATGTGAAGTGCGAAATATATAAATATTCGTTTTTCGCGTTTTTCTCGGCTCCTGTGAGAGATAGAGCGAAAAGGGGCTTAATACAAGATCCTCGATTTTCCCTGATTTTGTTAATCGTTAAAGTAGCCATAACTTTTGAATGGTTCAACCGATCCTTAAAATTCTTTTTGCATTCGAAAGAGCATAGAAAAACAAAAAAAATGCGACTAGGATCATCTCGATACTTCAATTTTTTGCGCCGAGAGCGCAGATTACATGTTACTTTGAAAAAACACTTTTTCACATAACTAAGAAATCGATTATCTTACGCAAAAAAATTCTGCTACTGTCCTAAATGCATGGAAATTGATGTATCATCACGCCTTGTTCGTTAGAGAGCCAAAGAGCAGCGGAAACGGTCGCTATTAGAGAGAAAACGATAGATATCGTCATTTTCACGAAAAGTAAAGAAGGGGGTTTTCGATTAATTCGAATTTCTTCGATTTTCTCAGCTCCTGTTGGAGATATGGCAAATCCACGGTCAGATTCGTTATCAGCGCGACGAAATACATAAGATAGGGTCCATGTGAAGTGCGAAATATATAAATATTCGTTTTTCGCGTTTTTCTCGGCTCCTGTGAGAGATAGAGCGAAAAGGGGCTTAATACAGGATCCTCGATTTTCCCTGATTTTGTTAATCGTTAAAGTAGCCATAACTTTTGAATGGTTCCACCGATCCTTAAAATTCTTTTTGCATTCGAAAGAGCACAGAAAAACAAAGAAAATGCGACTAGGATCATCTCGATACTTCAATTTTTTGCGCCGAGAGCGCAGATTACATGTTACTTTGAAAAAACACTTTTTCACATAACTAAGAAATCGAGTATCTTACGCAAAAAAATTCAAAAAAATTCTGCTACTGTCCTAAATGCATGGAAATTGATGTATTATCACGCCTTGTTCGTTAGAGAGCCAAAGAGCAGCGGAAACGGTCGCTATTAGAGAGAAAACGATAGATATCGTCATTTTCACGAAAAGTAAAGAAGGGGGTTTTCGATTAATTCGAATTTCTTCGATTTTCTCAGCTCCTGTTGGAGATATGGCAAATCCACGGTCAGATTCGTTATCAGCGCGACGAAATACATAAGATAGGGTCCATGTGAAGTGCGAAATATATAAATATTCGTTTTTCGCGTTTTTCTCGGCTCCTGTGAGAGATAGAGCGAAAAGGGGCTTAATACAGGATCCTCGATTTTCCCTGATTTTGTTAATCGTTAAAGTAGCCATAACTTTTGAATGGTTCCACCGATCCTTAAAATTCTTTTTGCATTCGAAAGAGCACAGAAAAACAAAGAAAATGCGACTAGGATCATCTCGATACTTCAATTTTTTGCGCCGAGAGCGCAGATTACATGTTACTTTGAAAAAACACTTTTTCACATAACTAAGAAATCGATTATCTTACGCAAAAAAATTCAAAAAAATTCTGCTACTGTCCTAAATGCATGGAAATTGATGTATCATCACGCCTTGTTCGTTAGAGAGCCAAAGAGCAGCGGAAACGGTCGCTATTAGAGAGAAAACGATAGATATCGTCATTTTCACGAAAAGTAAAGAAGGGGGTTTTCGATTAATTCGAATTTCTTCGATTTTCTCAGCTCCTGTTGGAGATATGGCAAATCCACGGTCAGATTCGTTATCAGCGCGACGAAATACATAAGATAGGGTCCATGTGAAGTGCGAAATATATAAATATTCGTTTTTCGCGTTTTTCTCGGCTCCTGTGAGAGATAGAGCGAAAAGGGGCTTAATACAGGATCCTCGATTTTCCCTGATTTTGTTAATCGTTAAAGTAGCCATAACTTTTGAATGGTTCAACCGATCCTTAAAATTCTTTTTGCATTCGAAAGAGCATAGAAAAACAAAAAAAATGCGACTAGGATCATCTCGATACTTCAATTTTTTGCGCCGAGAGCGCAGATTACATGTTACTTTGAAAAAACACTTTTTCACATAACTAAGAAATCGATTATCTTACGCAAAAAAATTCTGCTACTGTCCTAAATGCATGGAAATTGATGTATCATCACGCCTTGTTCGTTAGAGAGCCAAAGAGCAGCGGAAACGGTCGCTATTAGAGAGAAAACGATAGATATCGTCATTTTCACGAAAAGTAAAGAAGGGGGTTTTCGATTAATTCGAATTTCTTCGATTTTCTCAGCTCCTGTTGGAGATATCGCAAATCCACGGTCAGATTCGTTATCAGCGCGACGAAATACATCAGATAGGGTCCATGTGAAGTGCGAAATATATAAATATTCGTTTTTCGCGTTTTTCTCGGCTCCTGTGAGAGATAGAGCGAAAAGGGGCTTAATACAGGATCCTCGATTTTCCCTGATTTTGTTAATCGTTAAAGTAGCCATAACTTTTGAATGGTTCCACCGATCCTTAAAATTCTTTTTGCATTCGAAAGAGCACAGAAAAACAAAGAAAATGCGACTAGGATCATCTCGATACTTCAATTTTTTGCGCCGAGAGCGCAGATTACATGTTACTTTGAAAAAACACTTTTTCACATAACTAAGAAATCGAGTATCTTACGCAAAAAAATTCAAAAAAATTCTGCTACTGTCCTAAATGCATGGAAATTGATGTATTATCACGCCTTGTTCGTTAGAGAGCCAAAGAGCAGCGGAAACGGTCGCTATTAGAGAGAAAACGATAGATATCGTCATTTTCACGAAAAGTAAAGAAGGTGGTTTTCGATTAATTCGGTTTTCTTCGATTTTCTCAGCTCCTGTTGGAGATATCGCAAATCCACGGTCAGATTCGTTATCAGCGCGACGAAATACATCAGATAGGGTCCATGTGAAGTGCGAAATATATAAATATTCGTTTTTCGCGTTTTTCTCGGCTCCTGTGAGAGATAGAGCGAAAAGGGGCTTAATACAGGATCCTCGATTTTCCCTGATTTTGTTAATCGTTAAAGTAGCCATAACTTTTGAATGGTTCAACCGATCCTTAAAATTCTTTTTGCATTCGAAAGAGCATAGAAAAACAAAGAAAATGCGACTAGGATCATCTCGATACTTCAGATTTTTGCGCCGAGAGCGCAGATTACATGTTACTTTGAAATAACACTTTTTCACATAACTAAGAAATCGAGTATCTTACGCAAAAAAATTCAAAAAAATTCTGCTACTGTCCTAAATGCATGGAAATTGATGTATTATCACGCCTTGTTCGTTAGAGAGCCAAAGAGCAGCGGAAACAGTCGTTAATAGCGAGGAAACGATAGATATCGTCATTTTCACGAAAAGTAAAGAAGGTGGTTTTCGATTAATTCGGTTTTCTTCGATTTTCTCAGCTCCTGTTGGAGATATCGCAAATCCACGGTCAGATTCGTTATCAGCGCGACGAAATACATAAGATAGGGTCCATGTGAAGTGCGAAATATATAAATATTCGTTTTTCGCGTTTTTCTCGGCTCCTGTGAGAGATAGAGCGAAAAGGGGCTTAATACAGGATCCTCGATTTTCCCTGATTTTGTTAATCGTTAAAGTAGCCATAACTTTTGAATGGTTCAACCGATCCTTAAAATTCTTTTTGCATTCGAAAGAGCATAGAAAAACAAAAAAAATGCGACTAGGATCATCTCGATACTTCAATGTTTTGCGCCGAGAGCGCAGATTACATGTTACTTTGAAAAAACACTTTTTCACATAACTAAGAAATCGATTATCTTACGCAAAAAAATTCTGCTACTGTCCTAAATGCATGGAAATTGATGTATTATCACGCCTTGTTCGTTAGAGAGCCAAAGAGCAGCGGAAACAGTCGTTAATAGCGAGGAAACGATAGATATCGTCATTTTCACGAAAAGTAAAGAAGGTGGTTTTCGATTAATTCGGTTTTCTTCGATTTTCTCAGCTCCTGTTGGAGATATCGCAAATTCACGGTCAGATTCGTTATCAGCGCGACGAAATACATCAGATAGGGTCCATGTGAAATGCGAAAGATATAAATATTCGTTTTTCGCGTTTTTCTCGGCTCCTGTGAGAGATAGAGCGAAAAGGGGCTTAATACAGGATCCTCGATTTTCCCTGATTTTGTTAATCGTTAAAGTAGCCATAACTTTTGAATGGTTCAACCGATCCTTACAATTCTTTTTGCATTCGAAAGAGCACAGAAAAACAAAGAAAATGCGACTAGGATCATCTCGATACTTCAATTTTTTGCGCCGAGAGCGCAGATTACATGTTACTTTGAAAAAACACTTTTTCACATAACTAAGAAATCGATTATCTTACGCAAAAAAATTCTGCTACTGTCCTAAATGCATGGAAATTGATGTATCATCACGCCTTGTTCGTTAGAGAGCCAAAGAGCAGCGGAAACGGTCGCTATTAGAGAGAAAACGATAGATATCGTCATTTTCACGAAAAGTAAAGAAGGGGGTTTTCGATTAATTCGAATTTCTTCGATTTTCTCAGCTCCTGTTGGAGATATCGCAAATCCACGGTCAGATTCGTTATCAGCGCGACGAAATACATCAGATAGGGTCCATGTGAAGTGCGAAATATATAAATATTCGTTTTTCGCGTTTTTCTCGGCTCCTGTGAGAGATAGAGCGAAAAGGGGCTTAATACAAGATCCTCGATTTTCCCTGATTTTGTTAATCGTTAAAGTAGCCATAACTTTTGAATGGTTCAACCGATCCTTAAAATTCTTTTTGCATTCGAAAGAGCATAGAAAAACAAAAAAAATGCGACTAGGATCATCTCGATACTTCAATTTTTTGCGCCGAGAGCGCAGATTACATGTTACTTTGAAAAAACACTTTTTCACATAACTAAGAAATCGATTATCTTACGCAAAAAAATTCTGCTACTGTCCTAAATGCATGGAAATTGATGTATCATCACGCCTTGTTCGTTAGAGAGCCAAAGAGCAGCGGAAACGGTCGCTATTAGAGAGAAAACGATAGATATCGTCATTTTCACGAAAAGTAAAGAAGGGGGTTTTCGATTAATTCGAATTTCTTCGATTTTCTCAGCTCCTGTTGGAGATATGGCAAATCCACGGTCAGATTCGTTATCAGCGCGACGAAATACATAAGATAGGGTCCATGTGAAGTGCGAAATATATAAATATTCGTTTTTCGCGTTTTTCTCGGCTCCTGTGAGAGATAGAGCGAAAAGGGGCTTAATACAGGATCCTCGATTTTCCCTGATTTTGTTAATCGTTAAAGTAGCCATAACTTTTGAATGGTTCCACCGATCCTTAAAATTCTTTTTGCATTCGAAAGAGCACAGAAAAACAAAGAAAATGCGACTAGGATCATCTCGATACTTCAATTTTTTGCGCCGAGAGCGCAGATTACATGTTACTTTGAAAAAACACTTTTTCACATAACTAAGAAATCGAGTATCTTACGCAAAAAAATTCAAAAAAATTCTGCTACTGTCCTAAATGCATGGAAATTGATGTATTATCACGCCTTGTTCGTTAGAGAGCCAAAGAGCAGCGGAAACGGTCGCTATTAGAGAGAAAACGATAGATATCGTCATTTTCACGAAAAGTAAAGAAGGGGGTTTTCGATTAATTCGAATTTCTTCGATTTTCTCAGCTCCTGTTGGAGATATGGCAAATCCACGGTCAGATTCGTTATCAGCGCGACGAAATACATAAGATAGGGTCCATGTGAAGTGCGAAATATATAAATATTCGTTTTTCGCGTTTTTCTCGGCTCCTGTGAGAGATAGAGCGAAAAGGGGCTTAATACAGGATCCTCGATTTTCCCTGATTTTGTTAATCGTTAAAGTAGCCATAACTTTTGAATGGTTCCACCGATCCTTAAAATTCTTTTTGCATTCGAAAGAGCACAGAAAAACAAAGAAAATGCGACTAGGATCATCTCGATACTTCAATTTTTTGCGCCGAGAGCGCAGATTACATGTTACTTTGAAAAAACACTTTTTCACATAACTAAGAAATCGATTATCTTACGCAAAAAAATTCAAAAAAATTCTGCTACTGTCCTAAATGCATGGAAATTGATGTATCATCACGCCTTGTTCGTTAGAGAGCCAAAGAGCAGCGGAAACGGTCGCTATTAGAGAGAAAACGATAGATATCGTCATTTTCACGAAAAGTAAAGAAGGGGGTTTTCGATTAATTCGAATTTCTTCGATTTTCTCAGCTCCTGTTGGAGATATGGCAAATCCACGGTCAGATTCGTTATCAGCGCGACGAAATACATAAGATAGGGTCCATGTGAAGTGCGAAATATATAAATATTCGTTTTTCGCGTTTTTCTCGGCTCCTGTGAGAGATAGAGCGAAAAGGGGCTTAATACAGGATCCTCGATTTTCCCTGATTTTGTTAATCGTTAAAGTAGCCATAACTTTTGAATGGTTCAACCGATCCTTAAAATTCTTTTTGCATTCGAAAGAGCATAGAAAAACAAAAAAAATGCGACTAGGATCATCTCGATACTTCAATTTTTTGCGCCGAGAGCGCAGATTACATGTTACTTTGAAAAAACACTTTTTCACATAACTAAGAAATCGATTATCTTACGCAAAAAAATTCTGCTACTGTCCTAAATGCATGGAAATTGATGTATCATCACGCCTTGTTCGTTAGAGAGCCAAAGAGCAGCGGAAACGGTCGCTATTAGAGAGAAAACGATAGATATCGTCATTTTCACGAAAAGTAAAGAAGGGGGTTTTCGATTAATTCGAATTTCTTCGATTTTCTCAGCTCCTGTTGGAGATATCGCAAATCCACGGTCAGATTCGTTATCAGCGCGACGAAATACATCAGATAGGGTCCATGTGAAGTGCGAAATATATAAATATTCGTTTTTCGCGTTTTTCTCGGCTCCTGTGAGAGATAGAGCGAAAAGGGGCTTAATACAGGATCCTCGATTTTCCCTGATTTTGTTAATCGTTAAAGTAGCCATAACTTTTGAATGGTTCCACCGATCCTTAAAATTCTTTTTGCATTCGAAAGAGCACAGAAAAACAAAGAAAATGCGACTAGGATCATCTCGATACTTCAATGTTTTGCGCCGAGAGCGCAGATTACATGTTACTTTGAAAAAACACTTTTTCACATAACTAAGAAATCGATTATCTTACGCAAAAAAATTCTGCTACTGTCCTAAATGCATGGAAATTGATGTATTATCACGCCTTGTTCGTTAGAGAGCCAAAGAGCAGCGGAAACAGTCGTTAATAGCGAGGAAACGATAGATATCGTCATTTTCACGAAAAGTAAAGAAGGTGGTTTTCGATTAATTCGGTTTTCTTCGATTTTCTCAGCTCCTGTTGGAGATATCGCAAATTCACGGTCAGATTCGTTATCAGCGCGACGAAATACATCAGATAGGGTCCATGTGAAATGCGAAAGATATAAATATTCGTTTTTCGCGTTTTTCTCGGCTCCTGTGAGAGATAGAGCGAAAAGGGGCTTAATACAGGATCCTCGATTTTCCCTGATTTTGTTAATCGTTAAAGTAGCCATAACTTTTGAATGGTTCAACCGATCCTTACAATTCTTTTTGCATTCGAAAGAGCACAGAAAAACAAAGAAAATGCGACTAGGATCATCTCGATACTTCAATTTTTTGCGCCGAGAGCGCAGATTACATGTTACTTTGAAAAAACACTTTTTCACATAACTAAGAAATCGATTATCTTACGCAAAAAAATTCTGCTACTGTCCTAAATGCATGGAAATTGATGTATCATCACGCCTTGTTCGTTAGAGAGCCAAAGAGCAGCGGAAACGGTCGCTATTAGAGAGAAAACGATAGATATCGTCATTTTCACGAAAAGTAAAGAAGGGGGTTTTCGATTAATTCGAATTTCTTCGATTTTCTCAGCTCCTGTTGGAGATATCGCAAATCCACGGTCAGATTCGTTATCAGCGCGACGAAATACATCAGATAGGGTCCATGTGAAGTGCGAAATATATAAATATTCGTTTTTCGCGTTTTTCTCGGCTCCTGTGAGAGATAGAGCGAAAAGGGGCTTAATACAAGATCCTCGATTTTCCCTGATTTTGTTAATCGTTAAAGTAGCCATAACTTTTGAATGGTTCAACCGATCCTTAAAATTCTTTTTGCATTCGAAAGAGCATAGAAAAACAAAAAAAATGCGACTAGGATCATCTCGATACTTCAATTTTTTGCGCCGAGAGCGCAGATTACATGTTACTTTGAAAAAACACTTTTTCACATAACTAAGAAATCGATTATCTTACGCAAAAAAATTCTGCTACTGTCCTAAATGCATGGAAATTGATGTATCATCACGCCTTGTTCGTTAGAGAGCCAAAGAGCAGCGGAAACGGTCGCTATTAGAGAGAAAACGATAGATATCGTCATTTTCACGAAAAGTAAAGAAGGGGGTTTTCGATTAATTCGAATTTCTTCGATTTTCTCAGCTCCTGTTGGAGATATGGCAAATCCACGGTCAGATTCGTTATCAGCGCGACGAAATACATAAGATAGGGTCCATGTGAAGTGCGAAATATATAAATATTCGTTTTTCGCGTTTTTCTCGGCTCCTGTGAGAGATAGAGCGAAAAGGGGCTTAATACAGGATCCTCGATTTTCCCTGATTTTGTTAATCGTTAAAGTAGCCATAACTTTTGAATGGTTCCACCGATCCTTAAAATTCTTTTTGCATTCGAAAGAGCACAGAAAAACAAAGAAAATGCGACTAGGATCATCTCGATACTTCAATTTTTTGCGCCGAGAGCGCAGATTACATGTTACTTTGAAAAAACACTTTTTCACATAACTAAGAAATCGAGTATCTTACGCAAAAAAATTCAAAAAAATTCTGCTACTGTCCTAAATGCATGGAAATTGATGTATTATCACGCCTTGTTCGTTAGAGAGCCAAAGAGCAGCGGAAACGGTCGCTATTAGAGAGAAAACGATAGATATCGTCATTTTCACGAAAAGTAAAGAAGGGGGTTTTCGATTAATTCGAATTTCTTCGATTTTCTCAGCTCCTGTTGGAGATATGGCAAATCCACGGTCAGATTCGTTATCAGCGCGACGAAATACATAAGATAGGGTCCATGTGAAGTGCGAAATATATAAATATTCGTTTTTCGCGTTTTTCTCGGCTCCTGTGAGAGATAGAGCGAAAAGGGGCTTAATACAGGATCCTCGATTTTCCCTGATTTTGTTAATCGTTAAAGTAGCCATAACTTTTGAATGGTTCCACCGATCCTTAAAATTCTTTTTGCATTCGAAAGAGCACAGAAAAACAAAGAAAATGCGACTAGGATCATCTCGATACTTCAATTTTTTGCGCCGAGAGCGCAGATTACATGTTACTTTGAAAAAACACTTTTTCACATAACTAAGAAATCGATTATCTTACGCAAAAAAATTCAAAAAAATTCTGCTACTGTCCTAAATGCATGGAAATTGATGTATCATCACGCCTTGTTCGTTAGAGAGCCAAAGAGCAGCGGAAACGGTCGCTATTAGAGAGAAAACGATAGATATCGTCATTTTCACGAAAAGTAAAGAAGGGGGTTTTCGATTAATTCGAATTTCTTCGATTTTCTCAGCTCCTGTTGGAGATATGGCAAATCCACGGTCAGATTCGTTATCAGCGCGACGAAATACATAAGATAGGGTCCATGTGAAGTGCGAAATATATAAATATTCGTTTTTCGCGTTTTTCTCGGCTCCTGTGAGAGATAGAGCGAAAAGGGGCTTAATACAGGATCCTCGATTTTCCCTGATTTTGTTAATCGTTAAAGTAGCCATAACTTTTGAATGGTTCAACCGATCCTTAAAATTCTTTTTGCATTCGAAAGAGCATAGAAAAACAAAAAAAATGCGACTAGGATCATCTCGATACTTCAATTTTTTGCGCCGAGAGCGCAGATTACATGTTACTTTGAAAAAACACTTTTTCACATAACTAAGAAATCGATTATCTTACGCAAAAAAATTCTGCTACTGTCCTAAATGCATGGAAATTGATGTATCATCACGCCTTGTTCGTTAGAGAGCCAAAGAGCAGCGGAAACGGTCGCTATTAGAGAGAAAACGATAGATATCGTCATTTTCACGAAAAGTAAAGAAGGGGGTTTTCGATTAATTCGAATTTCTTCGATTTTCTCAGCTCCTGTTGGAGATATCGCAAATCCACGGTCAGATTCGTTATCAGCGCGACGAAATACATCAGATAGGGTCCATGTGAAGTGCGAAATATATAAATATTCGTTTTTCGCGTTTTTCTCGGCTCCTGTGAGAGATAGAGCGAAAAGGGGCTTAATACAGGATCCTCGATTTTCCCTGATTTTGTTAATCGTTAAAGTAGCCATAACTTTTGAATGGTTCCACCGATCCTTAAAATTCTTTTTGCATTCGAAAGAGCACAGAAAAACAAAGAAAATGCGACTAGGATCATCTCGATACTTCAATTTTTTGCGCCGAGAGCGCAGATTACATGTTACTTTGAAAAAACACTTTTTCACATAACTAAGAAATCGAGTATCTTACGCAAAAAAATTCAAAAAAATTCTGCTACTGTCCTAAATGCATGGAAATTGATGTATTATCACGCCTTGTTCGTTAGAGAGCCAAAGAGCAGCGGAAACGGTCGCTATTAGAGAGAAAACGATAGATATCGTCATTTTCACGAAAAGAAAAGAAGGGGGTTTTCGATTAATTCGAATTTCTTCGATTTTCTCAGCTCCTGTTGGAGATATGGCAAATCCACGGTCAGATTCGTTATCAGCGCGACGAAATACATAAGATAGGGTCCATGTGAAGTGCGAAATATATAAATATTCGTTTTTCGCGTTTTTCTCGGCTCCTGTGAGAGATAGAGCGAAAAGGGGCTTAATACAGGATCCTCGATTTTCCCTGATTTTGTTAATCGTTAAAGTAGCCATAACTTTTGAATGGTTCCACCGATCCTTAAAATTCTTTTTGCATTCGAAAGAGCACAGAAAAACAAAGAAAATGCGACTAGGATCATCTCGATACTTCAATTTTTTGCGCCGAGAGCGCAGATTACATGTTACTTTGAAAAAACACTTTTTCACATAACTAAGAAATCGATTATCTTACGCAAAAAAATTCAAAAAAATTCTGCTACTGTCCTAAATGCATGGAAATTGATGTGTTATCACGCCTTGTTCGTTAGAGAGCCAAAGAGCAGCGGAAACGGTCGCTATTAGAGAGAAAACGATAGATATCGTCATTTTCACGAAAAGTAAAGAAGGTGGTTTTCGATTAATTCGGTTTTCTTCGATTTTCTCAGCTCCTGTTGGAGATATCGCAAATCCACGGTCAGATTCGTTATCAGCGCGACGAAATACATCAGATAGGGTCCATGTGAAGTGCGAAATATATAAATATTCGTTTTTCGCGTTTTTCTCGGCTCCTGTGAGAGATAGAGCGAAAAGGGGCTTAATACAAGATCCTCGATTTTCCCTGATTTTGTTAATCGTTAAAGTAGCCATAACTTTTGAATGGTTCAACCGATCCTTAAAATTCTTTTTGCATTCGAAAGAGCACAGAAAAACAAAGAAAATGCGACTAGGATCATCTCGATACTTCAATTTTTTGCGCCGAGAGCGCAGATTACATGTTACTTTGAAAAAACACTTTTTCACATAACTAAGAAATCGATTATCTTACGCAAAAAAATTCAAAAAAATTCTGCTACTGTCCTAAATGCATGGAAATTGATGTATCATCACGCCTTGTTCGTTAGAGAGCCAAAGAGCAGCGGAAACGGTCGCTATTAGAGAGAAAACGATAGATATCGTCATTTTCACGAAAAGTAAAGAAGGTGGTTTTCGATTAATTCGGTTTTCTTCGATTTTCTCAGCTCCTGTTGGAGATATCGCAAATCCACGGTCAGATTCGTTATCAGCGCGACGAAATACATCAGATAGGGTCCATGTGAAGTGCGAAATATATAAATATTCGTTTTTCGCGTTTTTCTCGGCTCCTGTGAGAGATAGAGCGAAAAGGGGCTTAATACAGGATCCTCGATTTTCCCTGATTTTGTTAATCGTTAAAGTAGCCATAACTTTTGAATGGTTCAACCGATCCTTAAAATTCTTTTTGCATTCGAAAGAGCATAGAAAAACAAAAAAAATGCGACTAGGATCATCTCGATACTTCAATTTTTTGCGCCGAGAGCGCAGATTACATGTTACTTTGAAAAAACACTTTTTCACATAACTAAGAAATCGATTATCTTACGCAAAAAAATTCTGCTACTGTCCTAAATGCATGGAAATTGATGTATCATCACGCCTTGTTCGTTAGAGAGCCAAAGAGCAGCGGAAACGGTCGCTATTAGAGAGAAAACGATAGATATCGTCATTTTCACGAAAAGTAAAGAAGGGGGTTTTCGATTAATTCGAATTTCTTCGATTTTCTCAGCTCCTGTTGGAGATATGGCAAATCCACGGTCAGATTCGTTATCAGCGCGACGAAATACATAAGATAGGGTCCATGTGAAGTGCGAAATATATAAATATTCGTTTTTCGCGTTTTTCTCGGCTCCTGTGAGAGATAGAGCGAAAAGGGGCTTAATACAGGATCCTCGATTTTCCCTGATTTTGTTAATCGTTAAAGTAGCCATAACTTTTGAATGGTTCAACCGATCCTTAAAATTCTTTTTGCATTCGAAAGAGCACAGAAAAACAAAGAAAATGCGACTAGGATCATCTCGATACTTCAATTTTTTGCGCCGAGAGCGCAGATTACATGTTACTTTGAAAAAACACTTTTTCACATAACTAAGAAATCGATTAGCTTACGCAAAAAAATTCTGCTACTGTCCTAAATGCATGGAAATTGATGTATTATCACGCCTTGTTCGTTAGAGAGCCAAAGAGCAGCGGAAACAGTCGTTAATAGCGAGGAAACGATAGATATCGTCATTTTCACGAAAAGTAAAGAAGGTGGTTTTCGATTAATTCGGTTTTCTTCGATTTTCTCAGCTCCTGTTGGAGATATCGCAAATCCACGGTCAGGTTCGTTATCAGCGCGACGAAATACATGAGATAGGGTCCATGTGAAGTGCGGAATATATAAATATTCGTTTTTCGCGTTTTTCTCGGCTCCTGTGAGAGATAGAGCGAAAAGGGGCTTAATACAGGATCCTCGATTTTCCCTGATTTTGTTAATGGTTAAAGTAGCCATAACTTTTGAATGGTTCGACCGATCTTTGAAATTCTTTTTGCATTCGAAAGAGCACAGAAAAACAAAGAAAATGCGACTAGGATCATCTCGATACTTCAATTTTTTGCGCCGAGAGCGCAGATTACATGTTACTTTGAAAAAACACTTTTTCACATAACTAAGAAATCGAGTATCTTACGCAAAAAAATTCAAAAAAATTCTGCTACTGTCCTACATGTATGGAAATTGATGTATTATCACGCCTTGTTCGTTAGAGAGCCGAAGAGCAGCGGAAACGGTCGCTATTAGAGAGAAAACGATAGATATCGCCATTTGAATGAACGTAAAGAAGGTGGTTTTCGATTACTTCGGTTTTCTTCGATTTTCTCAGCTCCTGTTGGAGATATCGCAAATCCACGGTCAGATTCGTTATCAGCGCGACGAAATACATGAGATAGGGTCCATGTGAAGTGCGGAATATATAAATATTCGTTTTTCGCGTTTTTCTCGGCTCCTGTGAGAGATAGAGCGAAAAGGGGCTTAATACAGGATCCTCGATTTTCCCTGATTTTGTTAATCGTTAAAGTAGCCATAACTTTTGAATGGTTCAACCGATCCTTAAAATTCTTTTTGCATTCGAAAGAGCACAGAAAAACAAAGGAAATGCGACTAGGATCATCTCGATACTTCAGATTTTTGCGCCGAGAGCGCAGATTACATGTTACTTTGAAAAAACACTTTTTCACATAACTAAGAAATCGAGTATCTTACGCAAAAAAATTCAAAAAAATTCTGCTACTGTCCTAAATGCATGGAAATTGATGTATTATCACGCCTTGTTCGTTAGAGAGCCGAAGAGCAGCGAAAACGGTCGCTATTGGAGAGAAAACGATAGATATCGCCATTTGAATGAACGTAAAGAAGGTGGTTTTCGATTACTTCGGTTTTCTTCGATTTTCTCAGCTCCTGTTGGAGATATCGCAAATCCACGGTCAGATTCGTTATCAGCGCGACGAAATACATCAGATAGGGTCCATGTGAAGTGCGGAATATATAAATATTCGTTTTTCGCGTTTTTCTCGGCTCCTGTGAGAGATAGAGCGAAAAGGGGCTTAATACAGGATCCTCGATTTTCCCTGATTTTGTTAATCGTTAAAGTAGCCATAACTTTTGAATGGTTCAACCGATCCTTAAAATTCTTTTTGCATTCGAAAGAGCACAGAAAAACAAAGGAAATGCGACTAGGATCATCTCGATACTTCAGATTTTTGCGCCGAGAGCGCAGATTACATGTTACTTTGAAAAAACACTTTTTCACATAACTAAGAAATCGAGTATCTTACGCAAAAAAATTCAAAAAAATTCTGCTACTGTCCTAAATGCATGGAAATTGATGTATTATCACGCCTTGTTCGTTAGAGAGCCAAAGAGCAGCGGAAACAGTCGTTAATAGCGAGGAAACGATAGATATCGTCATTTTCACGAAAAGTAAAGAAGGTGGTTTTCGATTAATTCGGTTTTCTTCGATTTTCTCAGCTCCTGTTGGAGATATCGCAAATCCACGGTCAGGTTCGTTATCAGCGCGACGAAATACATGAGATAGGGTCCATGTGAAGTGCGGAATATATAAATATTCGTTTTTCGCGTTTTTCTCGGCTCCTGTGAGAGATAGAGCGAAAAGGGGCTTAATACAGGATCCTCGATTTTCCCTGATTTTGTTAATGGTTAAAGTAGCCATAACTTTTGAATGGTTCGACCGATCTTTGAAATTCTTTTTGCATTCGAAAGAGCACAGAAAAACAAAGAAAATGCGACTAGGATCATCTCGATACTTCAATTTTTTGCGCCGAGAGCGCAGATTACATGTTACTTTGAAAAAACACTTTTTCACATAACTAAGAAATCGAGTATCTTACGCAAAAAAATTCAAAAAAATTCTGCTACTGTCCTAAATGCATGGAAATTGATGTATTATCACGCCTTGTTCGTTAGAGAGCCGAAGAGCAGCGAAAACGGTCGCTATTAGAGAGAAAACGATAGATATCGCCATTTGAATGAACGTAAAGAAGGTGGTTTTCGATTACTTCGGTTTTCTTCGATTTTCTCAGCTCCTGTTGGAGATATCGCAAATCCACGGTCAGATTCGTTATCAGCGCGACGAAATACATCAGATAGGGTCCATGTGAAGTGCGGAATATATAAATATTCGTTTTTCGCGTTTTTCTCGGCTCCTGTGAGAGATAGAGCGAAAAGGGGCTTAATACAGGATCCTCGATTTTCCCTGATTTTGTTAATCGTTAAAGTAGCCATAACTTTTGAATGGTTCAACCGATCCTTAAAATTCTTTTTGCATTCGAAAGAGCACAGAAAAACAAAGAAAATGCGACTAGGATCATCTCGATACTTCAATTTTTTGCGCCGAGAGCGCAGATTACATGTTACTTTGAAAAAACACTTTTTCACATAACTAAGAAATCGATTAGCTTACGCAAAAAAATTCTGCTACTGTCCTAAATGCATGGAAATTGATGTATTATCACGCCTTGTTGGTTAGAGAGCCAAAGAGCAGCGGAAACGGTCGCTATTAGAGAGAAAACGATAGATATCGTCATTTTCACGAAAAGTAAAGAAGGTGGTTTTCGATTACTTCGGTTTTCTTCGATTTTCTCAGCTCCTGTTGGAGATATCGCAAATCCACGGTCAGATTCGTTATCAGCGCGACGAAATACATGAGATAGGGTCCATGTGAAGTGCGGAATATATAAATATTCGTTTTTCGCGTTTTTCTCGGCTCCTGTGAGAGATAGAGCGAAAAGGGGCTTAATACAGGATCCTCGATTTTCCCTGATTTTGTTAATCGTTAAAGTAGCCATAACTTTTGAATGGTTCAACCGATCCTTAAAATTCTTTTTGCATTCGAAAGAGCACAGAAAAACAAAGAAAATGCGACTAGGATCATCTCGATACTTCAGATTTTTGCGCCGAGAGCGCAGATTACATGTTACTTTGAAAAAACACTTTTTCACATAACTAAGAAATCGAGTATCTTACGCAAAAAAATTCAAAAAAATTCTGCTACTGTCCTAAATGCATGGAAATTGATGTATTATCACGCCTTGTTCGTTAGAGAGCCAAAGAGCAGCGGAAACAGTCGTTAATAGCGAGGAAACGATAGATATCGTCATTTTCACGAAAAGTAAAGAAGGTGGTTTTCGATTACTTCGGTTTTCTTCGATTTTCTCAGCTCCTGTTGGAGATATCGCAAATCCACGGTCAGATTCGTTATCAGCGCGACGAAATACATGAGATAGGGTCCATGTGAAGTGCGGAATATATAAATATTCGTTTTTCGCGTTTTTCTCGGCTCCTGTGAGAGATAGAGCGAAAAGGGGCTTAATAGAGGATCCTCGATTTTCCCTGATTTTGTTAATCGTTAAAGTAGCCATAACTTTTGAATGGTTCAACCGATCCTTAAAATTCTTTTTGCATTCGAAAGAGCACAAAAAAACAAAGAAAATGCGATTAGGATCATCTCGATACTTCAATTTTTTGCGCCGAGAGAGCAGATTACATGTTACTTTGAAAAAACACTTTTTCACGTAACTAAGAAATCGATTATCTTACGCAAAAAAATTCAAAAAAATTCTGCTACTGTCCTAAATGCATGGAAATTGATGTATTATCACGCCTTGTTCGTTAGAGAGCCAAAGAGCAGCGGAAACAGTCGTTAATAGCGAGGAAACGATAGATATCGTCATTTTCACGAAAAGTAAACAAGGTGGTTTCCGATTAATTCGGTTTTCTTCGATTTTCTCAGCTCCTGTTGGAGATATCGCAAATCCACGGTCAGATTCGTTATCAGCGCGACGAAATACATCAGATAAGGTCCATGTGAAGTGCGAAATTAATAAATATTCGTTTTTCGCGTTTTTCTCGGCTCCTGTGAGAGATAGAGCGAAAAGGGGCTTAATACAGGATCCTCGATTTTCCCTGATTTTGTTAATCGTTAAAGTAGCCATAACTTTTGAATGGTTCAACCGATCCTTAAAATTCTTTTTGCATTCGAAAGAGCACAGAAAAACAAAGAAAATGCGACTAGGATCATCTCGATACTTCAATTTTTTGCGCCGAGAGCGCAGATTACGAGTTACTTTGAAAAAACACTTTTTAACATAACTAAGAAATCGAGTATCTTACGCAAAAAAATTCTGCTACTGTCCTAAATGCATGGAAATTGATGTATTATCACGCCTTGTTCGTTAGAGAGCCAAAGAGCAGCGGAAACGGTCGCTATTAGAGAGAAAACGATAGATATCGTCATTTTCACGAAAAATAAAGAAGGTGGTTTTCGATTAATTCGGTTTTCTTCGATTTTCTCAGCTCCTGTTTGAGATATCGCAAATCCACGGCCAGATTCGTTATCAGCGCGACGAAATACATCAGATAGGGTCCATGTGAAGTTCGAAATATATAAATATTCGTTTTTCGCGTTTTTCTCGGCTCCTGTGAGAGATAGAGCGAAAAGGGGCTTAATACAGGATCCTCGATTTTCCCTGATTTTGTTAATCGTTAAAGTAGCCATAACTTTTGAATGGTTCAACCGATCCTTAAAATTCTTTTTGCATTCGAAAGAGCACAGAAAAACAAAGAAAATGCGACTAGGATCATCTCGATACTTCAGATTTTTGCGCCGAGAGCGCAGATTACATGTTACTTTGAAAAAACACTTTTTCACATAACTAAGAAATCGAGTATCTTACGCAAAAAAATTCAAAAAAATTCTGCTACTGTCCTAAATGCATGGAAAGTGATGTATTATCACGCCTTGTTCGTTAGAGAGCCAAAGAGCAGCGGAAACGGTCGCTATTAGAGAGAAAACGATAGATATCGCCATTTGAATGAACGTAAAGAAGGTGGTTTTCGATTACTTCGGTTTTCTTCGATTTTCTCAGCTCCTGTTGGAGATATGGCAAATCCACGGTCAGATTCGTTATCAGCGCGACGAAATACATCAGATAAGGTCCATGTGAAGTGCGAAATATATAAATATTCGTTTTTCGCGTTTTTCTCGGCTCCTGTGAGAGATAGAGCGAAAAGGGGCTTAATACAGGATCCTCGATTTTCCCTGATTTTGTTAATCGTTAAAGTAGCCATAACTTTTGAATGGTTCCACCGATCCTTAAAATTCTTTTTGCATTCGAAAAAGCACAGAAAAACAAAGAAAATGCGATTAGGATCATATCGATACTTCAATTTTTTGCGCCGAGAGCGCAGATTACATGTTACTTTGAAAAAACACTTTTTCACATAACTAAGAAATCGATTAGCTTACGCAAAAAAATTCTGCTACTGTCCTAAATGCATGGAAATTGATGTATTATCACGCCTTGTTCGTTAGAGAGCCAACGAGCAGCGGAAACGGTCGGTATTAGAGAGAAAACGATAGATATCGCCATTTGAATGAACGTAAAGAAGGTGGTTTTCGATTACTTCGGTTTTCTTCGATTTTCTCAGCTCCTGTTGGAGATATGGCAAATCCACGGTCAGATTCGTTATCAGCGCGACGAAATACATCAGATAAGGTCCATGTGAAGTGCGAAATATATAAATATTCGTTTTTCGCATTTTTCTCGGCTCCTGTGAGAGATAGAGCGAAAAGGGGCTTAATACAGGATCCTCGATTTTCCCTGATTTTGTTAATCGTTAAAGTAGCCATAACTTTTGAATGGTTCAACCGATCCTTAAAATTCTTTTTGCATTCGAAAGAGCACAGAAAAACAAAGAAAATGCGACTAGGATCATCTCGATACTTCAATTTTTTGCGCCGAGAGCGCAGATTACATGTTACTTTGAAAAAACACTTTTTCACATAACTAAGAAATCGAGTATCTTACGCAAAAAAATTCAAAAAAATTCTGCTACTGTCGTACATGCATGGAAATTGATGTATTATCACGCCTTGTTCGTTAGAGAGCCGAAGAGCAGCGGAAACGGTCGCTATTAGAGAGAAAACGATAGATATCGCCATTTGAATGAACGTAAAGAAGGTGGTTTTCGATTACTTCGGTTTTCTTCGATTTTCTCAGCTCCTGTTGGAGATATGGCAAATCCACGGTCAGATTCGTTATCAGCGCGACGAAATACATGAGATAGGGTCCATGTGAAGTGCGGAATATATAAATATTCGTTTTTCGCGTTTTTCTCGGCTCCTGTGAGAGATAGAGCGAAAAGGGGCTTAATACAGGATCCTCGATTTTCCCTGATTTTGTTAATCGTTAAAGTAGCCATAACTTTTGAATGGTTCAACCGATCCTTAAAATTCTTTTTGCATTCGAAAGAGCACAGAAAAACAAAGAAAATGCGACTAGGATCATCTCGATACTTTAATTTTTTGCGCCGAGAGCACAGATTACATGTTACTTTGAAAAAACACTTTTTCACATAACTAAGAAATCGAGTATCTTACGCAAAAAAATTTAAAAAAATTCTGCTACTGTCCTAAATGCATGGAAATTGATGTATTATCACGCCTTGTTCGATAGAGAGCCGAAGAGCAGCGGAAACAGTCGTTAATAGCGAGGAAACGATAGATATCGTCATTTTCACGAAAAGTAAAGAAGGTGGTTTTCGATTAATTCGGTTTTCTTCGATTTTCTCAGCTCCTGTTGGAGATATCGCAAATCCACGGTCAGATTCGTTATCAGCGCGACGAAATACATGAGATAGGGTCCATGTGAAGTGCGGAATATATAAATATTCGTTTTTCGCGTTTTTCTCGGCTCCTGTGAGAGATAGAGCGAAAAGGGGCTTAATACAGGATCCTCGATTTTCCCTGATTTTGTTAATCGTTAAAGTAGCCATAACTTTTGAATGGTTCAACCGATCCTTAAAATTCTTTTTGCATTCGAAAGAGCACAGAAAAACAAAGAAAATGCGACTAGGATCATCTCGATACTTCAATTTTTTGCGCCGAGAGCGCAGATTACATGTTACTTTGAAAAAACACTTTTTCACATAACTAAGAAATCGAGTATCTTACGCAAAAAAATTCAAAAAAAATCTGCTACTGTCGTACATGCATGGAAATTGATGTATTATCACGCCTTATTCGTTAGAGAGCCGAAGAGCAGCGGAAACGGTCGCTATTAGAGAGAAAACGATAGATATCGCCATTTGAATGAACGTAAAGAAGGTGGTTTTCGATTACTTCGGTTTTCTTCGATTTTCTCAGCTCCTGTTGGAGATATCGCAAATCCACGGTCAGATTCGTTATCAGCGCGACGAAATACATGAGATAGGGTCCATGTGAAGTGCGGAATATATAAATATTCGTTTTTCGCGTTTTTCTCGGCTCCTGTGAGAGATAGAGCGAAAAGGGGCTTAATACAGGATCCTCGATTTTCCCTGATTTTGTTAATCGTTAAAGTAGCCATAACTTTTGAATGGTTCAACCGATCCTTAAAATTCTTTTTGCATTCGAAAGAGCACAGAAAAACAAAGAAAATGCGACTAGGATCATCTCGATACTTCAGATTTTTGCGCCGATAGCGCAGATTACATGTTACTTTGAAAAAACACTTTTTCACATAACTAAGAAATTGAGTATCTTACGCAAAAAAATTCAAAAAAATTCTGCTACTGTCCTAAATGCATGGAAATTGATGTATTATCACGCCTTGTTCGTTAGAGAGCCAAAGAGCAGCGGAAACAGTCGTTAATAGCGAGGAAACGATAGATATCGTCATTTTCACGAAAAGTAAAGAAGGTGGTTTTCGATTACTTCGGTTTTCTTCGATTTTCTCAGCTCCTGTTGGAGATATCGCAAATCCACGGTCAGATTCGTTATCAGCGCGACGAAATACATGAGATAGGGTCCATGTGAAGTGCGGAATATATAAATATTCGTTTTTCGCGTTTTTCTCGGCTCCTGTGAGAGATAGAGCGAAAAGGGGCTTAATACAGGATCCTCGATTTTCCCTGATTTTGTTAATCGTTAAAGTAGCCATAACTTTTGAATGGTTCAACCGATCCTTAAAATTCTTTTTGCATTCGAAAGAGCACAGAAAAACAAAGAAAATGCGACTAGGATCATCTCGATACTTTAATTTTTTGCGCCGAGAGCACAGATTACATGTTACTTTGAAAAAACACTTTTTCACATAACTAAGAAATCGAGTATCTTACGCAAAAAAATTTAAAAAAATTCTGCTACTGTCCTAAATGCATGGAAATTGATGTATTATCACGCCTTGTTCGATAGAGAGCCGAAGAGCAGCGGAAACAGTCGTTAATAGCGAGGAAACGATAGATATCGTCATTTTCACGAAAAGTAAAGAAGGTGGTTTTCGATTAATTCGGTTTTCTTCGATTTTCTCAGCTCCTGTTGGAGATATCGCAAATCCACGGTCAGATTCGTTATCAGCGCGACGAAATACATGAGATAGGGTCCATGTGAAGTGCGGAATATATAAATATTCGTTTTTCGCGTTTTTCTCGGCTCCTGTGAGAGATAGAGCGAAAAGGGGCTTAATACAGGATCCTCGATTTTCCCTGATTTTGTTAATCGTTAAAGTAGCCATAACTTTTGAATGGTTCAACCGATCCTTAAAATTCTTTTTGCATTCGAAAGAGCACAGAAAAACAAAGAAAATGCGACTAGGATCATCTCGATACTTCAATTTTTTGCGCCGAGAGCGCAGATTACATGTTACTTTGAAAAAACACTTTTTCACATAACTAAGAAATCGAGTATCTTACGCAAAAAAATTCAAAAAAAATCTGCTACTGTCGTACATGCATGGAAATTGATGTATTATCACGCCTTATTCGTTAGAGAGCCGAAGAGCAGCGGAAACGGTCGCTATTAGAGAGAAAACGATAGATATCGCCATTTGAATGAACGTAAAGAAGGTGGTTTTCGATTACTTCGGTTTTCTTCGATTTTCTCAGCTCCTGTTGGAGATATCGCAAATCCACGGTCAGATTCGTTATCAGCGCGACGAAATACATGAGATAGGGTCCATGTGAAGTGCGGAATATATAAATATTCGTTTTTCGCGTTTTTCTCGGCTCCTGTGAGAGATAGAGCGAAAAGGGGCTTAATACAGGATCCTCGATTTTCCCTGATTTTGTTAATCGTTAAAGTAGCCATAACTTTTGAATGGTTCAACCGATCCTTAAAATTCTTTTTGCATTCGAAAGAGCACAGAAAAACAAAGAAAATGCGACTAGGATCATCTCGATACTTCAGATTTTTGCGCCGATAGCGCAGATTACATGTTACTTTGAAAAAACACTTTTTCACATAACTAAGAAATTGAGTATCTTACGCAAAAAAATTCAAAAAAATTCTGCTACTGTCCTAAATGCATGGAAATTGATGTATTATCACGCCTTGTTCGTTAGAGAGCCAAAGAGCAGCGGAAACAGTCGTTAATAGCGAGGAAACGATAGATATCGTCATTTTCACGAAAAGTAAAGAAGGTGGTTTTCGATTACTTCGGTTTTCTTCGATTTTCTCAGCTCCTGTTGGAGATATCGCAAATCCACGGTCAGATTCGTTATCAGCGCGACGAAATACATCAGATAGGGTCCATGTGAAGTGCGAAATATATAAATATTTGTTTTTCGCGTTTTTCTCGGCTCCTGTGAGAGATAGAGCGAAAAGGGGCTTAATACAGGATCCTCGATTTTCCCTGATTTTGTTAATCGTTAAAGTAGCCATAACTTTTGAATGGTTCAACCGATCCTTAAAATTCTTTTTGCATTCGAAAGAGCACAGAAAAACAAAGAAAATGCGACTAGGATCATCTCGATACTTCAGATTTTTGCGCCGAGAGCGCAGATTACATGTTACTTTGAAAAAACACTTTTTCACATAACTAAGAAATCGAGTATCTTACGCAAAAAAATTCAAAAAAATTCTGCTACTGTCCTAAATGCATGGAAATTGATGTATTATCACGCCTTGTTCGTTAGAGAGCCAAAGAGCAGCGGAAACAGTCGTTAATAGCGAGGAAACGATAGATATCGTCATTTTCACGAAAAGTAAAGAAGGTGGTTTTCGATTACTTCGGTTTTCTTCGATTTTCTCAGCTCCTGTTGGAGATATCGCAAATCCACGGTCAGATTCGTTATCAGCGCGACGAAACACATGAGATAGGGTCCATGTGAAGTGCGGAATATATAAATATTCGTTTTTCGCGTTTTTCTCGGCTCCTGTGAGAGATAGAGCGAAAAGGGGCTTAATACAGGATCCTCGATTTTCCCTGATTTTGTTAATCGTTAAAGTAGCCATAACTTTTGAATGGTTCAACCGATCCTTAAAATTCTTTTTGCATTCGAAAGAGCACAGAAAAACAAAGAAAATGCGACTAGGATCATCTCGATACTTCAATTTTTTGCGCCGAGAGCGCAGATTACATGTTACTTTGAAAAAACACTTTTTCACATAACTAAGAAATCGAGTATCTTACGCAAAAAAATTCAAAAAAAATCTGCTACTGTCGTACATGCATGGAAATTGATGTATTATCACGCCTTATTCGTTAGAGAGCCGAAGAGCAGCGGAAACGGTCGCTATTAGAGAGAAAACGATAGATATCGCCATTTGAATGAACGTAAAGAAGGTGGTTTTCGATTACTTCGGTTTTCTTCGATTTTCTCAGCTCCTGTTGGAGATATCGCAAATCCACGGTCAGATTCGTTATCAGCGCGACGAAATACATGAGATAGGGTCCATGTGAAGTGCGGAATATATAAATATTCGTTTTTCGCGTTTTTCTCGGCTCCTGTGAGAGATAGAGCGAAAAGGGGCTTAATACAGGATCCTCGATTTTCCCTGATTTTGTTAATCGTTAAAGTAGCCATAACTTTTGAATGGTTCAACCGATCCTTAAAATTCTTTTTGCATTCGAAAGAGCACAGAAAAACAAAGAAAATGCGACTAGGATCATCTCGATACTTCAGATTTTTGCGCCGATAGCGCAGATTACATGTTACTTTGAAAAAACACTTTTTCACATAACTAAGAAATTGAGTATCTTACGCAAAAAAATTCAAAAAAATTCTGCTACTGTCCTAAATGCATGGAAATTGATGTATTATCACGCCTTGTTCGTTAGAGAGCCAAAGAGCAGCGGAAACAGTCGTTAATAGCGAGGAAACGATAGATATCGTCATTTTCACGAAAAGTAAAGAAGGTGGTTTTCGATTACTTCGGTTTTCTTCGATTTTCTCAGCTCCTGTTGGAGATATCGCAAATCCACGGTCAGATTCGTTATCAGCGCGACGAAATACATCAGATAGGGTCCATGTGAAGTGCGAAATATATAAATATTTGTTTTTCGCGTTTTTCTCGGCTCCTGTGAGAGATAGAGCGAAAAGGGGCTTAATACAGGATCCTCGATTTTCCCTGATTTTGTTAATCGTTAAAGTAGCCATAACTTTTGAATGGTTCAACCGATCCTTAAAATTCTTTTTGCATTCGAAAGAGCACAGAAAAACAAAGAAAATGCGACTAGGATCATCTCGATACTTCAGATTTTTGCGCCGAGAGCGCAGATTACATGTTACTTTGAAAAAACACTTTTTCACATAACTAAGAAATCGAGTATCTTACGCAAAAAAATTCAAAAAAATTCTGCTACTGTCCTAAATGCATGGAAATTGATGTATTATCACGCCTTGTTCGTTAGAGAGCCAAAGAGCAGCGGAAACAGTCGTTAATAGCGAGGAAACGATAGATATCGTCATTTTCACGAAAAGTAAACAAGGTGGTTTCCGATTAATTCGGTTTTCTTCGATTTTCTCAGCTCCTGTTGGAGATATCGCAAATCCACGGTCAGATTCGTTATCAGCGCGACGAAATACATCAGATAAGGTCCATGTGAAGTGCGAAATTAATAAATATTCGTTTTTCGCGTTTTTCTCGGCTCCTGTGAGAGATAGAGCGAAAAGGGGCTTAATACAGGATCCTCGATTTTCCCTGATTTTGTTAATCGTTAAAGTAGCCATAACTTTTGAATGGTTCAACCGATCCTTAAAATTCTTTTTGCATTCGAAAGAGCACAGAAAAACAAAGAAAATGCGACTAGGATCATCTCGATACTTCAGATTTTTGCGCCGATAGCGCAGATTACATGTTACTTTGAAAAAACACTTTTTCACATAACTAAGAAATTGAGTATCTTACGCAAAAAAATTCAAAAAAATTCTGCTACTGTCCTAAATGCATGGAAATTGATGTATTATCACGCCTTGTTCGTTAGAGAGCCAAAGAGCAGCGGAAACAGTCGTTAATAGCGAGGAAACGATAGATATCGTCATTTTCACGAAAAGTAAAGAAGGTGGTTTTCGATTACTTCGGTTTTCTTCGATTTTCTCAGCTCCTGTTGGAGATATCGCAAATCCACGGTCAGATTCGTTATCAGCGCGACGAAATACATCAGATAGGGTCCATGTGAAGTGCGAAATATATAAATATTTGTTTTTCGCGTTTTTCTCGGCTCCTGTGAGAGATAGAGCGAAAAGGGGCTTAATACAGGATCCTCGATTTTCCCTGATTTTGTTAATCGTTAAAGTAGCCATAACTTTTGAATGGTTCAACCGATCCTTAAAATTCTTTTTGCATTCGAAAGAGCACAGAAAAACAAAGAAAATGCGACTAGGATCATCTCGATACTTCAGATTTTTGCGCCGATAGCGCAGATTACATGTTACTTTGAAAAAACACTTTTTCACATAACTAAGAAATTGAGTATCTTACGCAAAAAAATTCAAAAAAATTCTGCTACTGTCCTAAATGCATGGAAATTGATGTATTATCACGCCTTGTTCGTTAGAGAGCCAAAGAGCAGCGGAAACAGTCGTTAATAGCGAGGAAACGATAGATATCGTCATTTTCACGAAAAGTAAAGAAGGTGGTTTTCGATTACTTCGGTTTTCTTCGATTTTCTCAGCTCCTGTTGGAGATATCGCAAATCCACGGTCAGATTCGTTATCAGCGCGACGAAATACATCAGATAGGGTCCATGTGAAGTGCGAAATATATAAATATTTGTTTTTCGCGTTTTTCTCGGCTCCTGTGAGAGATAGAGCGAAAAGGGGCTTAATACAGGATCCTCGATTTTCCCTGATTTTGTTAATCGTTAAAGTAGCCATAACTTTTGAATGGTTCAACCGATCCTTAAAATTCTTTTTGCATTCGAAAGAGCACAGAAAAACAAAGAAAATGCGACTAGGATCATCTCGATACTTCAATTTTTCGCGCCGAGAGCGCAGATTACATGTTACTTTGAAAAAACACTTTTTCACATAACTAAGAAATCGAGTATCTTACGCAAAAAAATTCAAAAAAATTCTGCTACTGTCGTACATGCATGGAAATTGATGTATTATCACGCCTTGTTCGTTAGAGAGCCGAAGAGCAGCGGAAACGGTCGCTATTAGAGAGAAAACGATAGATATCGCCATTTGAATGAACGTAAAGAAGGTGGTTTTCGATTACTTCGGTTTTCTTCGATTTTCTCAGCTCCTGTTGGAGATATCGCAAATCCACGGTCAGATTCGTTATCAGCGCGACGAAATACATGAGATAGGGTCCATGTGAAGTGCGGAATATATAAATATTCGTTTTTCGCGTTTTTCTCGGCTCCTGTGAGAGATAGAGCGAAAAGGGGCTTAATACAGGATCCTCGATTTTCCCTGATTTTGTTAATCGTTAAAGTAGCCATAACTTTTGAATGGTTCAACCGATCCTTAAAATTCTTTTTGCATTCGAAAGAGCACAGAAAAACAAAGAAAATGCGACTAGGATCATCTCGATACTTCAGATTTTTGCGCCGATAGCGCAGATTACATGTTACTTTGAAAAAACACTTTTTCACGTAACTAAGAAATCGATTACCTTACGCAAAAAAATTCAAAAAAATTCTGCTACTGTCCTAAATGCATGGAAATTGATGTATTATCACGCCTTGTTCGTTAGAGAGCCAAAGAGCAGCGGAAACAGTCGTTAATAGCGAGGAAACGATAGATATCGTCATTTTCACGAAAAGTAAAGAAGGTGGTTTTCGATTACTTCGGTTTTCTTCGATTTTCTCAGCTCCTGTTGGAGATATCGCAAATCCACGGTCAGATTCGTTATCAGCGCGACGAAATACATCAGATAGGGTCCATGTGAAGTGCGAAATATATAAATATTTGTTTTTCGCGTTTTTCTCGGCTCCTGTGAGAGATAGAGCGAAAAGGGGCTTAATACAGGATCCTCGATTTTCCCTGATTTTGTTAATCGTTAAAGTAGCCATAACTTTTGAATGGTTCAACCGATCCTTAAAATTCTTTTTCATTCGAAAGAGCACAAAAAAACAAAGGAAAGGCGATTAGGATCATCTCGATACTTCAATTTTTTGCGCCGAGAGAGCAGATTACATGTTACTTTGAAAAAACACTTTTTCACGTAACTAAGAAATCGATTACCTTACGCAAAAAAATTCAAAAAAATTCTGCTACTGTCCTAAATGCATGGAAATTGATGTATTATCACGCCTTGTTCGTTAGAGAGCCAAAGAGCAGCGGAAACAGTCGTTAATAGCGAGGAAACGATAGATATCGTCATTTTCACGAAAAGTAAACAAGGTGGTTTCCGATTAATTCGGTTTTCTTCGATTTTCTCAGCTCCTGTTGGAGATATCGCAAATCCACGGTCAGATTCGTTATCAGCGCGACGAAATACATCAGATAAGGTCCATGTGAAGTGCGAAATTAATAAATATTCGTTTTTCGCGTTTTTCTCGGCTCCTGTGAGAGATAGAGCGAAAAGGGGCTTAATACAGGATCCTCGATTTTCCCTGATTTTGTTAATCGTTAAAGTAGCCATAACTTTTGAATGGTTCAACCGATCCTTAAAATTCTTTTTGCATTCGAAAGAGCACAGAAAAACAAAGAAAATGCGACTAGGATCATCTCGATACTTCAATTTTTTGCGCCGAGAGCGCAGATTACATGTTACTTTGAAAAAACACTTTTTCACATAACTAAGAAATCGAGTATCTTACGCAAAAAAATTCAAAAAAATTCTGCTACTGTCGTACATGCATGGAAATTGATGTATTATCACGCCTTGTTCGTTAGAGAGCCGAAGAGCAGCGGAAACGGTCGCTATTAGAGAGAAAACGATAGATATCGCCATTTTCACGAAAAGTAAAGAAGGTGGTTTTCGATTACTTCGGTTTTCTTCGATTTTCTCAGCTCCTGTTGGAGATATCGCAAATCCACGGTCAGATTCGTTATCAGCGCGACGAAATACATCAGATAGGGTCCATGTGAAGTGCGGAATATATAAATATTCGTTTTTCGCGTTTTTCTCGGCTCCTGTGAGAGATAGAGCGAAAAGGGGCTTAATACAGGATCCTCGATTTTCCCTGATTTTGTTAATCGTTAAAGTAGCCATCACTTTTGAATGGTTCAACCGATCCTTAAAATTCTTTTTGCATTCGAAAGAGCACAGAAAAACAAAGAAAATGCGACTAGGATCATCTCGATACTTCAGATTTTTGCGCCGAGAGCGCAGATTACATGTTACTTTGAAAAAACACTTTTTCACATAACTAAGAAATCGAGTATCTTACGCAAAAAAATTCAAAAAAATTCTGCTACTGTCCTAAATGCATGGAAATTGATGTATTATCACGCCTTGTTCGTTAGAGAGCCAAAGAGCAGCGGAAACAGTCGTTAATAGCGAGGAAACGATAGATATCGTCATTTTCACGAAAAGTAAACAAGGTGGTTTCCGATTAATTCGGTTTTCTTCGATTTTCTCAGCTCCTGTTGGAGATATCGCAAATCCACGGTCAGATTCGTTATCAGCGCGACGAAATACATCAGATAAGGTCCATGTGAAGTGCGAAATTAATAAATATTCGTTTTTCGCGTTTTTCTCGGCTCCTGTGAGAGATAGAGCGAAAAGGGGCTTAATACAGGATCCTCGATTTTCCCTGATTTTGTTAATCGTTAAAGTAGCCATAACTTTTGAATGGTTCAACCGATCCTTAAAATTCTTTTTGCATTCGAAAGAGCACAGAAAAACAAAGAAAATGCGACTAGGATCATCTCGATACTTCAGATTTTTGCGCCGAGAGCGCAGATTACATGTTACTTTGAAAAAACACTTTTTCACATAACTAAGAAATCGAGTATCTTACGCAAAAAAATTCAAAAAAATTCTGCTACTGTCCTAAATGCATGGAAATTGATGTATTATCACGCCTTGTTCGTTAGAGAGCCAAAGAGCAGCGGAAACAGTCGTTAATAGCGAGGAAACGATAGATATCGTCATTTTCACGAAAAGTAAAGAAGGTGGTTTTCGATTACTTCGGTTTTCTTCGATTTTCTCAGCTCCTGTTGGAGATATCGCAAATCCACGGTCAGATTCGTTATCAGCGCGACGAAATACATCAGATAGGGTCCATGTGAAGTGCGAAATATATAAATATTTGTTTTTCGCGTTTTTCTCGGCTCCTGTGAGAGATAGAGCGAAAAGGGGCTTAATACAGGATCCTCGATTTTCCCTGATTTTGTTAATCGTTAAAGTAGCCATAACTTTTGAATGGTTCAACCGATCCTTAAAATTCTTTTTGCATTCGAAAGAGCACAAAAAAACAAAGGAAAGGCGATTAGGATCATCTCGATACTTCAATTTTTTGCGCCGAGAGAGCAGATTACATGTTACTTTGAAAAAACACTTTTTCACGTAACTAAGAAATCGATTACCTTACGCAAAAAAATTCAAAAAAATTCTGCTACTGTCCTAAATGCATGGAAATTGATGTATTATCACGCCTTGTTCGTTAGAGAGCCAAAGAGCAGCGGAAACAGTCGTTAATAGCGAGGAAACGATAGATATCGTCATTTTCACGAAAAGTAAAGAAGGTGGTTTTCGATTACTTCGGTTTTCTTCGATTTTCTCAGCTCCTGTTGGAGATATCGCAAATCCACGGTCAGATTCGTTATCAGCGCGACGAAATACATCAGATAGGGTCCATGTGAAGTGCGAAATATATAAATATTTGTTTTTCGCGTTTTTCTCGGCTCCTGTGAGAGATAGAGCGAAAAGGGGCTTAATACAGGATCCTCGATTTTCCCTGATTTTGTTAATCGTTAAAGTAGCCATAACTTTTGAATGGTTCAACCGATCCTTAAAATTCTTTTTGCATTCGAAAGAGCACAGAAAAACAAAGAAAATGCGACTAGGATCATCTCGATACTTCAGATTTTTGCGCCGATAGCGCAGATTACATGTTACTTTGAAAAAACACTTTTTCACATAACTAAGAAATTGAGTATCTTACGCAAAAAAATTCAAAAAAATTCTGCTACTGTCCTAAATGCATGGAAATTGATGTATTATCACGCCTTGTTCGTTAGAGAGCCAAAGAGCAGCGGAAACAGTCGTTAATAGCGAGGAAACGATAGATATCGTCATTTTCACGAAAAGTAAAGAAGGTGGTTTTCGATTACTTCGGTTTTCTTCGATTTTCTCAGCTCCTGTTGGAGATATCGCAAATCCACGGTCAGATTCGTTATCAGCGCGACGAAATACATCAGATAGGGTCCATGTGAAGTGCGGAATATATAAATATTCGTTTTTCGCGTTTTTCTCGGCTCCTGTGAGAGATAGAGCGAAAAGGGGCTTAATACAGGATCCTCGATTTTCCCTGATTTTGTTAATCGTTAAAGTAGCCATCACTTTTGAATGGTTCAACCGATCCTTAAAATTCTTTTTGCATTCGAAAGAGCACAGAAAAACAAAGAAAATGCGACTAGGATCATCTCGATACTTCAGATTTTTGCGCCGAGAGCGCAGATTACATGTTACTTTGAAAAAACACTTTTTCACATAACTAAGAAATCGAGTATCTTACGCAAAAAAATTCAAAAAAATTCTGCTACTGTCGTACATGCATGGAAATTGATGTATTATCACGCCTTGTTCGTTAGAGAGCCGAAGAGCAGCGGAAACGGTCGCTATTAGAGAGAAAACGATAGATATCGCCATTTGAATGAACGTAAAGAAGGTGGTTTTCGATTACTTCGGTTTTCTTCGATTTTCTCAGCTCCTGTTGGAGATATCGCAAATCCACGGTCAGATTCGTTATCAGCGCGACGAAATACATGAGATAGGGTCCATGTGAAGTGCGGAATATATAAATATTCGTTTTTCGCGTTTTTCTCGGCTCCTGTGAGAGATAGAGCGAAAAGGGGCTTAATACAGGATCCTCGATTTTCCCTGATTTTGTTAATCGTTAAAGTAGCCATAACTTTTGAATGGTTCAACCGATCCTTAAAATTCTTTTTGCATTCGAAAGAGCACAGAAAAACAAAGAAAATGCGACTAGGATCATCTCGATACTTCAATTTTTTGCGCCGAGAGCACAGATTACATGTTACTTTGAAAAAACACTTTTTCACATAACTAAGAAATCGAGTATCTTACGCAAAAAAATTCAAAAAAATTCTGCTACTGTCCTAAATGCATGGAAATTGATGTATTATCACGCCTTGTTCGTTAGAGAGCCAAAGAGCAGCGGAAACGGTCGCTATTAGAGAGAAAACGATAGATATCGTCATTTTCACGAAAAGTAAAGAAGGTGGTTTTCGATTAATTCGGTTTTCTTCGATTTTCTCAGCTCCTGTTGGAGATATCGCAAATCCACGGTCAGATTCGTTATCAGCGCGACGAAATACATCAGATAGGGTCCATGTGAAGTGCGGAATATATAAATATTCGTTTTTCGCGTTTTTCTCGGCTCCTGTGAGAGATAGAGCGAAAAGGGGCTTAATACAGGATCCTCGATTTTCCCTGATTTTGTTAATCGTTAAAGTAGCCATAACTTTTGAATGGTTCAACCGATCCTTAAAATTCTTTTTGCATTCGAAAGAGCACAGAAAAACAAAGAAAATGCGACTAGGATCATCTCGATACTTCAGATTTTTGCGCCGAGAGCGCAGATTACATGTTACTTTGAAAAAACACTTTTTCACATAACTAAGAAATCGAGTATCTTACGCAAAAAAATTCAAAAAAATTCTGCTACTGTCCTAAATGCATGGAAATTGATGTATTATCACGCCTTGTTCGTTAGAGAGCCAAAGAGCAGCGGAAACAGTCGTTAATAGCGAGGAAACGATAGATATCGTCATTTTCACGAAAAGTAAAGAAGGTGGTTTTCGATTACTTCGGTTTTTTTCGATTTTCTCAGCTCCTGTTGGAGATATCGCAAATCCACGGTCAGATTCGTTATCAGCGCGACGAAATACATCAGATAGGGTCCATGTGAAGTGCGAAATATATAAATATTCGTTTTTCGCGTTTTTCTCGGCTCCTGTGAGAGATAGAGCGAAAAGGGGCTTAATACAGGATCCTCGATTTTCCCTGATTTTGTTAATCGTTAAAGTAGCCATAACTTTTGAATGGTTCAACCGATCCTTAAAATTCTTTTTGCATTCGAAAGAGCACAGAAAAACAAAGAAAATGCGACTAGGATCATCTCGATACTTCAATTTTTTGCGTCGAGAGCGCAGATTACATGTTACTTTGAAAAAACACTTTTTCACATAACTAAGAAATCGAGTATCTTACGCAAAAAAATTCAAAAAAATTCTGCTACTGTCCTAAATGCATGGAAATTGATGTATTATCACGCCTTGTTCGTTAGAGAGCCAAAGAGCAGCGGAAACGGTCGCTATTAGAGAGAAAACGATAGATATCGTCATTTTCACGAAAAGTAAAGAAGGTGGTTTTCGATTAATTCGGTTTTCTTCGATTTTCTCAGCTCCTGTTGGAGATATCGCAAATCCACGGTCAGATTCGTTATCAGCGCGACGAAATACATCAGATAGGGTCCATGTGAAGTGCGAAATATATAAATATTTGTTTTTCGCGTTTTTCTCGGCTCCTGTGAGAGATAGAGCGAAAAGGGGCTTAATACAGGATCCTCGATTTTCCCTGATTTTGTTAATCGTTAAAGTAGCCATAACTTTTGAATGGTTCAACCGATCCTTAAAATTCTTTTTGCATTCGAAAGAGCACAGAAAAACAAAGAAAATGCGACTAGGATCATCTCGATACTTCAATTTTTTGCGTCGAGAGCGCAGATTACATGTTACTTTGAAAAAACACTTTTTCACATAACTAAGAAATCGATTATCTTACGCAAAAAAATTCTGCTACTGTCCTAAATGCATGGAAATTGATGTATTATCACGCCTTGTTCGTTAGAGAGCCAAAGAGCAGCGGAAACAGTCGCTATTAGAGAGAAAACGATAGATATCGTCATTTTCACGAAAAGTAAAGAAGGTGGTTTTCGATTAATTCGGTTTTCTTCGATTTTCTCAGCTCCTGTTGGAGATATCGCAAATCCACGGTCAGATTCGTTATCAGCGCGACGAAATACATCAGATAAGGTCCATGTGAAGTGCGAAATTAATAAATATTCGTTTTTCGCGTTTTTCTCGGCTCCTGTGAGAGATAGAGCGAAAAGGGGCTTAATACAGGATCCTCGATTTTCCCTGATTTTGTTAATCGTTAAAGTAGCCATAACTTTTGAATGGTTCCACCGATCCTTAAAATTCTTTTTGCATTCGAAAAAGCACAGAAAAACAAAGAAAATGCGATTAGGATCATATCGATACTTCAATTTTTTGCGCCGAGAGCGCAGATTACATGTTACTTTGAAAAAACACTTTTTCACATAACTAAGAAATCGATTATCTTACGCAAAAAAATTCAAAAAAATTCTGCTACTGTCCTAAATGCATGGAAATTGATGTATTATCACGCCTTGTTCGTTAGAGAGCCAAAGAGCAGCGGAAACGGTCGCTATTAGAGAGAAAACGATAGATATCGCCATTTGAATGAACGTAAAGAAGGTGGTTTTCGATTACTTCGGTTTTCTTCGATTTTCTCAGCTCCTGTTGGAGATATGGCAAATCCACGGTCAGATTCGTTATCAGCGCGACGAAATACATCAGATAGGGTCCATGTGAAGTGCGAAATATATAAATATTCGTTTTTCGCGTTTTTCTCGGCTCCTGTAAGAGATAGAGCGAAAAGGGGCTTAATACAGGATCCTCGATTTTCCCTGATTTTGTTAATCGTTAAAGTAGCCATAACTTTTGAATGGTTCAACCGATCCTTAAAATTCTTTTTGCATTCGAAAGAGCACAGAAAAACAAAGAAAATGCGACTAGGATCATCTCGATACTTCAATTTTTTGCGTCGAGAGCGCAGATTACATGTTACTTTGAAAAAACACTTTTTCACATAACTAAGAAATCGATTATCTTACGCAAAAAAATTCAAAAAAATTCTGCTACTGTCCTAAATGCATGGAAATTGATGTATTATCACGCCTTGTTCGTTAGAGAGCCAAAGAGCAGCGGAAACAGTCGTTAATAGCGAGGAAACGATAGATATCGTCATTTTCACGAAAAGTAAAGAAGGTGGTTTTCGATTACTTCGGTTTTCTTCGATTTTCTCAGCTCCTGTTGGAGATATCGCAAATCCACGGTCAGATTCGTTATCAGCGCGACGAAATACATGAGATAGGGTCCATGTGAAGTGCGGAATATATAAATATTCGTTTTTCGCGTTTTTCTCGGCTCCTGTGAGAGATAGAGCGAAAAGGGGCTTAATACAGGATCCTCGATTTTCCCTGATTTTGTTAATCGTTAAAGTAGCCATAACTTTTGAATGGTTCAACCGATCCTTAAAATTCTTTTTGCATTCGAAAGAGCACAGAAAAACAAAGAAAATGCGACTAGGATCATCTCGATACTTTAATTTTTTGCGCCGAGAGCACAGATTACATGGTACTTTGAAAAAACACTTTTTCACATAACTAAGAAATCGAGTATCTTACGCAAAAAAATTCAAAAAAATTCTGCTACTGTCCTAAATGCATGGAAATTGATGTATTATCACGCCTTGTTCGTTAGAGAGCCAAAGAGCAGCGGAAACAGTCGTTAATAGCGAGGAAACGATAGATATCGTCATTTTCACGAAAAGTAAAGAAGGTGGTTTTCGATTACTTCGGTTTTCTTCGATTTTCTCAGCTCCTGTTGGAGATATCGCAAATCCACGGTCAGATTCGTTATCAGCGCGACGAAATACATCAGATAGGGTCCATGTGAAGTGCGGAATATATAAATATTCGTTTTTCGCGTTTTTCTCGGCTCCTGTGAGAGATAGAGCGAAAAGGGGCTTAATACAGGATCCTCGATTTTCCCTGATTTTGTTAATCGTTAAAGTAGCCATAACTTTTGAATGGTTCAACCGATCCTTAAAATTCTTTTTGCATTCGAAAGAGCACAGAAAAACAAAGAAAATGCGACTAGGATCATCTCGATACTTCAGATTTTTGCGCCGAGAGCGCAGATTACATGTTACTTTGAAAAAACACTTTTTCACATAACTAAGAAATCGAGTATCTTACGCAAAAAAATTCAAAAAAACTCTGCTACTGTCCTAAATGCATGGAAATTGATGTATTATCACGCCTTGTTCGTTAGAGAGCCAAAGAGCAGCGGAAACGGTCGCTATTAGAGAGAAAACGATAGATATCGCCATTTGAATGAACGTAAAGAAGGTGGTTTTCGATTACTTCGGTTTTCTTCGATTTTCTCAGCTCCTGTTGGAGATATCGCAAATCCACGGTCAGATTCGTTATCAGCGCGACGAAATACATGAGATAGGGTCCATGTGAAGTGCGGAATATATAAATATTCGTTTTTCGCGTTTTTCTCGGCTCCTGTGAGAGATAGAGCGAAAAGGGGCTTAATACAGGATCCTCGATTTTCCCTGATTTTGTTAATCGTTAAAGTAGCCATAACTTTTGAATAGTTCAACCGATCCTTAAAATTGTTTTTGCATTCGAAAGAGCACAGAAAAACAAAGAAAATGCGACTAGGATCATCTCGATACTTCAGATTTTTGCGCCGATAGCGCAGATTACATGTTACTTTGAAAAAACACTTTTTCACATAACTAAGAAATTGAGTATCTTACGCAAAAAAATTCAAAAAAATTCTGCTACTGTCCTAAATGCATGGAAATTGATGTATTATCACGCCTCGTTCGTTAGAGAGCCAAAGAGCAGCGGAAACAGTCGTTAATAGCGAGGAAACGATAGATATCGTCATTTTCACGAAAAGTAAAGAAGGTGGTTTTCGATTACTTCGGTTTTCTTCGATTTTCTCAGCTCCTGTTGGAGATATCGCAAATCCACGGTCAGATTCGTTATCAGCGCGACGAAATACATCAGATAGGGTCCATGTGAAGTGCGGAATATATAAATATTCGTTTTTCGCGTTTTTCTCGGCTCCTGTGAGAGATAGAGCGAAAAGGGGCTTAATACAGGATCCTCGATTTTCCCTGATTTTGTTAATCGTTAAAGTAGCCATAACTTTTGAATGGTTCAAACGATCCTTAAAATTCTTTTTGCATTCGAAAGAGCACAGAAAAACAAAGAAAATGCGACTAGGATCATCTCGATACTTCAGATTTTTGCGCCGAGAGCGCAGATTACATGTTACTTTGAAAAAACACTTTTTCACATAACTAAGAAATCGAGTATCTTACGCAAAAAAATTCTGCTACTGTCCTAAATGCATGGAAATTGATGTATTATCACGCCTTGTTCGTTAGAGAGCCAAAGAGCAGCGGAAACGGTCGCTATTAGAGAGAAAACGATAGATATCGCCATTTGAATGAACGTAAAGAAGGTGGTTTTCGATTACTTCGGTTTTCTTCGATTTTCTCAGCTCCTGTTGGAGATATCGCAAATCCACGGTCAGATTCGTTATCAGCGCGACGAAATACATCAGATAGGGTCCATGTGAAGTGCGGAATATATAAATATTCGTTTTTCGCGTTTTTCTCGGCTCCTGTGAGAGATAGAGCGAAAAGGGGCTTAATACAGGATCCTCGATTTTCCCTGATTTTGTTAATCGTTAAAGTAGCCATAACTTTTGAATGGTTCAACCGATCCTTAAAATTCTTTTTGCATTCGAAAGAGCACAGAAAAACAAAGAAAATGCGACTAGGATCATCTCGATACTTCAATTTTTTGCGCCGAGAGCGCAGATTACATGTTACTTTGAAAAAACACTTTTTAACATAACTAAGAAATCGAGTATCTTACGCAAAAAAATTCTGCTACTGTCCTAAATGCATGGAAATTGATGTATTATCACGCCTTGTTCGTTAGAGAGCCAAAGAGCAGCGGAAACGGTCGCTATTAGAGAGAAAACGATAGATATCGTCATTTTCACGAAAAATAAAGAAGGTGGTTTTCGATTAATTCGGTTTTCTTCGATTTTCTCAGCTCCTGTTTGAGATATCGCAAATCCACGGCCAGATTCGTTATCAGCGCGACGAAATACATCAGATAGGGTCCATGTGAAGTTCGAAATATATAAATATTCGTTTTTCGCGTTTTTCTCGGCTCCTGTAAGAGATAGAGCGAAAAGGGGCTTAATACAGGATCCTCGATTTTCCCTGATTTTGTTAATCGTTAAAGTAGCCATAACTTTTGAATGGTTCAACCGATCCTTAAAATTCTTTTTGCATTCGAAAGAGCACAGAAAAACAAAGAAAATGCGACTAGGATCATCTCGATACTTCAATTTTTTGCGCCGAGAGCGCAGATTACATGTTACTTTGAAAAAACACTTTTTCACATAACTAAGAAATCGATTATCTTACGCAAAAAAATTCAAAAAAATTCTGCTACTGTCCTAAATGCATGGAAATTGATGTATTATCACGCCTTGTTCGTTAGAGAGCCAAAGAGCAGCGGAAACGGTCGCTATTAGAGAGAAAACGATAGATATCGTCATTTTCACGAAAAATAAAGAAGGTGGTTTTCGATTAATTCGGTTTTCTTCGATTTTCTCAGCTCCTGTTTGAGATATCGCAAATCCACGGCCAGATTCGTTATCAGCGCGACGAAATACATCAGATAGGGTCCATGTGAAGTTCGAAATATATAAATATTCGTTTTTCGCGTTTTTCTCGGCTCCTGTAAGAGATAGAGCGAAAAGGGGCTTAATACAGGATCCTCGATTTTCCCTGATTTTGTTAATCGTTAAAGTAGCCATAACTTTTGAATGGTTCAACCGATCCTTAAAATTCTTTTTGCATTCGAAAGAGCACAGAAAAACAAAGAAAATGCGACTAGGATCATCTCGATACTTCAATTTTTTGCGCCGAGAGCGCAGATTACATGTTACTTTGAAAAAACACTTTTTCACGTAACTAAGAAATCGATTATCTTACGAAAAAATTCAAAAAAATTCTGCTACTGTCCTAAATGCATGGAAATTGATGTATTATCACGCCTTGTTCGTTAGAGAGCCAAAGAGCAGCGGAAACGGTCGCTATTAGAGAGAAAACGATAGATATCGTCATTTTCACGAAAAATAAAGAAGGTGGTTTTCGATTAAATCGGTTTTCTTCGATTTTCTCAGCTCCTGTTGGAGATATCGCAAATCCACGGTCAGATTCGTTATCAGCGCGACGAAATACATCAGATAGGGTCCATGTGAAGTGCGAAATATATAAATATTCGTTTTTCGCGTTTTTCTCGGCTCCTGTGAGAGATAGAGCGAAAAGGGGCTTAATAGAGGATCCTCGATTTTCCCTGATTTTGTTAATCGTTAAAGTAGCCATAACTTTTGAATGGTTCAACCGATCCTTAAAATTCTTTTTGCATTCGAAAGAGCACAGAAAAACAAAGAAAATGCGACTAGGATCATCTCGATACTTCAATTTTTTGCGCCGAGAGCGCAGATTACATGTTACTTTGAAAAAACACTTTTTCACATAACTAAGAAATCGATTATCTTACGCAAAAAAATTCAAAAAAATTCTGCTACTGTCCTAAATGCATGGAAATTGATGTATTATCACGCCTTGTTCGTTAGAGAGCCAAAGAGCAGCGGAAACAGTCGTTAATAGCGAGGAAACGATAGATATCGTCATTTTCACGAAAAGTAAACAAGGTGGTTTTCGATTAATTCGGTTTTCTTCGATTTTCTCAGCTCCTGTTGGAGATATCGCAAATCCACGGTCAGATTCGTTATCAGCGCGACGAAATACATCAGATAGGGTCCATGTGAAGTGCGAAATATATAAATATTCGTTTTTCGCGTTTTTCTCGGCTCCTGTAAGAGATAGAGCGAAAAGGGGCTTAATACAGGATCCTCGATTTTCCCTGATTTTGTTAATCGTTAAAGTAGCCATAACTTTTGAATGGTTCAACCGATCCTTAAAATTCTTTTTGCATTCGAAAGAGCACAGAAAAACAAAGAAAATGCGACTAGGATCATCTCGATACTTCAATTTTTTGCGCCGAGAGCGCAGATTACATGTTACTTTGAAAAAACACTTTTTCACGTAACTAAGAAATCGATTATCTTACGAAAAAATTCAAAAAAATTCTGCTACTGTCCTAAATGCATGGAAATTGATGTATTATCACGCCTTGTTCGTTAGAGAGCCAAAGAGCAGCGGAAACGGTCGCTATTAGAGAGAAAACGATAGATATCGTCATTTTCACGAAAAGTAAAGAAGGTGGTTTTCGATTAATTCGGTTTTCTTCGATTTTCTCAGCTCCTGTTGGAGATATCGCAAATCCACGGTCAGATTCGTTATCAGCGCGACGAAATACATCAGATAAGGTCCATGTGAAGTGCGAAATATATAAATATTCGTTTTTCGCGTTTTTCTCGGCTCCTGTGAGAGATAGAGCGAAAAGGGGCTTAATACAGGATCCTCGATTTTCCCTGATTTTGTTAATCGTTAAAGTAGCTATAACTTTTGAATGGTTCAACCGATCCTTAAAATTCTTTTTGCATTCGAAAGAGCACAGAAAAACAAAGAAAATGCGACTAGGATCATCTCGATACTTCAATTTTTTGCGCCGAGAGCGCAGATTACATGTTACTTTGAAAAAACACTTTTTCACGTAACTAAGAAATCGATTATCTTACGAAAAAATTCAAAAAAATTCTGCTACTGTCCTAAATGCATGGAAATTGATGTATTATCACGCCTTGTTCGTTAGAGAGCCAAAGAGCAGCGGAAACGGTCGCTATTAGAGAGAAAACGATAGATATCGTCATTTTCACGAAAAATAAAGAAGGTGGTTTTCGATTAATTCGGTTTTCTTCGATTTTCTCAGCTCCTGTTGGAGATATCGCAAATCCACGGTCAGATTCGTTATCAGCGCGACGAAATACATCAGATAAGGTCCATGTGAAGTGCGAAATTAATAAATATTCGTTTTTCGCGTTTTTCTCGGCTCCTGTGAGAGATAGAGCGAAAAGAGGCTTAATACAGGATCCTCGATTTTCCCTGATTTTGTTAATCGTTAAAGTAGCCATAACTTTTGAATGGTTCAACCGATCCTTAAAATTCTTTTTGCATTCGAAAGAGCACAGAAAAACAAAGAAAATGCGACTAGGATCATCTCGATACTTCAATTTTTTGCGCCGAGAGCGCAGATTACATGTTACTTTGAAAAAACACTTTTTCACATAACTAAGAAATCGATTAGCTTACGCAAAAAAATTCTGCTACTGTCCTAAATGCATGGAAATTGATGTATTATCACGCCTTGTTCGTTAGAGAGCCAAAGAGCAGCGGAAACGGTCGCTATTAGAGAGAAAACGATAGATATCGTCATTTTCACGAAAAATAAAGAAGGTGGTTTTCGATTAATTCGGTTTTCTTCGATTTTCTCAGCTCCTGTTTGAGATATCGCAAATCCACGGCCAGATTCGTTATCAGCGCGACGAAATACATCAGATAGGGTCCATGTGAAGTTCGAAATATATAAATATTCGTTTTTCGCGTTTTTCTCGGCTCCTGTGAGAGATAGAGCGAAAAGGGGCTTAATACAGGATCCTCGATTTTCCCTGATTTTGTTAATCGTTAAAGTAGCCATAACTTTTGAATGGTTCAACCGATCCTTAAAATTCTTTTTGCATTCGAAAGAGCACAGAAAAACAAAGAAAATGCGACTAGGATCATCTCGATACTTCAATTTTTTGCGCCGAGAGCGCAGATTACATGTTACTTTGAAAAAACACTTTTTCACATAACTAAGAAATCGATTATCTTACGCAAAAAAATTCAAAAAAATTCTGCTACTGTCCTAAATGCATGGAAATTGATGTATTATCACGCCTTGTTCGTTAGAGAGCCAAAGAGCAGCGGAAACGGTCGCTATTAGAGAGAAAACGATAGATATCGTCATTTTCACGAAAAATAAAGAAGGTGGTTTTCGATTAAATCGGTTTTCTTCGATTTTCTCAGCTCCTGTTGGAGATATCGCAAATCCACGGTCAGATTCGTTATCAGCGCGACGAAATACATCAGATAGGGTCCATGTGAAGTGCGAAATATATAAATATTCGTTTTTCGCGTTTTTCTCGGCTCCTGTGAGAGATAGAGCGAAAAGGGGCTTAATACAGGATCCTCGATTTTCCCTGATTTTGTTAATCGTTAAAGTAGCTATAACTTTTGAATGGTTCAACCGATCCTTAAAATTCTTTTTGCATTCGAAAGAGCACAGAAAAACAAAGAAAATGCGACTAGGATCATCTCGATACTTCAGATTTTTGCGCCGAGAGCGCAGATTACATGTTACTTTGAAAAAACACTTTTTCACATAACTAAGAAATCGAGTATCTTACGCAAAAAAATTCAAAAAAATTCTGCTACTGTCCTAAATGCATGGAAATTGATGTATTATCACGCCTTGTTCGTTAGAGAGCCAAAGAGCGGCGGAAACAGTCGTTAATAGCGAGGAAACGATAGATATCGTCATTTTCACGAAAAGTAAAGAAGGTGGTTTTCGATTAATTCGGTTTTCTTCGATTTTCTCAGCTCCTGTTGGAGATATCGCAAATCCACGGTCAGATTCGTTATCAGCGCGACGAAATACATGAGATAGGGTCCATGTGAAGTGCGGAATATATAAATATTCGTTTTTCGCGTTTTTCTCGGCTCCTGTGAGAGATAGAGCGAAAAGGGGCTTAATACAGGATCCTCGATTTTCCCTGATTTTGTTAATCGTTAAAGTAGCCATAACTTTTGAATGGTTCAACCGATCCTTAAAATTCTTTTTGCATTCGAAAGAGCACAGAAAAACAAAGAAAATGCGACTAGGATCATCTCGATACTTCAGATTTTTGCGCCGAGAGCGCAGATTACATGTTACTTTGAAATAACACTTTTTCACATAACTAAGAAATCGAGTATCTTACGCAAAAAAATTCAAAAAAATTCTGCTACTGTCCTAAATGCATGGAAATTGATGTATTATCACGCCTTGTTCGTTAGAGAGCCAAAGAGCAGCGGAAACGGTCGCTATTAGAGAGAAAACGATAGATATCGTCATTTTCACGAAAAATAAAGAAGGTGGTTTTCGATTAAATCGGTTTTCTTCGATTTTCTCAGCTCCTGTTGGAGATATCGCAAATCCACGGTCAGATTCGTTATCAGCGCGACGAAATACATCAGATAGGGTCCATGTGAAGTGCGAAATATATAAATATTCGTTTTTCGCGTTTTTCTCGGCTTCTGTAAGAGATAGAGCGAAAAGGGGCTTAATACAGGATCCTCGATTTTCCCTGATTTTGTTAATCGTTAAAGTAGCCATAACTTTTGAATGGTTCAACCGATCCTTAAAATTCTTTTTGCATTCGAAAGAGCACAAAAAAACAAAGAAAATGCGATTAGGATCATCTCGATACTTCAATTTTTTGCGCCGAGAGAGCAGATTACATGTTACTTTGAAAAAACACTTTTTCACGTAACTAAGAAATCGATTATCTTACGCAAAAAAATTCTGCTACTGTCCTAAATGCATGGAAATTGATGTATTATCACGCCTTGTTCGTTAGAGAGCCAAAGAGCAGCGGAAACGGTCGCTATTAGAGAGAAAACGATAGATATCGTCATTTTCACGAAAAATAAAGAAGGTGGTTTTCGATTAATTCGGTTTTCTTCGATTTTCTCAGCTCCTGTTGGAGATATCGCAAATCCACGGTCAGATTCGTTATCAGCGCGACGAAATACATCAGATAGGGTCCATGTGAAGGGCGAAATATATAAATATTCGTTTTTCGCGTTTTTCTCGGCTCCTGTGAGAGATAGAGCGAAAAGGGGCTTAATAGAGGATCCTCGATTTTCCCTGATTTTGTTAATCGTTAAAGTAGCCATAACTTTTGAATGGTTCAACCGATCCTTAAAATTGTTTTTGCATTCGAAAGAGCACAGAAAAACAAAGAAAATGCGACTAGGATCATCTCGATACTTCAATTTTTTGCGCCGAGAGCGCAGATACATGTTACTTTGAAAAAACACTTTTTCACATAACTAAGAAATCGAGTATCTTACGCAAAAAAATTCAAAAAAATTCTGCTACTGTCCTAAATGCATGGAAATTGATGTATTATCACGCCTTGTTCGTTAGAGAGCCAAAGAGCAGCGGAAACGGTCGCTATTAGAGAGAAAACGATAGATATCGTCATTTTCACGAAAAATAAAGAAGGTGGTTTTCGATTAAATCGGTTTTCTTCGATTTTCTCAGCTCCTGTTTGAGATATCGCAAATCCACGGTCAGATTCGTTATCAGCGCGACGAAATACATCAGATAGGGTCCATGTGAAGTGCGAAATATATAAATATTCGTTTTTCGCGTTTTTCTCGGCTTCTGTAAGAGATAGAGCGAAAAGGGGCTTAATACAGGATCCTCGATTTTCCCTGATTTTGTTAATCGTTAAAGTAGCCATAACTTTTGAATGGTTCAACCGATCCTTAAAATTCTTTTTGCATTCGAAAGAGCACAAAAAAACAAAGAAAATGCGATTAGGATCATCTCGATACTTCAATTTTTTGCGCCGAGAGAGCAGATTACATGTTACTTTGAAAAAACACTTTTTCACGTAACTAAGAAATCGATTATCTTACGCAAAAAAATTCTGCTACTGTCCTAAATGCATGGAAATTGATGTATTATCACGCCTTGTTCGTTAGAGAGCCAAAGAGCAGCGGAAACGGTCGCTATTAGAGAGAAAACGATAGATATCGTCATTTTCACGAAAAATAAAGAAGGTGGTTTTCGATTAAATCGGTTTTCTTCGATTTTCTCAGCTCCTGTTGGAGATATCGCAAATCCACGGTCAGATTCGTTATCAGCGCGACGAAATACATCAGATAGGGTCCATGTGAAGTGCGAAATATATAAATATTCGTTTTTCGCGTTTTTCTCGGCTCCTGTGAGAGATAGAGCGAAAAGGGGCTTAATAGAGGATCCTCGATTTTCCCTGATTTTGTTAATCGTTAAAGTAGCCATAACTTTTGAATGGTTCAACCGATCCTTAAAATTGTTTTTGCATTCGAAAGAGCACAGAAAAACAAAGAAAATGCGACTAGGATCATCTCGATACTTCAATTTTTTGCGCCGAGAGCGCAGATACATGTTACTTTGAAAAAACACTTTTTCACATAACTAAGAAATCGAGTATCTTACGCAAAAAAATTCAAAAAAATTCTGCTACTGTCCTAAATGCATGGAAATTGATGTATTATCACGCCTTGTTCGTTAGAGAGCCAAAGAGCAGCGGAAACGGTCGCTATTAGAGAGAAAACGATAGATATCGTCATTTTCACGAAAAATAAAGAAGGTGGTTTTCGATTAAATCGGTTTTCTTCGATTTTCTCAGCTCCTGTTGGAGATATCGCAAATCCACGGTCAGATTCGTTATCAGCGCGACGAAATACATCAGATAGGGTCCATGTGAAGTGCGAAATATATAAATATTCGTTTTTCGCGTTTTTCTCGGCTCCTGTGAGAGATAGAGCGAAAAGGGGCTTAATAGAGGATCCTCGATTTTCCCTGATTTTGTTAATCGTTAAAGTAGCCATAACTTTTGAATGGTTCAACCGATCCTTAAAATTGTTTTTGCATTCGAAAGAGCACAGAAAAACAAAGAAAATGCGACTAGGATCATCTCGATACTTCAATTTTTTGCGCCGAGAGCGCAGATACATGTTACTTTGAAAAAACACTTTTTCACATAACTAAGAAATCGAGTATCTTACGCAAAAAAATTCAAAAAAATTCTGCTACTGTCCTAAATGCATGGAAATTGATGTATTATCACGCCTTGTTCGTTAGAGAGCCAAAGAGCAGCGGAAACGGTCGCTATTAGAGAGAAAACGATAGATATCGTCATTTTCACGAAAAATAAAGAAGGTGGTTTTCGATTAATTCGGTTTTCTTCGATTTTCTCAGCTCCTGTTTGAGATATCGCAAATCCACGGCCAGATTCGTTATCAGCGCGACGAAATACATCAGATAGGGTCCATGTGAAGTTCGAAATATATAAATATTCGTTTTTCGCGTTTTTCTCGGCTCCTGTGAGAGATAGAGCGAAAAGGGGCTTAATACAGGATCCTCGATTTTCCCTGATTTTGTTAATCGTTAAAGTAGCCATAACTTTTGAATGGTTCAACCGATCCTTAAAATTCTTTTTGCATTCGAAAGAGCACAGAAAAACAAAGAAAATGCGACTAGGATCATCTCGATACTTCAGATTTTTGCGCCGAGAGCGCAGATTACATGTTACTTTGAAATAACACTTTTTCACATAACTAAGAAATCGAGTATCTTACGCAAAAAAATTCAAAAAAATTCTGCTACTGTCCTAAATGCATGGAAATTGATGTATTATCACGCCTTGTTCGTTAGAGAGCCAAAGAGCAGCGGAAACGGTCGCTATTAGAGAGAAAACGATAGATATCGTCATTTTCACGAAAAATAAAGAAGGTGGTTTTCGATTAAATCGGTTTTCTTCGATTTTCTCAGCTCCTGTTTGAGATATCGCAAATCCACGGTCAGATTCGTTATCAGCGCGACGAAATACATCAGATAGGGTCCATGTGAAGTGCGAAATATATAAATATTCGTTTTTCGCGTTTTTCTCGGCTTCTGTAAGAGATAGAGCGAAAAGGGGCTTAATACAGGATCCTCGATTTTCCCTGATTTTGTTAATCGTTAAAGTAGCCATAACTTTTGAATGGTTCAACCGATCCTTAAAATTCTTTTTGCATTCGAAAGAGCACAAAAAAACAAAGAAAATGCGATTAGGATCATCTCGATACTTCAATTTTTTGCGCCGAGAGAGCAGATTACATGTTACTTTGAAAAAACACTTTTTCACGTAACTAAGAAATCGATTATCTTACGCAAAAAAATTCTGCTACTGTCCTAAATGCATGGAAATTGATGTATTATCACGCCTTGTTCGTTAGAGAGCCAAAGAGCAGCGGAAACGGTCGCTATTAGAGAGAAAACGATAGATATCGTCATTTTCACGAAAAATAAAGAAGGTGGTTTTCGATTAAATCGGTTTTCTTCGATTTTCTCAGCTCCTGTTGGAGATATCGCAAATCCACGGTCAGATTCGTTATCAGCGCGACGAAATACATCAGATAGGGTCCATGTGAAGTGCGAAATATATAAATATTCGTTTTTCGCGTTTTTCTCGGCTCCTGTGAGAGATAGAGCGAAAAGGGGCTTAATAGAGGATCCTCGATTTTCCCTGATTTTGTTAATCGTTAAAGTAGCCATAACTTTTGAATGGTTCAACCGATCCTTAAAATTGTTTTTGCATTCGAAAGAGCACAGAAAAACAAAGAAAATGCGACTAGGATCATCTCGATACTTCAGATTTTTGCGCCGAGAGCGCAGATTACATGTTACTTTGAAATAACACTTTTTCACATAACTAAGAAATCGAGTATCTTACGCAAAAAAATTCAAAAAAATTCTGCTACTGTCCTAAATGCATGGAAATTGATGTATTATCACGCCTTGTTCGTTAGAGAGCCAAAGAGCAGCGGAAACGGTCGCTATTAGAGAGAAAACGATAGATATCGTCATTTTCACGAAAAATAAAGAAGGTGGTTTTCGATTAAATCGGTTTTCTTCGATTTTCTCAGCTCCTGTTGGAGATATCGCAAATCCACGGTCAGATTCGTTATCAGCGCGACGAAATACATCAGATAGGGTCCATGTGAAGTGCGAAATATATAAATATTCGTTTTTCGCGTTTTTCTCGGCTCCTGTGAGAGATAGAGCGAAAAGGGGCTTAATAGAGGATCCTCGATTTTCCCTGATTTTGTTAATCGTTAAAGTAGCCATAACTTTTGAATGGTTCAACCGATCCTTAAAATTGTTTTTGCATTCGAAAGAGCACAGAAAAACAAAGAAAATGCGACTAGGATCATCTCGATACTTCAATTTTTTGCGCCGAGAGCGCAGATACATGTTACTTTGAAAAAACACTTTTTCACATAACTAAGAAATCGAGTATCTTACGCAAAAAAATTCAAAAAAATTCTGCTACTGTCCTAAATGCATGGAAATTGATGTATTATCACGCCTTGTTCGTTAGAGAGCCAAAGAGCAGCGGAAACGGTCGCTATTAGAGAGAAAACGATAGATATCGTCATTTTCACGAAAAATAAAGAAGGTGGTTTTCGATTAAATCGGTTTTCTTCGATTTTCTCAGCTCCTGTTTGAGATATCGCAAATCCACGGTCAGATTCGTTATCAGCGCGACGAAATACATCAGATAGGGTCCATGTGAAGTGCGAAATATATAAATATTCGTTTTTCGCGTTTTTCTCGGCTTCTGTAAGAGATAGAGCGAAAAGGGGCTTAATACAGGATCCTCGATTTTCCCTGATTTTGTTAATCGTTAAAGTAGCCATAACTTTTGAATGGTTCAACCGATCCTTAAAATTCTTTTTGCATTCGAAAGAGCACAAAAAAACAAAGAAAATGCGATTAGGATCATCTCGATACTTCAATTTTTTGCGCCGAGAGAGCAGATTACATGTTACTTTGAAAAAACACTTTTTCACGTAACTAAGAAATCGATTATCTTACGCAAAAAAATTCTGCTACTGTCCTAAATGCATGGAAATTGATGTATTATCACGCCTTGTTCGTTAGAGAGCCAAAGAGCAGCGGAAACGGTCGCTATTAGAGAGAAAACGATAGATATCGTCATTTTCACGAAAAATAAAGAAGGTGGTTTTCGATTAATTCGGTTTTCTTCGATTTTCTCAGCTCCTGTTTGAGATATCGCAAATCCACGGCCAGATTCGTTATCAGCGCGACGAAATACATCAGATAGGGTCCATGTGAAGTTCGAAATATATAAATATTCGTTTTTCGCGTTTTTCTCGGCTCCTGTGAGAGATAGAGCGAAAAGGGGCTTAATACAGGATCCTCGATTTTCCCTGATTTTGTTAATCGTTAAAGTAGCCATAACTTTTGAATGGTTCAACCGATCCTTAAAATTGTTTTTGCATTCGAAAGAGCACAGAAAAACAAAGAAAATGCGACTAGGATCATCTCGATACTTCAGATTTTTGCGCCGAGAGCGCAGATTACATGTTACTTTGAAATAACACTTTTTCACATAACTAAGAAATCGAGTATCTTACGCAAAAAAATTCAAAAAAATTCTGCTACTGTCCTAAATGCATGGAAATTGATGTATTATCACGCCTTGTTCGTTAGAGAGCCAAAGAGCAGCGGAAACGGTCGCTATTAGAGAGAAAACGATAGATATCGTCATTTTCACGAAAAATAAAGAAGGTGGTTTTCGATTAAATCGGTTTTCTTCGATTTTCTCAGCTCCTGTTGGAGATATCGCAAATCCACGGTCAGATTCGTTATCAGCGCGACGAAATACATCAGATAGGGTCCATGTGAAGTGCGAAATATATAAATATTCGTTTTTCGCGTTTTTCTCGGCTCCTGTGAGAGATAGAGCGAAAAGGGGCTTAATAGAGGATCCTCGATTTTCCCTGATTTTGTTAATCGTTAAAGTAGCCATAACTTTTGAATGGTTCAACCGATCCTTAAAATTCTTTTTGCATTCGAAAGAGCACAGAAAAACAAAGAAAATGCGACTAGGATCATCTCGATACTTCAGATTTTTGCGCCGAGAGCGCAGATTACATGTTACTTTGAAATAACACTTTTTCACATAACTAAGAAATCGAGTATCTTACGCAAAAAAATTCAAAAAAATTCTGCTACTGTCCTAAATGCATGGAAATTGATGTATTATCACGCCTTGTTCGTTAGAGAGCCAAAGAGCAGCGGAAACGGTCGCTATTAGAGAGAAAACGATAGATATCGTCATTTTCACGAAAAATAAAGAAGGTGGTTTTCGATTAAATCGGTTTTCTTCGATTTTCTCAGCTCCTGTTGGAGATATCGCAAATCCACGGTCAGATTCGTTATCAGCGCGACGAAATACATCAGATAGGGTCCATGTGAAGTGCGAAATATATAAATATTCGTTTTTCGCGTTTTTCTCGGCTCCTGTGAGAGATAGAGCGAAAAGGGGCTTAATAGAGGATCCTCGATTTTCCCTGATTTTGTTAATCGTTAAAGTAGCCATAACTTTTGAATGGTTCAACCGATCCTTAAAATTGTTTTTGCATTCGAAAGAGCACAGAAAAACAAAGAAAATGCGACTAGGATCATCTCGATACTTCAATTTTTTGCGCCGAGACCGCAGATACATGTTACTTTGAAAAAACACTTTTTCACATAACTAAGAAATCGAGTATCTTACGCAAAAAAATTCAAAAAAATTCTGCTACTGTCCTAAATGCATGGAAATTGATGTATTATCACGCCTTGTTCGTTAGAGAGCCAAAGAGCAGCGGAAACGGTCGCTATTAGAGAGAAAACGATAGATATCGTCATTTTCACGAAAAATAAAGAAGGTGGTTTTCGATTAAATCGGTTTTCTTCGATTTTCTCAGCTCCTGTTGGAGATATCGCAAATCCACGGTCAGATTCGTTATCAGCGCGACGAAATACATCAGATAGGGTCCATGTGAAGTGCGAAATATATAAATATTCGTTTTTCGCGTTTTTCTCGGCTTCTGTAAGAGATAGAGCGAAAAGGGGCTTAATACAGGATCCTCGATTTTCCCTGATTTTGTTAATCGTTAAAGTAGCCATAACTTTTGAATGGTTCAACCGATCCTTAAAATTCTTTTTGCATTCGAAAGAGCACAAAAAAACAAAGAAAATGCGATTAGGATCATCTCGATACTTCAATTTTTTGCGCCGAGAGAGCAGATTACATGTTACTTTGAAAAAACACTTTTTCACGTAACTAAGAAATCGATTATCTTACGCAAAAAAATTCTGCTACTGTCCTAAATGCATGGAAATTGATGTATTATCACGCCTTGTTCGTTAGAGAGCCAAAGAGCAGCGGAAACGGTCGCTATTAGAGAGAAAACGATAGATATCGTCATTTTCACGAAAAATAAAGAAGGTGGTTTTCGATTAATTCGGTTTTCTTCGATTTTCTCAGCTCCTGTTTGAGATATCGCAAATCCACGGCCAGATTCGTTATCAGCGCGACGAAATACATCAGATAGGGTCCATGTGAAGTTCGAAATATATAAATATTCGTTTTTCGCGTTTTTCTCGGCTCCTGTGAGAGATAGAGCGAAAAGGGGCTTAATACAGGATCCTCGATTTTCCCTGATTTTGTTAATCGTTAAAGTAGCCATAACTTTTGAATGGTTCAACCGATCCTTAAAATTGTTTTTGCATTCGAAAGAGCACAGAAAAACAAAGAAAATGCGACTAGGATCATCTCGATACTTCAGATTTTTGCGCCGAGAGCGCAGATTACATGTTACTTTGAAATAACACTTTTTCACATAACTAAGAAATCGAGTATCTTACGCAAAAAAATTCAAAAAAATTCTGCTACTGTCCTAAATGCATGGAAATTGATGTATTATCACGCCTTGTTCGTTAGAGAGCCAAAGAGCAGCGGAAACGGTCGCTATTAGAGAGAAAACGATAGATATCGTCATTTTCACGAAAAATAAAGAAGGTGGTTTTCGATTAAATCGGTTTTCTTCGATTTTCTCAGCTCCTGTTGGAGATATCGCAAATCCACGGTCAGATTCGTTATCAGCGCGACGAAATACATCAGATAGGGTCCATGTGAAGTGCGAAATATATAAATATTCGTTTTTCGCGTTTTTCTCGGCTCCTGTGAGAGATAGAGCGAAAAGGGGCTTAATAGAGGATCCTCGATTTTCCCTGATTTTGTTAATCGTTAAAGTAGCCATAACTTTTGAATGGTTCAACCGATCCTTAAAATTGTTTTTGCATTCGAAAGAGCACAGAAAAACAAAGAAAATGCGACTAGGATCATCTCGATACTTCAATTTTTTGCGCCGAGAGCGCAGATACATGTTACTTTGAAAAAACACTTTTTCACATAACTAAGAAATCGAGTATCTTACGCAAAAAAATTCAAAAAAATTCTGCTACTGTCCTAAATGCATGGAAATTGATGTATTATCACGCCTTGTTCGTTAGAGAGCCAAAGAGCAGCGGAAACGGTCGCTATTAGAGAGAAAACGATAGATATCGTCATTTTCACGAAAAATAAAGAAGGTGGTTTTCGATTAAATCGGTTTTCTTCGATTTTCTCAGCTCCTGTTTGAGATATCGCAAATCCACGGTCAGATTCGTTATCAGCGCGACGAAATACATCAGATAGGGTCCATGTGAAGTGCGAAATATATAAATATTCGTTTTTCGCGTTTTTCTCGGCTTCTGTAAGAGATAGAGCGAAAAGGGGCTTAATACAGGATCCTCGATTTTCCCTGATTTTGTTAATCGTTAAAGTAGCCATAACTTTTGAATGGTTCAACCGATCCTTAAAATTCTTTTTGCATTCGAAAGAGCACAAAAAAACAAAGAAAATGCGATTAGGATCATCTCGATACTTCAATTTTTTGCGCCGAGAGAGCAGATTACATGTTACTTTGAAAAAACACTTTTTCACGTAACTAAGAAATCGATTATCTTACGCAAAAAAATTCTGCTACTGTCCTAAATGCATGGAAATTGATGTATTATCACGCCTTGTTCGTTAGAGAGCCAAAGAGCAGCGGAAACGGTCGCTATTAGAGAGAAAACGATAGATATCGTCATTTTCACGAAAAATAAAGAAGGTGGTTTTCGATTAATTCGGTTTTCTTCGATTTTCTCAGCTCCTGTTTGAGATATCGCAAATCCACGGCCAGATTCGTTATCAGCGCGACGAAATACATCAGATAGGGTCCATGTGAAGTTCGAAATATATAAATATTCGTTTTTCGCGTTTTTCTCGGCTCCTGTGAGAGATAGAGCGAAAAGGGGCTTAATACAGGATCCTCGATTTTCCCTGATTTTGTTAATCGTTAAAGTAGCCATAACTTTTGAATGGTTCAACCGATCCTTAAAATTGTTTTTGCATTCGAAAGAGCACAGAAAAACAAAGAAAATGCGACTAGGATCATCTCGATACTTCAGATTTTTGCGCCGAGAGCGCAGATTACATGTTACTTTGAAATAACACTTTTTCACATAACTAAGAAATCGAGTATCTTACGCAAAAAAATTCAAAAAAATTCTGCTACTGTCCTAAATGCATGGAAATTGATGTATTATCACGCCTTGTTCGTTAGAGAGCCAAAGAGCAGCGGAAACGGTCGCTATTAGAGAGAAAACGATAGATATCGTCATTTTCACGAAAAATAAAGAAGGTGGTTTTCGATTAAATCGGTTTTCTTCGATTTTCTCAGCTCCTGTTGGAGATATCGCAAATCCACGGTCAGATTCGTTATCAGCGCGACGAAATACATCAGATAGGGTCCATGTGAAGTGCGAAATATATAAATATTCGTTTTTCGCGTTTTTCTCGGCTCCTGTGAGAGATAGAGCGAAAAGGGGCTTAATAGAGGATCCTCGATTTTCCCTGATTTTGTTAATCGTTAAAGTAGCCATAACTTTTGAATGGTTCAACCGATCCTTAAAATTGTTTTTGCATTCGAAAGAGCACAGAAAAACAAAGAAAATGCGACTAGGATCATCTCGATACTTCAATTTTTTGCGCCGAGAGCGCAGATACATGTTACTTTGAAAAAACACTTTTTCACATAACTAAGAAATCGAGTATCTTACGCAAAAAAATTCAAAAAAATTCTGCTACTGTCCTAAATGCATGGAAATTGATGTATTATCACGCCTTGTTCGTTAGAGAGCCAAAGAGCAGCGGAAACGGTCGCTATTAGAGAGAAAACGATAGATATCGTCATTTTCACGAAAAATAAAGAAGGTGGTTTTCGATTAAATCGGTTTTCTTCGATTTTCTCAGCTCCTGTTTGAGATATCGCAAATCCACGGTCAGATTCGTTATCAGCGCGACGAAATACATCAGATAGGGTCCATGTGAAGTGCGAAATATATAAATATTCGTTTTTCGCGTTTTTCTCGGCTTCTGTAAGAGATAGAGCGAAAAGGGGCTTAATACAGGATCCTCGATTTTCCCTGATTTTGTTAATCGTTAAAGTAGCCATAACTTTTGAATGGTTCAACCGATCCTTAAAATTCTTTTTGCATTCGAAAGAGCACAAAAAAACAAAGAAAATGCGATTAGGATCATCTCGATACTTCAATTTTTTGCGCCGAGAGAGCAGATTACATGTTACTTTGAAAAAACACTTTTTCACGTAACTAAGAAATCGATTATCTTACGCAAAAAAATTCTGCTACTGTCCTAAATGCATGGAAATTGATGTATTATCACGCCTTGTTCGTTAGAGAGCCAAAGAGCAGCGGAAACGGTCGCTATTAGAGAGAAAACGATAGATATCGTCATTTTCACGAAAAATAAAGAAGGTGGTTTTCGATTAATTCGGTTTTCTTCGATTTTCTCAGCTCCTGTTTGAGATATCGCAAATCCACGGCCAGATTCGTTATCAGCGCGACGAAATACATCAGATAGGGTCCATGTGAAGTGCGGAATATATAAATATTCGTTTTTCGCGTTTTTCTCGGCTCCTGTGAGAGATAGAGCGAAAAGGGGCTTAATACAGGATCCTCGATTTTCCCTGATTTTGTTAATCGTTAAAGTAGCTATAACTTTTGAATGGTTCAACCGATCCTTAAAATTCTTTTTGCATTCGAAAGAGCACAGAAAAACAAAGAAAATGCGACTAGGATCATCTCGATACTTCAATTTTTTGCGCCGAGAGCGCAGATTGTATATTACCTCTAAAATGCAATTTTTCAAGAACGTAAGAAATTGAATGTCTGCCTGAAAAATTCTTTAAAAAATTGTATAATCGTCCTAAATGCATGGGGAATCGATTCGTTGGCAAGCCTTATTCATTTTGCAAAATTTGCATAAAATTGTGCAATCATCGTAACCTCCAACTTACACAGATGTGCTGATCCTCTTTCACTCCGCCGTGAGCGCCATACTAGCCTATCTCTTTCGCGCTCATTGCTAGAGTTAGAGGTTTTGCCTCGCCTTAAGGGAATGTGACATTTCCTCCATCGTGCTTATCCCAAGCCGAGTAGTTTTCAAACACTGCTTACTTATTTTTTCAAAGGTGCAGTATGTTTCTGGATGAAAGCAAATTAGATGAATGTGCATAACTTGTGGACGAAGAGTTACTTAAATTGCTTTTATCCATAAGTCCGCGGAGCCTTTGAAGGGTTTTCAATCTTTGAAAATCGGGATCATAAGATAAGTTTTATCGCTCTTGCGTTCATACATGTTCCACATCACCTTAAGGTGTTACAAGTCGTCAGCCTTTCTCAGGTCGCTATCTCTAGCGACCTAAAACCCAATCTATCGATTGGGTTTCCGGACAAGGTGAGAGAACGGAAAATGTAAAATTGTGCGACGTAATTAACCGTTCTTCTCCATTATAGGAAATATCAACCGTGGCGGAGAAATTTAATTTGCAGTTTGTGTTACCGACCAAGCTTCGCTTTTATACTTTGCACATCCACATTATAATTGGTCGGTAACTCTGAATAGTTACAGTCGACTGTTACCAGTATAGGGATCTGCTTTTCACAAACAAACGAATATTTCTTCTTCCAATAACAATTCTTCGATCAATAAGGATTTGCAAAACTCGGTTTTAAAACTTCTTTCGATCAATAATTTTTTTAATGTAATAAACACATGGTTTTAGTAATAGTTCACTGATGCAACCACATTACTCCGTAGTCGTATACTATGTAGATAATACGAATAAGAAAAATATAATTAAAGATTCGGATGAAACTATTTAATTTATTCATTTGGTATCAAAGTAGTACACCCTAGCGTATTCCTCCTCGTGCAGCTCGTAAGAATGTTAAATAGTGTATAAATATATATGTGATATATACATATATGAATGTGTGGGTGTCTGCGCATGTATATCACGTCATATTTACAGAGTATTAGCGACGAAAAAAACCCAACGATGCCAGTATAGGCAATCGTGCCTAGATTAATAATCTCTCACCTTACCGCCTAATTAAATATATCTTAAAAATATATCAAAATTACGTATCGAAGTGTTCGACTGATTTTAATAAATTAGTAATCTCAGAATACGATATACTCGTTAAAAAATCGAGAATTATCGATCGAAATAATGGACCCTTATTATGCGTTGATTTCATTTGTCTGACGCTGCTTGTGTGTCACACATCTTTTGGTTAATCCTGCGTTAACGCAGCTTCCTTAGTGCGTTTGTAAAGATTATGCAAATGCATACGACAACTCTTCGTATTTGATATAACTGTGCGTATCTCGTAAGAAGATGTATCTTCCAGTTAAAAGGGATGTGCTACTCATCGTCTGTCTTTCTTAGATCGCTATACGTTCGAGAGATCGCAGAATCACGAGTAATCTTTCGAATAAAAAAAAAGAACGGTGAACTGTAAAATTTTGAAACGTCATACACGATTCTTATTTTTCATCCGAAAGATCGATTATCGCAAAGAAATTTGGATTTTCAACTTTTGTTACCGACAGAGGGCTGGCACATGACCGTAAGGTAATCGTTTTATCCGACAGATCGACTGTATCAGGGAAATTCGGGATCGCAGGATTACTTCTATTAGTCTTGCACCCACTAATGTTCCACATCATCTTAAGGTAATGTGCTATTACCGAATTAGCCACCATAAGTGTGAGCGATAGCGCCATCGGCAATCGCGGAGGAGCGCCCGAGACCGACAGAAATTTGTGGCACATCGCATTAAAATAAGCCGTGAAATCTACCTCAATCAACATTTACGTATTGACCCGTAACTGTGGAAGTCTGATGGTATCTTCTTCGGCTAGCGAAGTCTTCGTTTTCTTCGTTTAGCTGCGTTGAACAAGTCTCAACACCCGGATGCACCGGCGTCACTACTATTTGCTCGTAATCGTATACTTTTCGTCTGCAAAATAATTAAATTCAATATTAAGATATAGAATAATTTTTATAATTAAACAATCAATGAATCGGATAATGTTAAACATCCGTTAATTGTATTATGTATAAATTAAAGCATACCCCATGAGTCTTAGAATAGAATTTCTGAGCCACTCGAAGAATTTAAATTCCGCCGAGAGTCCCGGTTTCACTGCAGGATTCGCATGACCGACGTAACTCCAAACGAGAAATACGACGACAATATTTGCGATAGCGTATCCCCAGTGCACCAAAAACATTATTAATATCTTCACAAAAGCCTGGAAAAGAAAATATTCTCGATAAATCAATACTTATCATTTTTAATGATACATTGTTCGAGAGTAGATGGTCGAAAACTTACGCCAAATAAGGAGAACCATCTATTACAAAGTGGGCTGTACCAGTTGCCCAATTTTCCATGAATATGCGGTTTTCGTACTGGAACCTCGCCGACGCTACCGTTTTCCTCAATACTAGGCGACGAGTCTGCGTACCCCGTGCTTTCCGAGATACTCGGATTATGCTATAAATTATTTATCACATCATTAACTATTTTACCAATAATTATTATTAACTGAAATCAAGTGTCGTATACCACTAAAAATACGATGACCGCGATAATCGTTATTTTTAGACTTACAGTAATATTCTTATGTCGTATCCTCTCGGGAAACAGAGTATCCAGATCGTTGTCGATCTCGGCGATACTATCGTGACGTCCGGACGATCCGTAATTTCTGTCGAATGTCGGAGTCTGGGCTCGGAATCTTTGTTCTCGCGTGTGCTGAAGATCGAATGTCTGGGCAAGAGCGAAATACGCATAGTCCATACAAGCGTAAGTCAGTAAGAATGGCATCGTGACTATAGGCGCGAGAGTGTTTATCTGACCGGTTATTATGAACGTAAGGGTCACCGCCGCAACGACGATCATCGCGTATACCGGTACCTTGTTCGGTCCTCGCTGAAGATCAAATGTGAATTATAAATGATATATTCATAAGTTTATTTAAGTATTAATTTTTCTATTGACTTAATAAATGTTTTGAAAGAATTGTTAATAACTTAATAAAGAATTTTTACGAATGAGTTGTTTATTTTTTCTTTCATCGAATGATGAAAGGGTTGTACTTACGCCACGTTGAAGGCAATTCATTCCGGGAATAACGTTTTGTCCAGCTATCGACTGCAGTACTCGTGGAGTTCCGTACATTGCGCCCAAACAACTGCTGAACGACGAAACGTAGAGTCCCGCGAGTAAGAGAACCGAAAACGCCGACACCGTCGATGCTATCATAAAGTCGTTGAGCAACGCGGTTCGAGTACACGTCGCCGCAAGAAATAGTGAAAATACCAGATAAAGAATAGTCCTGCAACATAAATATGTCATGATAAAATTTAAGTAATTAAAAACTGTTGTTTGGATGACAATTTTGAAATTCTGTTTCTTGGATTCTAATTATTTCAGAGATTCGTGATTACCCTGTTCCCAACGCTGCAAGGGTTCCATTTGGAATATCCGTGGATGGATGCCTCAAGTCACCACTCATGTTTATTCCAGCCAGGACACCGGTGACAGTCGGAAAAAAAACACCGAAAACGGTGAACCATCCGTATCCACCTTCGTAGGACGGGAATGTATTATTTCGCAGATTTCCCGATAGCCATCCCTCGAAACCGGCCTCTAATAAAACCAGCGCAAGGAACCAATAATCGATTAACAATATCAGAAACGATCGTGAAATTAAATATTTTTATTAAAATATATTTACTTTCGTCAATGTGCGTGAAACTACCGACAGTGAAATCGACACCAGCGAACAAAAGTATAAGGAGTAGAACAAACTGAAGTTTGACGACCCATTTAACACCAGCGACGTTTATAACGGAAAGAAGAATTACGGCGGCGCAAGCAAAACCTCGTTGAGCCCAGGCGGATTCTAGGCCTACGAGACCAGCCATGGATTCACCGAAACCCAATACATTTAGAGCGCAACCAACAGCCTGATGAAAAGAGAAATTGAAAAGAAATAAATACAATCGAACAAATATATTTGCAATAAATCAGATTACAAAAATGAAAATAATTATGTAGTATCGCAGCTTTTCTCAATCTTATAATTTTCGGTGGGGCTTTGAAAAACTGTGTATTTTGTCTTCACGTTGAGGAATCGGACAGAGAAACCGGAAACAGCTACGATACTGTATACTACAACAAAAAGTATTTCCGTTTACCTGGCCGAAACAATATAGTAAACCTATAGATCCGCCAAATCTCGAACCTAAAACGTGAGAAAGTAAGAAGTAAACCCCTCCGCTCTCGACTCTGCATCTTTCACAGATTCCTACTGCAGAAAGTACCGTGACCAGAGCGACGCATACTGCAATAAAAAAATTATATCTTAATATTAAATGTAAAAGATAATATGATTGTTATTATTGAGAAACATGAAACATTGTAATATTCATTGCATTGGATGTCAAAGGCTTAAATGGTATGGTACTTGAATCAACATAGATCAGAATTAATTTAAACAAGATGGATTAAATATATTAGTTTTGATTTTGAACGATTAGAGCTCCTACCGGTGGATAGAATGATGAGAACTGCATTCAAAGCTCCTGCTTGACCGACGATCCATCCGGATCTCAAAAAAACTATAACTCCAAAAATATTGATGAGACAAGAGGTAAATACACCGTCCCAAGTACCAAATAAAACTGGTTGGGAGACAAAGAAATTTGATTTCCACCAGGGATCTGCGTTCTGTAACATTTATTTTTTATCTTCAATTATATTATGGTATAACGTTAATGAAAAATATTTCCAAATCACAGGTTCATAAAGAATTTCAATAGATTTTAATCGAATGTAGCAATCGTACGTATTCCTGAGCAAACAACTCATTGGCACCGGTGGGATAAATGTCCGATCCAAATCCCTCATAAGTGGAAGTGTCCCTCTGTCTATTTCTTTGTTCCTCTTGATTTCCATGAAGACCAAATCTGGACCAATCTACCGGACGATCTTTGCGACTATCTCCGTTAGAAACCTGAATGTCTTGATTTTGTTCCATTTTTATAATATCTTGTCTTTACAATCTAATGTAATGCGAGTACGTAATAAAATAAAAATTATTATTTCAGCTGTAAACATTTACTGTAGTTGCTAAAATTTATATTCGTAACTCAGTTTGGTAGAACATCGTCAAGATTTTTCAACCATCTGGATGTGATTAAACTCCCAAACGGAAGTGTTACAATTTTTATCAAACATTTTTTTAAAATAACACGAATCGTATGTAAATATTAGAAAGAAAGTTTTTTTTTCTTATTATTTTATATAAATGCACAGGAAAACAGATCGCTCGATTGGTTTGCTGGGTAGGTTACACTTAAATTCAACAAGTTTTGCGTATTCGACAGTTGGATTATCGGTAAAGTAATAGCGCGATCGGGTGATATCATATCGCGTCTTGTAATATTTAAAATACGCGACACTTGTATTGTATCAATGCACTTTGAGCGTATGTTTCACGATAAAATTGACGTCTAGCAAAGACGCATAACCGTTCCGCGTTGGCGGCCATCGAGGACCATCACGTCATCGAGTTTATGATTTCCATTAGAGAATATCGCACACACGAGGAAAACGGTTTATTACGATATGGTAAGTACTACGAAAAAGTTACCAAATATAGGAATTACTCCGTGGGTGTCGTGCTTCTAGACGTGAATTTTTAGAAACGTAGCATTTTTTTTATTTTTCAATGTATTTTGATCGTATAAAATATGACAAGCCCACGCGTTTTTAACCCTTTAACTGTCACTGATAACCACTGCCCTCTTTGTTATTACTAAACATAAGCAATGTTTTATTTACATTAAGAAGATAACAAGGAAAATTGTAAATAATGTTTTTAAATATGAAAACATTGAATTTCTATTTTTTTATATATCCGACGAATTTTTTTGTTAACTTAACAAATTTACAAAACCTCAGATAAAAAAACTTCTGAATACTTTTGATAAAAAAAATGGTAAAAGACAAGATTTAGTAGACTTGAATTTTGATACAATAATAAGTTTTCATGAGTCAACTTTTTAAATTAATAATGGAAACAATGAAAAAATTTAATTGTGTAAATAAAAATAAATAAATAAATAACTTTTTTTTGTAAACAGGTAGATGTTAACTAACGAGTCCACAGCCTATTGAAATCATGAATCTGACAGAGCCAAAAAGGAAGAAGCGAGCGCGCTTGCAGCCTCAACCTTCGCTGCCTGTAGATACGAATGAAAATGGTGAATGGAGAATATACACGGCGCATCTCAGTGCCTCAGGAACTTGTATCGTAGATCCTGTTGAAATGGAGGCTGTGTATTCAATGGCAAGTGGGCAATCACTTTCTAAAAATGACTGCGATTATTTTGATCTCATTGTTACACATCCACAGGGCTTCTTTGGTAAAGGATCTCTGTCCAGAAGCTTTCCATCTTTTGGCAGAAGACGTTTCGGTGTTCCGCCGATAGCTCGTAATCGTCAGTGGGTAAGAAGACAAAAGTGGCTCCAAGAATTGCAAATACTGAATGAAAATAATGGCCTCGATAAATCGGAAGATCTCGAAAGCTTGATGGGGAGTAGTTCGAATGGACATGTGACAAGAGAACTCACCGATGGAGAATTATGCAATAATAAAGACCAGGCATCGACTTCAGAGAATCCAACTGAGATACACGAGACGGACTCAAATCAAGCTGAGACAAATCCTCAAAAAGAATTGGAAAATGTATCCAAGGAGCCATGTAATAAAAAACTAAATATGGACAATCCAGTAATCCTGGAAAAAGCACCTGAAGTCAAGGAGACTAAAAATGAAGCAGAAATTGTAAAAGGAGGTGACATTAAAAAAAACGTGTCTTCCGTGATCGTCGACGAAACAGTGAAAGTCGATGAAATTCGGAAGGATACGGATTCTGTGACGTGCGTCGAGTCGGTAAAAATTGACGAAAATCAGAGAAATACGTCTTCTGTTATATTAGACGATTCTATGAAAGTTTGCGAAGTAGTTCTTGATTCGACGGAAGATGAAGAAACCTGCGAGATTGTAGAAAGAGGCTCGAACGTCGAGAAAGACGTGTGCTTTTTGAATGAGGAAGTAATGGTGAGAGACAAAAATGACGATTATTTCAGATACCGGGACATAGACGAGACGCTGATGGAGGAAGAATCAGATCCATACGAAGTACTCGTTTTACCGGATACAGATTCGGATACAGAGAATTACTTGATGAACGTCAAATCGAGAGTCGAGAAAGAAGGGTTCCCGATCAATGAAACGTTGCATTTGACTTTTGAGGAAACGTTCTTTCTCATGTATGGTCTAGGGTGTTTACAATTGATTCATTACGATGGCAGCATCTTAAGTATATGCAACGCATGGAATCACTTCCAGCTGCAGGATAAATATTTTATCCAGAAGTATGTGGTATATCATTACTTTCGTAGCAAGGGATGGGTTGTCAAGCCGGGACTGAAGTTTGGCGGTGATTTTCGTGAGTATATTGCAAATATTATGAAGCAACAAATTTTTATGCATCTTCATAATGTTTTTCATGTTTTTGTATTTGGCAGTGGATCACACAATTGTTGAGCTTACGTCAAGAACAAATCAAGTTTAATTCTGTCCTTTGTATATTTCGTCATTATCGATCAACTTCTGATAAAATATTTGATATACTAAAAGTATTACTCAAAATATTGCGACCAGTATATAAAGCTTAAGCTTAAGATGTCGACAAGTAAATACCTAGTAACTTGACCTTAATTTTGGTTGTTTTTGTCTTGTCGCAAAATTAGCTTTGTTTTCGTGAAAATTATTTTTTTTTCGAAATTGTCATGTCAACGTTGTATGAATGTTCCAATACATTTTAAAACACGGCTGAACGTATGTCTGTCAATCAAATCGGAAAGTTTAAATCACTGTAACTTGAGGAAGCCTTGTGCTATCGAGCCGAAACTGGTCACGCAGGTAGAGGATACGATCCTGACCTTCTGTTCTAATTTTTCACAAAATGTGTTCCAGATAAAAGTCTTGTAAAGCAATATCGTGAAATTGTAACAACAAAAGTCATTGTATTCTTTTTCTAGTTTTATACAAACAAGGACCACCTTTCTATCACGCGTCTTATATTGTCGTAATAGAAGTTGTGGACGCTGATACTTTGTTACGGGACGACGTGAAATCGATGAGAAAAGTATCGTGGAAAAACTTGATCGGATTGGAGAGATTGTCAGAAACAATAGCAAAGGTAACGTAATATCATGCGGCTTATGAGAATCCCGTTTATTTTTGGTTCATCGATCTTTTTTCGCAGGAAATTCTGTTCGCACAAATTCTTTGGCCTTCATCGGTTCCCCGGAGCAGTAATCAGATGCCCGTAGACACGTTGTCAGAGTTTACGGTGAGAGAACTGTTGTGGAGGAGGTGGGATCCCATGAGAAAACAGGACTTTGCTTCTATGGATTACGAAGACAGTGATTCAACGTGAATATTTTATTCGCAAAGACAAATCATTCGTTTAATTAATGAAAATATTTCTACAAACGATGAAAGCTTTATACTTATTCATAGATCTATATAAATGTGATTATTACCTCGTAAATCAATTTCTTTTTTAACGATTAATAACTTTCCTCTTTATGACACGATTATTTATTTTTTAAACACTTCTTTATATCGAAGAATCCTACTTTAAAGCCAACCACTGCGAATCAAATTCCACGATTACACTTCTAGAATTAGCAGAAATTCAATATTGGCGATATTGGTATCAGAGAAGTGTTTAAAAAAAGTTCTACAATCGTACCACAATGGCAATGTACTTCGTTTTATTAATATTTTTATACATACAGATGCAAAACCACGTGAATTCTAAGGGAAATGAAAACTATCGTAAACACGCACTTCATCTATATATTTGATTTCAGAAGATTCTGCAAGGCTCTTTGTTTCTTTGTAATACCGGTTCGTCTGTATTCGGTCCTTTCGTTGAGATATTCTTGTGTGCATTCCTCAATGAACTGTTTATCATAAAACCACTTTGTAGCACAAGCCTTTAGGGCGTTGACTTCTGCTCTACAATTGAACGTCATCATGAAACCAGCCTCTTTGCAGCATTCCGAGTATTCTATAAATACAAAACATTTTTTTTACCAACATATTTATCGTAATATTTTCTTATCGGATTATAATTTATGAGGACCTTTGACTTCCGATACACATTTCTCTTCTCTCGTTTTGGCTCTTAGTTTTTGTAGAATAAGGACGTCCTTTTCAACTTTTCTGAGAGATTTGTCATCTGGGTCACCTGGAGAGTTTATAAAGTCATTAAAATTATTGCAATATTATATATCAATGAATTTCATACTAAATTAATTTATATTTGGATTAATATCAAATAATCCTTTATTCCTAGAAGAATATTTTTTCCAGCTATCTCCATTTGTGACTTAGTCCAATACTTGGCTCCAGGAATTACTTTATTTTTAACTGAACCTACATACAAAATTGTTGACATATTCTTTAAACAAAGAACAAGTAATGCGTTTAATAATTCTTTTTAAAAAAAAACCATTCAACGTGTCAGTTTACTTCAAATTGCTTCAAAATCAAGTCGTTTGATACACTAATTGCCGATTGGTTTTCAAAATCTGACTGAGTCGACTGTTTGTCGTGCTTGCAATTTGGTCCTAAGTTGCATTCTTACAACTAACCACATATCTGAAATTTATTGCATCCAAGTTGGGAATCGTGCACCAGCCCTCGACCAGTTCCAGATAGGTACAGTTCTTCAGGGATCATTGTGTATATTAAAAAAAATATTTTTATACGATATTCTTATTTCTTTGATCACAGACAACTTGTTTTTCTTTCCAAAATACAAATTTCATGCAATTCATCGGAGGATTTAATATTTTGTTTAACTTGCATAAATAAATGCCAAAATGAGGTTAAGGTTAGATGAAACATTGAATGTTTCACTCCGCAGTGAACTCTATCATTATTCAAATGCTTATCTGAATTCATTGCCTTAAGGTCGGCCTCCGTGTGATTTTAACCTCAATTTATAAGACAATTATTTAATCAGTTCCAAAATGTGAATTGTTAAATAACTTGCGCGTTAATCTTAATTGTTAATAAATCATACCGAGACCATGGGGACCGCCACCCAATTTTCTCGGTAGCACTCCGTACGTTACTTTCTTTTTAGGTTCATCAGCCATTGCTTGGACTTACTCGTTGACTTAGACTTGGCTTGGATTAATACTCCGCAGCCATTTTTATATTACCCGTCGAGCATTGCGCATGAGTTTGCACATTTGAGATTGTCAGAAGTCAGAACAGAACCCTTTCAAAAGGGATGACTGAATTGTTCACGGTCTGAACACAAACACGATCCTCGAATAATCGCAAACAAATATTATCAGAGTATCTTCGGCTGCCGGTGAGTCTTTCATACAAATTGTTATTTATCACCAATGTGAAATTCACATAACTCTAAATGGTTTTCACTTTGAGTTTAAATTCCGCTTCTGTCACTGTGTAACATAACCTTAACTACGCTTGTGTCTTTGATATACTCGATTATCTCGAATACTCAGATAAACTAGCGTTTCTCAAAATTTTAAATTACGTATTCGAATTATTACAATATTGGTATTATTTAATTTTTAGCTTAGATTGAAAGATGGATAGATTATTACGGTTAGGTGGCGGTATGCCTGGAATGAATCAAGGGCCACCACCTTCCGATGCACCTGTTGTCGACACTGCAGAACAAGTATGTTGTTCCAAGGTTTTTTTTCTAAATGGTCATATTCTTTTCTAATTTTATCTTTCTATTTTCTTGATTTTAAGGTGTATATATCTTCTCTGGCTCTACTGAAAATGTTGAAGCATGGAAGAGCCGGTGTACCTATGGAAGTTATGGGTCTCATGCTGGGAGAATTTGTGGATGACTACACAGTCAGAGTGATCGATGTGTTTGCCATGCCGCAGACAGGAACGGTAAGTCTGCAACCGCAATTCAATTGCGATACCAATAACTCAAGATATTACCTCCGTGCCGCAACAGCGGGGCTAGACACGAAGTTATGTGGTATAAACGGATGTACTTTGCCATTTTATTACTCGTATTTCTGTCACAACGTACTATGGTACACTGAGGTGACATTATTGCATCGCTATGCAGGTAGCACGTTTTGTGTCTCAGAGAAGCAAACAAATGGCGACTCTAAATTTTGCGATTTTCATGTTAGAATACTCAAAATGGTCTAAAATATTGAGATAATAGGTTTAGAACTAAATTACTAAGCACTCGTGCAGCTGTAACTTTTACAGATTTTTTAGTTGTACTACACATATTTTCAAATATTCCATACGCACATATCTTTTAATCTTTTTCGGTGATTTTCAAAATACTTTTATAGCGATGAAAATAAAGGTATTGCAACGAAGTTAAAGGTATACTTTTAGTGTAGCCCCAAGAATTTTTAAATCACTACATCAAACCCTAAATCAGTCGAAGTGTACTTTCACTTTCTATTTTTAAGGGTGTGAGCGTAGAGGCGGTAGACCCAGTATTCCAGGCGAAGATGTTGGACATGCTAAAGCAGACGGGGCGACCGGAAATGGTCGTGGGATGGTACCACTCCCATCCTGGATTTGGTTGCTGGTTGTCCGGCGTCGACATCAATACTCAACAGTCCTTCGAGGCGTTAAGTGAGCGAGCCGTGGCTGTAGTTATAGATCCCATTCAGTCCGTAAAAGGAAAAGTGGTCATCGACGCATTTAGATTAATTAATCCAAACATGATGGTGTGTATATGAAACGTTTATATATTTTTTTCGATTTCACGCGACATATTTTTCGTATCGTATTGCTATTTTATTAATTTACTACAGGTATTGGGTCAAGAACCACGCCAAACTACCTCGAATCTAGGTCATTTGCAGAAACCATCGGTCCAAGCTCTGATTCACGGTTTGAACCGTCACTACTACAGTATCAGCATCAACTATCGTAAAAATGAATTGGAACAAAAGATGTTGCTCAATTTGCATAAAAAGACTTGGATGGATGGCCTTACTCTTGCCGAATATTCGGAACATAGCAGGCTTAACGAGAACACCGTATCGGAGATGCTAGAGCTCGCAAAGAATTACAACAAGGTAGAATATATTTATTTGCTAATACACTATTTAAGGTAGAATGAACGGAGTGACTAGTCAAATGATAATTACATTATGAAAACGTTGAAATATCATTATTTCAATTATTTAAAAAATAGTAATATGATTAAGTATGATTTGACATGTGCATGAGATAACTCAATTGTTTATTTACGAACTGTAAAGTAGCGAGACAGGACAAACTTTATTTCACATTGTTTGGAAAAAAAACCGGAAGAAGAGCTTGAAACGTGAACATGAACAATACGATGCATATAAAGAATGCAAGTTTATTGTTATAATTTCACGATCGATAATAAATTTGTAAATTATTTATTTTTACATAAATTTTACGTACTCCGAGCTACCGGTATAACTTGAAGATTTAGGTCTTAAATTATTTCGAATTGATAACGTTGCCATATCGAGTCAAATGCTCTCGGATTGATTGGTGACATTGACTACAGAATTTTTATTGAAACATTCGGTAAACCTCATTGCACAAATAAGACTGTACAAAAGGGCGATCGTAATGTCAATCACACGAGAACATTCTGCCGACTTTGAATTAATTTATTTAGTGAAAATAGCCGATAACTTTGCTCGAGCTTATTTACACATTCTCGTCTATGCGTTATATCTACCATTAAAAAAAATGCAGCAACTTATCTAATGATCAAATACGTGCTCATACTACCTTGAGTCTAAAACTTTGTTAATTAAAACGAATTGAAATAATGATGTAATTTGTTCGATTGTGTTATTGTAGGCATTGGAAGACGAAGAGAAAATGACACCAGAGCAATTGGCGATAAAGAACGTCGGCAAGCAGGATCCCAAGCGTCATTTGGAAGAGAAGGTGGATACGCTCATGTCGACGAACATCGTTCAATGTTTGGGAGCGATGCTCGATACCGTCGTCTTTAAATAACCGTATTTCAATGTACGATTAACTTTTTTTTTTTTAATCATGAAAAATATACGACTTTGTAAGGTACAAGCAAATTCAATACAAGCACTTTTGTATATTTATCGCGCGAGAATCTCGATTTTTTTTTCTAAAAATACTAAATATTCCGAATGATTTGAAAGAGTCGTGTCTCAATTATTCACGAGGCACGGCAAAGTTACAAATAAAAAAGCAAATAACAAGGCGACTGATACATGTTTTATGTAATATTTTTATTGAAAATAGTAAATCACCATCGAAAAGATCGTTTTTCCGTAACAGCAAATTATACTCATCTTAGATGTACGGTTGTAATAAAAAAATTTTATTCGGGAATAATGTAAATGGTTAAAAGTGATTGGAGGTAAAGGATGACTCTCGTTATGCGCTCTTAATGCGATGGTAAATCGTTCCACGCGTAAATATGAAAATTGGCAGTTGATAAGAACAACTTGTTTGAAACGGTTACGTCCGAGAGCAATTTCAGTGCTCGAGGCACCATTAAAACGGATAACCCTTTAAATTCTATTTACATTTGTTACGGAATTGCTCGTAATTGCAGCTGGCATAAACGTATTTTTCATAGACGATCATATGTCTTTAGAGCGCAAAGTTGCGGAGTCTGCGCGAAACGACGTAAGGTCGATTTTGGTGAATAGGGATTGGAAATTACGATGAAAGGATATTTGTTGCGCGCGAATAGTAAAATACTTTTCTACTACAGAATCTTCTTGATAATTCATCACGATTCCACACCATATTTGGTCCTATATTTAAAATAAACTTCTGGTTTTTTCTTCTTCTATATCTTAATTCTGGAAAAGTTTGTAGAAATGTACATGCGCGCTTTGCGGGTTTGATATATACGGTGGAATTAAGATGTTTCCGTTGCCTCAGACTCTTTGCTCTTCTTTTTCTTTTTCTTCTTCTCTTTCTGTGGTGCTTCCTGAAACAATTTAAGGATGATTTTATATATTTTAAGTTCATTTTCGCTTTATTTTAATTTTCGATATAGTTAGCGCAAACTCACCTGAGATTGGGCTTCCCCTTCGGTCGGCAAAGTTTCATTTCCATCCCCTTTCTCCTCTTTCTCTTTGTCTTCCTTGTCCTTCTTCTTCTTCTTTTTCTTCTCTTTCTTCTCTTTCTTAATTTTCGGCGACGCAAGCTCATTTGTTTCCATCGGAGTGGGCTCCGTCTTGATTTCCGTACCCGTTGCACCGTCACCGGCGGGCGCCGTTTCAACAGTTGCAGCGACTGCTTCGTGTTTTCTCTTCTTGCCAGTTGTTTCTTTCACACCGTTTTCTTCGGTCTGAGGAAAACAACGTTTATGCCTAATCGATACACATCCAAAGAAAAAAGAAAGAAAAATAATATTTGGCTATCAGTGGCTGTTACCTTGACTTGATCTGTGACCTTGGCATCTGTGTAATCGTTGTAATTGGTTAGCCAGTCGGCGGGTGTGTTTTCGTTGGGTTTTCCGTGCTTGTCCAACTTGCCTTCGATTATCATACGTTTTTTAATCGAAGCTTTAGGACCAAGACCCCACTTTCTTGGATAAGCATCCCTCTCCATTATGACTCGCTTGATTTTGGCGGCAACGCCATGATCGCACGCGGACATCGTTGGAGAGGTCATTAACGCGATAGCTGCGGTATATCGAAACGTATGAATAGTCATTTCATTTGTAGAAAAAGATTTTGAAGATGTTTATTCGCATTTTCCCCGATACCAATATCTACAAAAATCATTATACGAACCTAGAGCTACGGCTTCTCCTTTGGTAGTAACGATTACGATCTCCTGATTCAACTCTATTCCATCGTCGTACATCAAGACACCAGGTAACATGATTTTTGCCCCATAACATATGGCATTTACCTAAAAGAAACATTTTTTAAAAATTGTCAATAAAAAATCGCATTTAAAGAGTTTTGTTTTTATTTCTGTTTTCTTAGCTCCATCAGTTGCACCTACCGCGCTGTCTTTGACGATTATCCTCTTGTGATTAACGAGAAGGGCTTCAAGAGGTTTGATGACCCTTCGTAAGTACGACTCGTCACCGTGATTCTCATACAGCCATTGCGCATCTATTATATCGTGCATGGTGACCATGTTATCTTTTTCGCTCTGTACGCCCGATCGGTTTCTTCGTAGTTCTTGCATTTGGCATCCAGTGCCCAAAAATAGACCCAAGTGTACGCATATCGTTCTCACGTAAGAACCCGCCTCGCATTTAACTTTAAATACACCCATGTTTCTATCTGCATCATAATCGAGAAACCAGCTATCGTAGACCGTCCTTACACGTAGCTGTCGCTTTACTGCCGATATAAGCGGAGGCCTTTGAAACAGCGCACCGCGTAATCTTTCCAGCGCTTGATTTATCTAAACGATTACATTCGTAAGACTTATCAGACTTTGCGTCTTACCTACGTATTATCATTCATTTTTTAGAAATTATCCTAATTTTCTTACCTTAAGAACGTTGTCAACTGCCGAATGAAGCTTGAAAACTGCGATATACTCTTTTCCGGCTGATTGCTGCGATTTTGCCAATCTTGTCGCTCTGTCTATACAAACTATGAGGCACCCGGATACTTTGGGATCGAGAGTACCCGAGTGACCAGTCTTTTCAACTTTCAAAATCCTCTTGATCCAGGCTACGACCTCGTGGGATGAAGGATTCGAAGGTTTGTCCAGATTTATGCAACCAGACTTTATGTATTCCGAAAGACTCCTGTGAAGTGGCGTCGAGCCGCTGGTCAACGGAGTAAAGTGTTTGGTGCGTGTTAGCATTTTGTCGAAATTCTGAAATTTACAGGAATATCCATAAGGAACCGCCAATCTTTCAACATTTTGAATTGTCAATTGTTTATCGAGAATTGATTTTTGAAATTTGCGATACAAAGTCTTTCTTATAGATTTTTTAAACAAGTTTTTATATTCTGAAAATATTTTATTTCAATGTTATCTTAAACAAATTTTAACAATTTTGATCAATAAAAAAAAAAGCTGAAGTATATTTTTATTTTAACTTTGTTGTGCAATAATATTGCTAAATAATTTGAACCTTTTTTGTTTTAAAACTTTTAATTAAAATGTCATTGAATAATCAATTATTTCAGACTGCTTTAAAACTAAAGTTCTCTTAAGATTCATAAAGTACAGTTTACTTCAACAAATATAAAAATGTAAATACAATTTAAATAATTTAAAGCAAATGTTACTGATAAGCCTGTCTTTGGATTAAGATATTTTTCTTACGTATTTTGAAAAGTATGAGAATTTAAGTAAATAACATACAAACATACAAGATTTATTTGAAACTATATCTTAAGATACTCTGTGCTTTTTGGGATATTCTTTGCAAAACCTGACTCAAAATAAAATAATCAGCGATCTCACAAACCCCCCCGAATATCAAATTCTAATTAAATCGTAAATAAGGAAAACTTTATGGTTTAAAGAGTTGAAACAAAATGTTCTAAAGGATGGCCACCCTTGATTACTTTCATCTCGATATTCTCAGATTCTTTGAGTAACAGACTGCATGAAATAGTTTTTGGAATAGAAATCAAAGTTTTTTGAGAGATTCAACCTTCCTTACCGACGATTTAAAAATATTCTAATTCCAATAAAAATGGCTACTTTGAAATTTCGGAGATTGTCGATATCAAATTAGAAGTAAAAATTATGAAATAAATAATTGCGAAGGGAAATAAATTTGTGACGATATTCAAATTTTTTAAAACATGATGTCAACAACTGTGCGTTTCATCTGGGCCATTCTGCCTAATTTTTATCTACGGGTCGAAAAATATAGGAAAAAAATATGAGTTCAGTAGCGAGTGGCCCTCTTTTAGAAAATGATTATTTTTAACAATGAAAAAATAGAAAAAGAATTCAAATAAAAAAAAATATATTTCAAAATTATGCTTAAAAAACGATAACTTCAGTTTCTGAAAAGTTACTATACAGTTTGATATTGTTGAGATATAATTGACAATACAAAAAAAAAATGAGGGATAGGATCATCTCATAAATGGAGAAATTACCAAATCTCAAGCCCTTGACATTTGGTAATTTCTGTGCCTAATTATGAACAAAAATGCCTGGCAATCAAAAGGTTCAAATATAAGACGACTTCTTTTTTTTTTAACAATATCAGGGAAAAAACATTCTTATATTCAGACCTTTATTTCAGAATTTGTTAAATTCCTGTAAATGGAATGTCACATGTAGTAAATTCCAATACTGGTATTAGCTATGAAATACCTTGAGTATAACTGATGCAAATATAGACAAATATAGCCATCGATATTGATAAATCGACGCTCAAGGGATTAAAATGTTACCAAACATGAAAAACAATGATAAACAAAACATCGATATTAGTAAATATTTAATGAATTGAATACAAATTTAAACAGTAAAATAAAATTGTAGTTGGATCAAGAAATGCTTACTGTTACTGCAAAAAACTAAATTTGTTTATTGGCAGTAACCAAATATAAATAGTTATTAACAATTTTTTGTCCTTAAAGGTACATTCTTTAATTCACATTCATCTTTCTCAATATTGCTTGCTTTTGTTAAAACAGTCCCTGTTTTAACATTATTGAACTTTTGTACTTGTTCAAGTATCGAAATGACTTGAAAATCTGAGTAGGTACTTGCCTTAAACAACAAGGGCCAGTCCTTGCAGTCGAGTTTCACAATCTCATCGGATGGCTCCATTTGGCATTTCATAGTCGTTTGAATTTCGCCGAGCGTTTTCTTCTTGCTCTTTTTCTTCGTTTTTTCTGCAACAGAAACATTGCGTTCTCCTACCCACGCGTTCGACATAACCTTAAGATTAAACCAAAGAGACTTCGCTACATAAATCAAGTTTGCGACGAACTGAACGAGCTTCTATAGCGATCGAGAAATGTTTGATTATTTATGAAAATTTCGTCGTAATCCATCGGGAAAGTTGTGTCGGAATATATCGAAGAACACGTGTTTACAGCCGAATGCTGACGCGAAACTGATGACATAAAATTATCATAAATAGACAAAACTGCGCTAAAGATTCTCGAAATATGGAAGAAAAATATTATTAACAAGTTAAAAGATTGATTGCATTATGAAATTATTTGTTTAATTACCTATTTCTGCCATTATAATAGTTATTAAACACACGTGTAACAAGCAATGGCGAATTCAGCGCGGCATACAGTGTGCCGGAAGATCCATGAGCACGTAAATTCATGAGATCGGACAACGCGTGTCTTCGTTTACTAACGCGGTCTACAGCGCTTGAGTCAGTACGACGGTTCGGTGCGGATACTTGGTACTTTGATCACGGATTTGCGCAAACGTTGATAGACGTGGAGCAAAGCGACAACGCATTTTCAGCGATTTTTTAAGTTTCTCTTTAGGTGAGATTCTCTCTAAACCTTAATAATTTAACAATAAGGCAAAAGTATTAATTGTGAAAAAAAATAACGACGGTCAAATATGGAATAACGTGAAGTAACACATCCCACCCCTGACTCGCTCTGAGCTTGATAGCATTTTCAGTATGAAAAACTGTAATGCCCTTTTATCAAGGTTACCGAAAATTTGTAAGAAAAATGAAAGAGTATTCGACTCCGGTAGTGATAAACACAGTGGTATCCTGTTTGTTTTGGCTCAACAATGTTCCGTATCTTTGAAAACACAGAATTGCAGTTTTTGATACCGCCCGCGGTATATTACTTCACCTTCAGAGGATTCAGAGGTCTTTAGTCAGTAAAAAATATATTTCGCAGTCCACGGATATGTTTCATATTGTACAGATCTATAATACGAATGCAAACTCTTCGACGGCCGGTAGAATTTTGGTTGAAAGCGTAAAAAAAAATAAAAACAATAGAATATTGCTGACTTTTCAAAAAATCAAGATGACCACTCAAAATGTCAACATCTGTTTTGTAGGATATAAACCTTCTTGGAACTCACATGCGTCAAACCGGACACGTTGATTGCTTGAGGTCCTCTGAACATTTCAATATCTTCAGAAAGGCAATTAACAAAAGAAAAATTCACGTAGTCTCGATCTTTTCTCGCTGTCCTAAATTCGTAATGCATGTGAGTTCCAGAAAGGTACTACAAAAACGGATGCTGTTGACATTTCGAGCGGCCATATTGGATTTCTGAAAGGTCGGTAATTTACGATTATTTAAGTATTTTTGCACATTTTCAACCGAAATTCGACCAGACAGTAATGTACAATGTGCAGTGCAATGTGCAAAGTGCAATGATGCATACTTTATACTACGATATAGTCTGTTTTTATCGACCAATGTCGGTAAAAAATCTACTCCAATATCTCTTTTAGGTGATGTGACACACCTTCCTCCTCGACCTATCCACAGGCCCCGTCGGTGTTAAAATCTGTTGATCTATTTTCCAAGGGTGTACGATGTTTCTGGACAAAATTTAATGAAGTTAATATACGTAACGAATAACAGCTCCGGAAAAATTCAGCGGTGGGGACTGACATAGAAATTGAGGAAGTTTTTAGTTTATGGTATTGCCACGTGTCACTATAATTGACTGTTAAACTTATAGCACGGTCTTACAGATCGTGATAAATACCTTACGATCAAAAAGTACCCGGAATTTGTCAATAAAACGAAAACGGTTCAATTATTCATCGATATTTATTTTATTCCCTTCAAAGTAATCTCCAACGTAAGCAATACACATATTCCAACGCTTCTTCTAATCTTCAAAACACTTTTTATAGGCCGATTTTGGAATCACGCAGCTCCTTCTGCGCATTCTCCTTTATCGCCTCAATCGTCTCAAAACGCTTTCCGCGAAGTGATAACTTGAGTCGTGAAAACAGGAGAAAGTCACACGGGGCCATGTCAGGTGAATACAGAGCTTGCCCAACGGTATTAACGTTGTTTTTGGTGAAATAGTCGCGTACAAGATGAGATGTATCAGCCGATGCATTGTCGTCGTGAAGAAACCACGAGTTGGTTCTCCACAATTCCGACCTCTTGCGACGAACATTCTCCCTCAAACGCTTTGGTACGCTCACATAATACTCCTTATTTACTGTCAGGCCTGGCGGAAGGAATTCAGAGTGGACCACACCACGGCAATCAAAGAAAACGGCCAACAAAACCTTGATTTTGGATCGACTTTGTCGAGCTTTTTTGGGTTTTGGTTCGTCTGAGAAGCGCCATTCGATGTCATGTTCATAGACCCATGTCTCGTCACCGGTAATAATGCCGTCGATAACATTTTGGCCCAAAGAAAGCATTTCTTTAGCGACTGCAATGCAATGCTGTTTCTGCAAAAAATTCAGCACTCTTGGCACAAACCGCGCTTGAACTCGTCTCATGCCCAAAACATCGTGCATAACGCTCTGCACCGATCCGAACGAGATACCAAGATCGGCTGCTATCACCCTGATGCTCATACGACGATCTTCGAGCACAATTTTCTTAACTTTTTCGATGTTTTCGTTAGTCACAGAGGTGGATGGACGACCGCACGAGGCAAATCATTAACCACAGTACGAGTATGGTCGAGTCCCCGTAGACTACCGTTGACATTTTCAACGCTTCCGCACATGATATTTTGTTAGAAATACAAAATTTCAGGCCCACACTTTGCTTAACTAAAGTCGACATAGCGAAATTCGCAGAGTACACCAAACAATGACTTGTTTACAAAGCTATTACGCACAAACTATCTGACACATTGCGCTTAAAATGATACGTATGCAACAGAAAGATGTACCAACCTAGAAAAAAAATTATTTTGACAATAATATATCAAGGGTGGCTCGTTTAAATGAGAAATTCCGGGTACTTTTCGATCGTAACGTAGTAATACTAGAAAGCTTTTACCTCGGAAGTTATTATTTTATCGAATTGTGCCTAGATTGCGTTGTTTACTTTTACTGATATCCGTGTCCTTTGCAGTCATGAAAAACGGTTTTCGAATTTTCGATTAAATACTGTACGTAAAAAGGGTCGATTGTGCATTGTCCTGACATGAGATATAAATCGCGGTACAAAGGTGTGAAAAAAATTCAATTTTTAAAGTACCGGTCAACCCTGACATATTTTTTAAAAAATGGGCAGCAGCTATCAGTTACAAGTCATTCGAAAATAATAAAAAAATTTGTCGTTGAAAAAATTATCAAAATTGACCAACGAATAAAAATTTATATGGGCCATGATTACAAAATATCATTTTTTCCCGATCCGTCTTATCCATGTTTTACGGACGTGTAAGAAATTTCTTAGTGCATCCTGTAATTATCTTTACGTAATATCTGCATTGAAACTCGCTGTTGCCTGTTACGCATTTTTTTAAAAGAAGATTGTAAAAAACTGAGCCATCATTAAAGATTTCTCTCATAGTTTACCTTGTAGCAAACTTTTGCTTACGCTCTGTTTCTGACTGCACTCGTTGTGCAGTCTCTTCGTAATAAAAGATTTCATATGACTTGTGACCTATTTTCCACCGAAGCGCTTGAATGCAATCGCGAGAATCATCTTCGATCGTCCATTCCCGCTCACTCATCCGGAAGCCTGCTACGCACCGGTTAATTTTTGTATCACCGGTATGCCCTGAGAGTTGAGCGTATCAAAATCAACTCCACAAACAAAATTTATAAATGTGAAGTTGAAACCACGAAATAATACTGAAAACAATTTTTTTTAAATAAGCAACCAAAAAAAAAAGAAAACTGCTAATCTTTGGGGTCGCGTGAACCCATTTTTTGTTTTTTCAATCCATAGAATTAAAAACATTCCATTAGTCTCCATAATTTATTATGCGATAGATAAAATATATAATAAACGTGTATAAATATATTGAAAGATATGACAATAATTATTTCATTAGATTATTGTAAGCACTTGGGCAAAGGAAGTACCATCCACCATTCGCTCTTGAACGCACATGTAACATAATAAAGTGTTAATTTTTCAAAGACGAGCCAATGAATGTTTTCAATATCACTGTCTCCATAATCAATCGCATCTGAATGCGTTATTCGGTATCTCGCATAACTTACTATTTCAGAGATGGAAATAAAATAAATAGAAATAGAAGCTCAAGCCTTATCTGAAAAGTTATAAAAATTATTTGGCACGAGACTCTGTCAAGTCACTTTTACTCCTCATTTCAGTCCAGTAGTCAATATGGAGTACAAAAATACATTCATGATAATCGAGAAGCACGAATCTTGCTTCTATTAAAATATGTTTATAAGTTTAATCGATCGATACGAAATTCGGCGACGCTCTGCTGTGGTGTATAAATTAAAATCTCGTTCTCGCCACTGTCACCAAGTAGATTCAGCTCGTCTATGTTTGTCGTAAAGTATTGATGAGCCACGATACTCGCTTCATGGCTCTTATCCTGTTCCAGTTTAATCGTATTATGCTTGATTGCTGATGGCAAAAGCTCGTCTGAGTTGTGCGTTTCTACGGTATGACCTAAAACGATATTCCTTCGTTCATTAACTAATAATGAGGACTGAATAACACCAGCCGACAATAAACTCACCAGTCTCATCAACAATTTTCGGATCGCTGGATTTCCTTTGCGGTATTTCGGATAATGCCACCTTTATACTATTCTGGAACTCTTTGTTAGAAACACCAAAAAATCGGACTCTGTCGACATGGTAGATGTTTCTGACGAGCTTATCCAATTCCTGAGGCATGTCGAAACATCTAAAAAGCCGCGCCTCTTCGGGTATATCGTCGGGTTTGCAATAAGGAAACTGCACAGCAAAGTATCTTTTGTTTCTTCGTGAGTAATTCTCTTTGAGCAATCGCAGAGCATGATTATCCATGTTTTGATAAATCACGGGTACAACTACGTCACTCGGCGGAGGAGAGGTCGCTACAAGGATTACGTCAGCGCTTTGAAATGCTGCATTGCACCACAGTCCAGGATCCTAAATGAAATAAATGCGTGGCTATTTGACTCAAAATGTTAAGCATTAGTTCAACTTTATATAGGATATTCGTACATAGGAATCAAGCTTCTGTGTACAATTTTTAATCGATCGCCAACATGATAACCCACCAATTAAATATTGCAGTTTTACTCTTAGACACGAGTGACGTTACAAACATGATACGATATCAAATGCAATTCACAAAAACTATTAAGAATTTAATGAAAATAGATCTAAATAATTTTTTTAATCTCTGAAAAGAACTTTTACAAAGACCGAAGTGCTTTGTCTACGTAGTTACCAAGAAATTATAAAAATAAAAACAGCTCGAATAGAATATAACAAAGTACACTTAGGATCTCGGGTAACGGGACTCTCTCGCGCATGCTGCCCGACCAGCAACTCGCGCACTTCCCTGCCAGAATGACAGCAGCTACCCGTCTTAACGTCACCCCAAATAATGACAATGTTTTGGACCTTCGTCGAGTGTACTTGCTTTACCTTATTCATGGTTTCGGGTATGCTGATCATATCGATCATTGCATTGATGTTACAGCTTCTCATATACATCGCTAGTTTCTCCATAACATCAACGTGCGCGACATGTGTCGGTGAATAAACCAGCAAACAATTAATTCTTCTCTGTCCTCGTTTCGTCAGCATATTTTTCATATACAACTTGTAAGCATGATACATCGCGTACAATATCACAGGTGGTATCCACACAACGCTGATTATCATTATCAGAAGACGACGCGTAGGCTGTTCTAAAAAAGTTTTTTTCGATTGTTTATTCTCCTGAACGATGACTCTAATAGAAAAACTGTTGTTTTACAATAAGATACTTTACTTGTACTTATCAGGGGTGTAGTGCTGTTGACACAGCCGTATTCTCCACAAGTTGGATGCATCGCCGCCACTTTAAAATAATGCATACCTTCGCTGATTGTGAAATTATATTCAATTTCCCGTTCATCGTTCATATTCAGGTCTACGCTGACTACGCTGTTTGTGTTGTTGTTTATCAACCACACTTTGTACTGAGTAACATTAAATCTCTCTGGCAGTGCTTGAACGTGCAAGGAGAGTTTAGCAACGTTTGAAACATCGACGTACAAAAATGGTAAAAACGTTGTAACGTCATTTGTATCTTTATCTAAAATGTAATTATTAATATTCTTTAATTAGTCATACAACTGTTATACCAGTAGTGTAATTACTTCCTTCTGGCGACAGAAGTGCGTCTAAGACTATAGTGTATCGAGACATTAGTGCATTAATGTCCCCTAAGAGATTAAAGCATAGCATAAAGGAGGGGGGGGGGGGGCAACGATTCCTGCTTAAGTTTTATTTTTGTTATCAATTGATTGTTCGTAACGGTATTTTGATTATGAAAAAAAAACTTCATATTTGAATATAAAAAATGGTAGGAGTTTAATTTCAAATAGAAAATAATATTAAAAAAGCCAAAGTTCTTGAACAATTTGTTATATTCGAAACTGGAAAATTTTTGACAAGATCAGTGGACTGTTACAAACAATTAATTGCATGGAACTTTTCACATGCATTGGACTTATTGACAAAAAAAACACATTATTTTTATTTAAATCGGTAGACCGCCAACTCTTTTTCTCAGTAGAAGAAAAATTGAAAAACTTGAATGGAAAAAACCCACCGATAGATATGTGTCTGGGTACAACAAATACCAACTTTCTGCTGTACTCAAAGTTTTCACCAACAGCCAGGTACTCCAATCGGTATGGAATTGCTTCGAACGTATCCTCGGCAAATGGACAGGAAACAAACAACTCGGGAAACGATATTTTCTCATCGTTACCATGTATTTCTATCTGACGGCAAAAAGCTTTTCTATCGTTACTTAATTCCTGATAACGCGTGATGAGCTCTATCGGCAGAAAAAAATGTTCTAATTATCATCTGCAAAATTATATTTCTAATATCCGACTCCTCGGCTTTTGTTATTTGAAACTTACTGTGAAATTTTATGTCGCTAATGGACAGATTGAAAGCGGTTGTTCTACCGTGAATTTCATTGAACTTATGTACATAAGCGGACAATCTGAATTTCCCCAGTGAGTCTCCCATGGGTGAAGCATAACCCAAATTATCAAATCTCCAGTTAACGCAATCTGCAATATCCACAAATGTTAAAATCTTCTTGACCTACGATGGAAAAAAGGTGAAATCGTCGGTGAATGAATAGTTAAGCTCAACCCCTTTAGCGTCATTGGTTTTTACAAAACTAGATTGTTTCAGACTGGCAGCTACAATTTTTTCCCCACAAACTATGTAACAACAATTTTCATTCCCAAGTAAATAAAGTAAAACATTTCAGTCGCAAAACTGAAAAACCCCCGGTGACCAGGCTAATCTAAACTACACGTTAAGTCAAAAGTATTTTGATAGTGAATCGAGCAGTACAAATGGCAGGAAAATTGACAAATTTAACGTCGATATGAATCATCAGAAATTGTTAAATCCTAAAAAAAGCCTTCATTCCTCAACCAGTGACTAATTATATACCAGTAACTTAACCCTCGAAGTAGTTTTTACCTTTACCGCGTTGAATATGTGTGAGAAGGCATTCTGGCCCTGAATTCGTCAGCCCTGTAGTCTACAAACGCAAAGGGAAAGTTTTAGGTAAGTAACCTCAAAATATCATGTAATTTGTTATATACAAACTAAGAGCTTGATATTTTTGTAGAATACTTACTTTGTTGTGACAGAAATCCGAGTAACAATAGAATGCAGAGCAACTTGATGTCAAAAAGGACACCAGTATCAAGAAAATATATACTAAATTATGCATCGTTGAGGTTATAAACAAAGTCTCACTTGTCAGAGTCGACGGAAATTCCTATTTTCTATTACCAACATATTTGTGGTAGCATCAGACATTAGTCATAATCACATATTGACTTGTTGCATTTTATCGTGTTAAAATATCAATGGATTTTCCAAGATCGCCCCATTATTGGCTTACCAAAGATAAATACAGAATCGATCTATTTATTTATTGGCACAATGGGTGTGAGAATAGCAAACCTCTCCAGCCACACCATTTCAGCATTGACGCGCTGCCTGAGCAGAGGGCCGTCGAATCAGACTCACGTTTTATATTGGTCAACTATATATAATAAAATACTATAGATTCGTGTGCACACGATATATACCGGGCGGAACTCTCGCGTTTACGATAAAATCCGACGTGTTTTCGCGCGCCTATCCACGACTATATTAACGCGATGAATGTTAAATGATGAATAACCGGCTTATGCTTAGCAACCTTGCTTGTTACGCTCGGGTATATACGAGAGCATGATCGCAAAGAGAAAATGAACAGCGGCACATAAAATCAGACTTTCTTGGCTGTCGATTTTTTATCCCCGACGTATATATACTTGATCTGTAATCTAAGGATTACGAGGCCGTGTCTCAGCCTGAACGGCTACCGAATATCGTCCTGTAAGAATAAATATTACCATTTTATAGTTTGAACCATCTTGATGATATCAAGTTAATACGTATCAGAGACTAAATGTCATCAAGCAGGACTCGAACTACGTACGCCGAACTACGAACAATATTGAAAGTTCGAGCGTAAGCTCGAGAGTTCCACCCGGTATAAATCGTGTACGTACGACGAATCCTTTCACGCGTAGTATTTCTATATATATATATATATACTCGACCAATATAAAACGTGAGTCTGGTTTGACGGCCCTCCGCGCAGGTGGCGCGTCGACATCGAAGTAACAGCAGCTTTAAAAAATCCGTTCATTGGCAAACTTCCTATTTATCGCTGATCGTAGCATACCTTTGCAGTTCACACATTGACTGCAGCGACCGTGACTACAGCGACCGTGACTGCGGCCCACGGTCTTCTCTGGCTGCATCGTATCATTGGTATGATTGATTTGCATTGATTGGATCGCGCCTGCGGCGACAGCTACTGGTTACGATCTGAACTACTTAACGCGCACAACGAGAAAGATGAAAAACGCAATATTGTTTTTATTTACTGCTTTAGATATTATAGCAAGCAGAAGAGAAAGTTAATTAAAATGCAATGGCGAGTCACACAAACTATGTTTATAGTTATCGTGTTTGCTCTTTGATTAACAAACTCATTCGTTCGCAGTCACGTTATCTCTATAAATAGAAAAAAACTTCTTTCTATTGATTAATTTAAGGATTAGATCATTCTGGTGATAAATCGAAAATTATATCGTTTTCATGCATTAACGTCACCGTTCCATGCAATATTTGTTCCGTAAATTTGTGTCACAATAAAGTAACAACATTTTATTATAAGAGAGCGATTCGCAATCTCATTCACGCGAAGTCTACCTTTATCAATATAAGTATTTGTATCGATTGGTAAATTCGAGAATCAGATCTTTGTGCACTAGTCCTTTATTGACTATTACCAATCTTTGCAAGTTAAATTTTCGTTGCTATACTTTATTCGTTTTTAAAAAGCAAAAAGATTAAGGTAGCAAAAAAATTTCAAAATGATTTCTTTATGTTTTCCAATAAGTTATTTTCCAACAAGCTTAAGACTTCGATTTCGTTCAGTAGGCTTTGGGGACGTTGTAGTCTAAAAATTTGACGGAAGACGACGCATCGGAGCACTTCACAATATCATTTCGACACATCTTTTAGCTACCTTAATCGATTGTTGTGCAAGTTTTTATTATACGACAGGGCGATTATAAAAACAAGATAACAAGGTAACGAGTCGAATATTTATTATTGCAACAAGTATGACGAAACATTCATATATTCTTTCACAATACGGCAATTAGAGATGCAATGTTAGGTATATCAAAAACAAATTATTCTTGCAGCGCAAACATTATACGAGTGGTTGAATTTCGTAGTATTTAGGTGAAGCTTTTGTTTTATCGTGAGGATTAAAGCGTTTCTGCAGGCCTTTCCAACAGCGATGATAATCTTTTTCGAGACTCTTGCTATCCGCTGCTCACTCGCTAAAACGTATGCACACCGGCTCTTTAAGTTTTCCAATACGTTACTTTAGAACAAGTTTCAGACTACGATTTCTTACAGTAGGTTTTGAGACGTTATAATCTAAAAATTGGTCGAAAGAGGATGCATCGGAACACTTTAAAACATCATTCAGACACATCTTTTAACTACCTTAATCGATTTGTTGTGCAGGTTTTTATTATACGACAGGGCGATTATAAGAACAAGATAACAGTAATGAATCGAAAATTTATTATTACAACAAGTATGACGAAACATTCATATATTCTTTCACAATACCGTAATTAGAGATGCAATGTTATGTATATCAAAAACAAATTATTCTTGCTGCGCAAACATTACACGAGTGTCTGAATTTCGTATTATTTAGGTGGAGTTTTTGGTTTATCGTTAGGATTAAAGTGTTTCTGCAGGCCTTCCCAACAGCGATGATAATCTTTGTCGAGACTCTTGCTATCCGCTGCCCACTCGGTAAGACGCATGCACAACGAGCTTTCAAACATGAAAGCCATAGTTTCATCAGCAACGCGTTCAGGTTGAAGTTTGCCCTTGGACGCACCCTCGAAACATTGAGCATCCGGTCCATGAGGAGTCATCATTGTGTGGAGCGACGCTCCTCCTGCCTGGAAACCCTCCTCCTTAGCCTCGTAACGACCTTTTATCAGGCCCATGAATTCGCTCATGCAGTTTCCTGCAACAAATTACAAATACCAATCTGCGCATTGCGATCATAGAAAACGAGCGCCGGGGATCCTGAAGAAAAACGAAACTCATCCGCTATTTTAATCGGCACTCTCCGTGACATTGAGAGAGCTGGGAAATCCACGAATGGTGGATAGTCTCGCGACTGAGACAATGAGGGGCAGTGCACACTCGTGGAATGATTGACATTCCCGGGAATCAGGGATGCGACGTCGGATTCCACGTTTTCTCCTCGATTCGAAAGACCGAGAAGTGTTGTGAGCCACGGTAGCTCGCGGGTTCTCTCGGTCGCGGCGTTCTACCGTAACGGAAATACGCGGTTCCAAGTCGCTTGACCGAGCCCCGTAAGTACTGACCACTCGACTCTATAGCCCCCCCTCCCTCCCAATCCTGAAAAAAGTCCCTTTCTTTCGCGCAATCACTACCATACGATTGACTCTTTACCGTACGAGTCGCCTGCAACACGCAATCGACTGTTCATACTCATATGACGCACGGAAAGCTAACGTATTACTTATATTATGAATATTAGAAGAAAACTTATATTATTATAAATATATATCGAGCTTGCAGCATGTACAGTTATTAGTAAATTACTCATATCCGTGTCCATGTTACACGATGAACTGCATCAAGACTTACAATAAGTATTGGCTGCTTCTTCTAAGCGTAGGCTACGTACTATATTTTCTGTTATATGTACTTACTATGATAATATGGTGGACGGAAGGTATTCTCCTGAACCGACCATCTTGGTGGAAAAATGACAAAATCCGCTATTGCGGTACCCGGTTTCAGTGACGGGCAGGTGAGCACGGTGAATATCGAAGGATCCTAAAAATCATAAGACGATACGTAAGAACGTTAATTTTTTTAATTCGTTTTAGTTTCAAGGCCGACAGGGATAACGTGCTTACGCAATGGTCGAAGGATACGGAGTTGATGACCATAAAACGACCGAGATCGTATTTGTACGGTACGTAATTTCCGTGCCAAGCAACGACGTCGAAGGGACTGTGTTCTTGCTGTGCCTCAAAGTATTTACCCTGATACTTGCAACCCACTTTGTAAGGTATTCCAAGATCCTCGTACAAGGCAACAGGCGTCAGGAAATCTCGGGGTTGCGCCAAACCGTTAGCTCCTAAAGTAAATACAAGTTGCTCATAAAACTAAATAGAATTTTGATAGAATATGGAAAACGAATAAAAACCTATAGGTCCGAGACTCGGTAGCTGGAAGTGGTTGTCGAAAACTTCTAGAACGTAACCTCTCGCCGGACCGGAAACTCCCACAGAGAACTTCATCCCTTGCTGAATGACACAGATCTCGTCCGGCCTGCACAGGATCTTTCCAAACTCAGTGGTGACATGGAGATCCCCGAGTTGAGGCACTACAAATAATCAACCGACGGAAATATTGTTTGAGAATCGATAATTTGGTCGATACACTCTTGTGAAACGAGTAATACAATCACAAATTTCTTCTGACGAGCTTTTCAAAAACCAAGAAAATATTTTATATAATTTTTTTGAAATGTGACCATACTCTGTACTTTGATCTACGTTTTAATAATATCATCGGTTGGTCTATGAAAGCGTACACAAAGCATTTTATTTATATTTTCTCAATTCACCGGACTATGCTGATTGAACAAATATGTCAATTAGTTAATTGAACCGAAGTCTAGTATGGTTAATATGTACCGATAAGGAAGTCTCCGTCAGCATTGTAAAACGCTTTATCCTTCATCGGAGCGTTGCAAAGATACACGTATATGGCAATTCCATTGCGAATACTCGGATCACCAGCCCCGCAAATCGTGTGGAGACCATTGACAAAGTCCACGGACCCTCCATGAGTTGGCAACTCGAAGGCTTTCCAACGAAGCTGCAATTAAACGTATTCGCTAGTTGCAACTTGTTCATTAGTGTCTGCTGGTACAAGAACACACGACACTTTAACAAGCTCGAATGAACCTATTCAAGTCCGAGCTGTTGCTACTGCTGCTGGACGTATCACTCGAGAGGATACTTTCACATATGCTCGAAAACGTTTCTCTTCCACGCGCTCGTCTGCCTTATAATTCGGGATACCCAAGTCGCTGCTCTCTCTATTTACAGGAAAACACTCGTCCCAATTGTAGATTTTCATCAAAGATATAACTACACCAGACTTGTTAATAGTCAAGATATATATTTCTAATATCTACACTGTTAACAATTAAGCGCATTTAAAGCGATTGTTGTGAACTTTTCACCAGTGTCGATCAATTTTGTGTTAATAGTAATACTTTCCCCAGTTTTTAAATCACACGATACCCTCGGTATTAAAATGATTCTGCAACAATCAGCTTGATTTTTAACATCGGATTTTTAACGGCGTATTCCTGATAATCGTGGTTAATATGCAAGTACCTTAACTTCACATTATACTTGTATATTAAATTAAATATACGCAGCGTTTGCAAAAGAGTATTTCTATACGAGAATATTAATTAATGAATATAAATATTTTTAAGAGTGTATTCAATAATATTTTATAGTTTTATTTACCTGCGGTAGGTACATTACTCACAGGATTTGGATTCGGCATCGTCTTGTCCCAGTCTTGGCTGAGACATGTCGCTAATTTTGGATCGTGCTTGTAAATTCCATGACAGACCGACGGTTTTATTCTGTAAAACCATGTCCTCTTGTTCTCTCCACGAGGGGCTGCAATTTTAAGATAATTAAATGATATATTCTTTCACAGAAGACACGCACTCCTGTGCGTGCATCTTTGACTGCATACATTTCTCTAGTTTAATTCTTCAGGCTTATTTATTTAATGTACTGTGAGAGAGTCGCCTAGAGAAGTGCATAAATATTAGTCTCGAACGTCACTCAATTATACTCGTAAGTAATAATTTACTCACCGGTAAAAGCCGTGCCGGACAGTTGCTCAGCGTATAATCCGTATGGACACTTCTGTGGTGTATTTTGAACTGTTGGCAAGGCTCCCGGGCAACGTGGATCTTCACTTGCAAATTCTCCATCAAATCCAGACAGATACTGCGAAATATTCAATTATTAAATCGATGGGTTTACAGCATGATTATCACGCGATCAATAAGCCACTGCGGCACCTCTAAATCCGTAGGCAACATAACGAACTCACTCGACGCAACACTTGGAACTGTGCGCTCTATACTCAATTCACTCCAAGTTCACGTTATCTTTTTCAAACACTGATAAAATGCCACCTCGTTATCGTTTTTGACAATTAATTACGCGAGGTTCTTGCTGAACGCTACAAGAAAAAACGTTGCAGCCAGAAATGGGTATTATCTTGATATTTTTAGAACTTGTATAAAAATCTTTCAAAAATGATAAGTGAAACAAGGTCAACAATTGTTGATTATTGACTATGACGCCCAAATGAATTATTATTATGAATTAATATTGTTTATTATGGCTCGAATAAAAATTAAGATGATTCAACGAAAATGTCGTTGTATCAATGAAATGTTTAATAAACTCTGTGCGCACCTTAAGATCGTCATTCATGACTGTGCGTGTGCTGTCTTTCCCGTTTTCTTAATACAAAATAACGAGAAATATTCCTCGTCTCGACATTTTATAGAGAGACACCGGGCGGCCTTAGAGCCCCCCCGATCTCAAGTCAACAATATTCAAATTATACAAAACGTGTTTAAGTGATCGTGAGATTCGATCGTCCGCCAATCGAACGACGAGAAGACGAAGGCACGACTCAACCTGGTGGACGAAGGCCACGTGCCCGGTTGCTGATAGCCCGAGCTATTTCATCTGCCTCTGGCGAGATTCCTCGACGATTTATCGTCGTGTTGTCAACTGGCGAGCCCCTCAATGACTACGCGAGAAAACTTGATTACGGCGTCATCGATCTTTGCTTCGAGGCGATTCAAACAAACATAATCACTCAGGTATCTCTTCGCAGCATTGTTTTTTAATGAGCAGACCTAGAACTCGAATAATTACGGATGTATTACAATTGTTGTCATGCATGCTTGTATGATCTGGACTGAAAACGACCATTTTCACTTTACTTACAACTACGAGAGCAGCGAAACTTTGCAAGTTCGTGTCGTTAAGTGTATCTATACTTTACCTCCGGAGTTTCTCGCTTTTAGATATATCACAAAAATACAAGGTGGGATATGCCAAAAATACGTGGTCTGGCTCGGACAGTTGTCCGTATGGCAGTTGTAATACGACAGTTGTCCGAGTGTTTCATATCGAAGTGTTTACGTAAGATTAAACACTGACTGTTCCTCGGACTGTTCCTTAGTCATTAGATGCAGTGACCAAGTATCAATATACTTAAAAAATAAATGCGTGCAAATTATATCACAATCTTCCTTAAGACGACTTTCACCGGTAAGCTAAAGAAGCGATAGGTACATATTTTGATGTGAACTTGCGAGATTTTAATAATAAATAATGAATAATAAATAATCCCTATTCTTATTTATATAAATAATATGAAACCTTGTCTGTTTGATGCTCAATCTCGTCTAAACAATTAAACCGATAAGCTTGGAAATTCGTGTGGTAACAGCTAAGATGATAGATTACAATGCAGTTTATGATATAAAAAGCTCTGCCAACGTCGGTCAGTTAACGCTAGTAAATAATACAAATAAATAAATAATAAAGAATGCGTACTTTCGAACATGATAACTATAGAAAACAATATGAGATCGACGTAAATCAGACGCGATTTAAACGGTAAGTAAGAAATTTCAACGAGAAATAATAAGAGTTTGCTTGAAAAGAATTTTATCATCGAGTGAAAACAGTGTACAGTAGTTATCGTCTAACTGAACGCACAAGACAACATTCCTAACGCAAATAACGTAAGATGACCCTTGTTCGGACGACCTGCCTAATATTAACTTATTTTGTCCAGTTTCTTTTATACTCCACAGTTGCCAGCGTTCCAGTGTCTCGGTCTCTTATCGTTTCGCAGTTAAAAGGGTCCAGGACAGCCTGTACCCGTTATTTTCAAGCTTACGCAATGTGCACCCGATCTAACAACTGGTTCCCCGTCGCTAACATTTCGCAGTCAATGAAAGGCGTCCGATTCGCATGCGCGACTCGCTGAATATTCTCCAAGTAAGTTGACTGCATCGAGAGTCATACAACTTTAATCGTGCCGACTTTATTAATCGTCTGTATTTTTGAGGCCCTCCGGACGACGACCTCGTGGTTTCGAACTTTATATTACAACGTATGCGAAATCCCCCCAAACTGGTTTTCGTCCGCAATAACGCGGGAGTCTCGCGCAAATATGCTTGTATAAAAAAAAATGTAAAAAAGAAATGTCGACGTTGACCCGGTCAGCGATGTAGACGATGAACACTTGCCATAATTTTACAGGTCATATATTGATGGTATCGCGAGTTACTATAATGTCTTGTAAAAATTTATTTGCGTCGCTTAATGGAGAAAGGTATATACAGATTAACATAAACCACGCTCTAATCTCGATGATATTATATATTTAATTACGACCCAATCAGCTCGAAATAGCATGCAGCTATCGCGCGATGAGCGGTGGCGAAAAATCAGTTGCGTCGGAGGACACGGAAAACTTTCACTTTTTTGTGTAAATCCACTGTCGAGATAAATACGGTAAATGCGAATTCCTGTAAAGATAAATACAGTTAAAACGTTAAGAATCCTTCCTGCTTTCACTGGCCTCCAAGATACTCCATTCAACACTGTTAAAAATTTTAGAAAAATAGAATACGCAAAATAGGTAACGATGCATAAACCGATATAACACATTTATGATACAAATTTATTAAAAATATTTATTAAGTTAGGGGGCGGGGGCAAAGCATTGATTTCTGTACAAAAACATGTTCAATTTTTTTATCGGTAAAAAATATCGTATGAAAAATGTTCCTCTATTGATTGTTCATAACTGTATTCTGATTATCAAAAGAGATCACTAAATACTTCGAATACAAAAAAATGTAAGAGTTCCATTATATTTTTTTGCTTCTTTATAAAGGAAGCTTTGATGGTAAAAAAAAATTTTTCTTCAGTTTTCAATATCAACGCGTTTAAAACTTGGAAAAATCATATTTAGAAAAAATGTCCGGTGTGTGTGTTCTGGTACTGTAAAATTGAAACGAAAATTTTACGGATTTTCGAAATTTTCAAAAAATGTCTGTGGTTGCTCTAATTTCCGCAAATTCAAAAGCTAATTATTATATATATAAATAAAGTATCACCAAAGGAAGATTGGTATTGAATTTGGGGGAAATCGGTCAAAGGGTTCAGATTTTATGAATTTTCGAATTTTTTGCTAAATCGTTCTAATTTTTGCAAATACGAAGATATCATGCTAATTTTTTTTTTTTTTTTTAATACAAGTGTATTATAATAGTAAATTTAGTATAAAATTTGAAGAGAATTGGTCAAATAATTAGGATATTAACCCCTTGGCCTACGATATAAGATGCAACAGAGCGGTCCCAAAACATAAACAGAACTGCCGAGTCTTGGAGCCATTCCACGACTCAGCAAATCTGTCTTAAGTTGTACCAATTGCACAGGGCTTATGGGGGTTGCCGTGCCTATTAAAGAGATATAATTCGGGAAAAGTCAATTAATTTTATTATTTATAACAATTTTATATATAATATACCGACCGATGTACCACGGGCCAGGCACGTGATAAACAGTTTTGGCTCAAAAACTTGACCACGAGCCTCACACGTGGTTGTAGGCGAAAGGGTAAAAACAAGCAGCAAATTAAAGCTCGCAATCGAGTTGATTCCTCGAGATTCCTCACGATGCTCAAACCTTTCTCTACGAGGAAGCCGAAATTAAGACAGTTCTTAGTAGAGAGGACTTTGAGCATCGTGCAGAATCTCGAGGAATCAACTCGATTGCAAGTTTCAATTTGCAGCTTGTTTTTGTATTCGGATTGAAAACGATTTTTCTACCTACAAACAAAAATAAAAGAAATTTTTAGTAAAATCGATGCCCTCTTCACCTCCATTCTCACCCTTAAAAAACCGATTTATAATTATACGACATACTTGTATATTACATTTAGTACATCGTGCTTCCTGTAAATGTATATTAATTTTTAGAAAGAAACGCTTTGCTAAACACCGATCACTCGATAAGCGATTGCTCGACTCGTGCATCAATTAAAATAATATTAGAATTCAATCGAAAGTTAGCAACATAACATGATATCAGAAAATTCTATAAAATACATACTACACGAGAACGGTTTTAGAACCGCACGACATATGTCGATCAATGAGGCTCAACAGGGTTCAGGTTTACCTCTGTGATTTATTAATCGGACAAGTTATCAAACAAGTACTCGAAACATGAAACTTTTTCTCACCTTTCTCTTCGTGGGCGTTAGATATTGATAAATATACATGAAAACGCTATACACGCACTTTGCAACTTAAATCATTTCCTAGTGAAAGGAGTATATCGATAAGGATATTGGAATGCACTGAAAATTGCATAGAATTTTGAGAGTGTGTACGAAACGTGACAGCGTGACAACAGCCACTCTAATCGGGTCATAATTACTTGCATCAGAGTTTTAGATCTCCCTTCCACCGTTACGGAAGCATCAGCAGTGGCGGAGAAAGACTGAGAGAGAGAGAGAGAGAGAGAGAGAGAGAGAGAGAGAGAGAGAGAGAGAGAGAGAGAGAGAGAGAGAGAGAGAGAGAGAGAGAGAGAGAGAGAGAGAGAGAGAGAGCGACTTGTACTCCAAGTGGGGAAAAGAGCAGGACCCGCTTTACAGTTACTCGGGATTGCAGCAAGAGCCACGTGAAAGAGGAAGAGGAATCGAGACGAGAGGCGAGAATCTCGCAGCAACGAGAGAGTTTCAGCAGCTGGAGGAGTAGGACTTTGAATCGTTTATACTGTGCACGCGAGAATAAGAATGGGAAACGGCGGGGCATCGCGATTCTTTTGCATCTCTTCACGAAGTATATACGCATGAGCCACAATACTATCCAATGAAAATGGCAAATGCGCAAACACGTGTATGATATTTATATGTAGAGTCGTGAACGCACGTGTGAACTTATGGCAACGACGAGATTGAAGAGTCATCGAAGTCGGATTCCAAAATTCCGGACCAAGTTCCTCGGAACAACATCCAGAGCAAAAATACGAAATTCATTCGATGACACGCGGAACAAGCGGATCGATACGCTGACCCTCATCAACGTATGTGACAACTAAGAAGAATTTTGTTGCCATCTTGACCCGAATCTCTTGAAGAAAAGCGGCAGAGAGTTTTGTTTATCATTCGATCTTGCCGTTACCGTCATGACGATTAATATTGAAATTAATGGTAATGCGAAACCAGTTGTAGATATCGAAAAGTATATGCTCTACTGTATTCAACGGATTACGGATTACTGCGGGTGTTACTGGTTGCCCTACATACACTAATTCGAACCAGGAAAACACACACAGTGTCGGTACATGGATTATATTAAGAAATTAACATACCCGTCGAGGTATGCTCAGAAAAATTATGAGAAGAGATTCATCATGTCAAAAACTGAATTTTTTTTTTCTCAGATACCATTAATATCAAATATACATTTTGCTGGGTTAGTTAATTTAATTATACATATTAATTGACATTACTATTCAAAATCTTTAAATAAATAACTCGTATGACCGAAAGTAATATCCTGGCCTTAAAAATTTTAGAGAGTATCATACCGAATCTCATTGAAACATAATTAATTTATACATTTTGACTTCTTCCGATATAGAAATATTAATTGAATGAATAATGAAACGATAATACATTATCATTGCTTTATGAAAAAATACTAATTTAATCCCGAAAATATTAATTTTATTTAATTATTTATCACTTTAGATATAGTTTTATCAATTTTCATTAATATTTTCGCGATGCCATTAGTGTCGTTCCGTAAGGGTAGATATCTCTTGCGAGGTAAACTTGTGAGACTATGGTAATCATTTTATTCTCCGCGAGCAATAGAATCAGAAGATAGATATTTCACACTAGCGGTTATTATACGCACGCAGTTAACACGAACATCCTCGTGCAATACTTAGCAAAAGCCGTCTGCGTTTTTGTTGCTTCTTTATTCATGTGCGTGCACCGCATGTTCGGATATCCGTGCTGACGTCGTTTTCCGCGCTATAACAAACCATAGCGCGAAAAAACGACACGGCATTAACGCATTCTCGCGAAAAAATATGAGCGGTTGCGACCGCTTTACCTCCAGCTGAATTCATTGTATTAGTGCGTACAATAGCATTAACTTTGAAGTATACAACCTGTGTGCACCGGTGAAAAGAAAGAAGGAGGGTCGTGAGTCGGTGGGTAAAGAGGAGGGAGAGATCCACGGCACCGGCACACTGGCTGGAGAGCATGAGGCTTAATCCACCGGGAACTCGCGCCAGTTGGTCGTATCGAGGCAGGTGGACTGCTGCCGAACAAAACACGGAGAAACGGCGTAAGCGCGCTGCGGTACCGGATCCACTACTTCTCACTGTGTACTTTAATACTGTACCTGAGTCACTACACGGAGTCCCGGTCTACCGCTTTCCGCACCTAGTTGCCGGTTGCGCGAGTTCGTTGTCCGACTGTACCGTGATATCGTTGAGTTTCGCGAGATTCCGACACTGGACAAACATTTCCTGGCGAATTTCTTCGTCGAATGTCCTGTAGACTTCCTCGTCTCTTGGTATTTCGAACTTTAATGACTCAGTCCAAAAAAGTGTAAACTTCTTAGGTCAAAATAGAAAAAAGAATGAGGATTAAACGCGAGAGGAAATATAACAAAACAAAATATTCGATGTAATTAATTAGCGGCCCACATTCGAGGCTCCGGGAGTGCGGCAACTCACGTGTGAATCCGGTACGGGTCTCGTGTCTCCTGAGCGCGATCCCTGTAATGTGAAACTGAGTTCACATAGTGTTATTAGAAGAATTTGAAGACCGCGCAAATTTATTAATAATAATATTAACAGCAATAATAACGTCGTTTATATTAAACAAAGATCGGACTGAGAGTGCGGACGATTATTGGATTTTTAAATTAAGCCTTCCTGGACGATCCCGTTGGAACTGCACAGCCAACGATTATCTTCTCTCCAGGTATGTTAATTCCACGGGGATACGATGATCGGTGGATGAATATCCAGTGCACAGTGAAACGTGATGAGCGCGGGACATGAAAAGGTGTTGGAATTGATTGACAAGCTATTATTTGCGGATGTACAGAAGGAGGAAAGACGGTGGATCGATATAGAGAGAAAGATTAACCGAGTAACAGGTATTCACGTTATTTGTCCAGTCAGCTGGGACGAAACTGGGATAGAGAGATGCGCATAGCCGTAAAATCATCTTAGCTGTTCTCTGCGTGATCTTGAGGTCCCGCGCGAAGTAGGTTGCCTCTGACTCGCGCGCGTTTCAGTCAGCAACGTATACCGAAGGATGACTACACTCCGGGTACACGCGTTTCTAGGCCCCCTCGAACGAGCTCTCGCCAACTGCCTATACACTTATACACTATTCCGATGTATAATAGACATACACAACTGTTAGAGAGCCGTAAACGGAGTCTCGTGATGCGCCGATTACTCTTCGCCTCTTCTTCTGTTCTACAGCAGAGCGTAGCGAAACACTAAAAAGTATAACGCGAATAACTCAAGCGCGCGGTTGATCAATGTGCGCTAAGTGCCTTTTGCTACACTGAGAAAAACTGTTAAGTTGGAGCCAATATGAATTTAATTTGAGAAAACGAGATTCACACGAAAATAAGTGATTGCGACAATCGATTGAATAATTAAATGTGCCCCAACAAATTTAATAGATTGGGTTAACCAACGGATAAGTTATTAATCTGCCAACTAGTTAGTTAGATCAGACCGATTGAACCGACTTTACCAAGTTCATTTCCTGGGGCATATTTAACCACGCGATTTATCGTAGTTGCAACTAACTACTTGTCTTTGTCAAGTTGTCACAATTATAATTTAACCCTTAATTAGTCACAAGAGTATCCATATTCCTCGAATTTTGCGTAAGAACGCGTTATCTCCGCTCTGCTCTTCGTAGTACCATTTCGGGACGGTTTCGGCTGGTGTGACTTATAAAGCGTTAACTAAGCTAACTGAACCTCAACTCAAGTTAGCTCACATGAGGTTAAATATAGTGAAACTCCCGGTGAACTTGAGCTAACCATATCATTCGGTTGAACAAAACTATGATGAATTTACCCAAAGAAATTTGAATAGCGCTAACTGAGTTAACTTGGTTTAACTGCATGGAGCTGGCTCAAGTTCACCGTGAGTTTCGTCATAACTAACTTTACGCGAGGTGTAGCTAACTAGGTACATTAGCTCAATAAAATAAAATACCACACAATAAAAAAAATCCTCTCCACGTACGAGAAATCCAATTGTCATTAAATGAAAGCACTTAATGTAGCGTGAGAAATTCATTTACCTTAAATGAACATTTAGATGGATTTTTCAAAGTACAACTGAATTAAAATTTTGCTCAAACTAAATGCAATTGGATTCAACTCACGGATAATGGAAACATGTCACGCATAACATTGAAATATATTTCATACAATGGGTGAGAACAGGTGCCCTCGAAAAATTTTCAAATGCTATACTCATTGGGCGTAGTCAAGAATAAACTTAGAGATCGTGTTTGGAGTACTCAGTAAAATCTTATAATGGATTCAAGAATCCGTGACCGCGTGCTTCCTTGACTCTATTTTTCAGTAAAACGATGCGGCACAACGAAAAATGTATTTTTCGTCTTGGCAAAAGGTGAAGGGGTTCTTGCTGATTCTTCTCCTGCTGCTCTGTTTTGTATTAGCATACCCGCGTGAAAGAGTAAGAGAGTATAATGTAACGCCCCCAGGAAGTGACTTCCTCTCACACCCGAGAACCGCTTTCGTATAAAGAATTTGAGAGCGCTCTGCGAGGAAAGCTCTTCGAGTAAGAGTCCATTCTTGCGTTACGAAGTTGTTGAATCAATGTTTTGATTTAACAATCTCAGAAGTATCTAGTCGCTGTCGAAAAGGGAAATGCTAACATATGCAATATATATATATATGGAACATTATAAGAACGTCATAAGACAAATCGCCAGTAAAATAATTGTAGTTACTTATACTAAATAATAATATATTAAGTGTTGCAATGTCAAAAATTCAATGCAGTTGTATTTTTATCTTGATTGAATTTGTATGACGTACAATGCTGGAAAATATTATTTTTACTTATACAAGAAAATTGAATGATTTCACCGATTCACTATTATGTCGAGTGGGGCACTTTACATATGTCAATGACTGGAATTCGAAAAGGCAATAACTCCACGAGTAGCGTCGACTTCTTCTAGAAGAACTAGCAGGTCGTCTCCCTACTGAATCGTTTTTTTCTTGTTCGCTTACCGATTAATTTCTTTTCGTTGAAAAGATACAGCGCGATTCCAAAGATATGCACTTGACTCGGGCAGTCTCACTCGCATGCAATGTGTATACAGGTGCAGTCTTCGGAGTCGATTAGTATTTAAATAATGTACACAACCCAAACGTGTGACTAATTAACTCATGGTCGACACGCAACGGCGACATATTTGGAACGAAACGGCATTTGTCGATTGCACGAACTACACTTTGCTATTTTTATTTTTTGTTCTACTTGTTAAATTTCTAAGTCATGAAGAGAGTCACCTACTTCCATCGTTTCTACACTTTTTCTTAGTGTGTATTTAAAAATCGTAATTCGTCTCAGTAACACGACGGAAATTTATTACTCAATGTCAACTATTGAGATTGGATATACCGATTATTACTAGCTTCAATATTCAATCATCTTGAATTCTCATTCATTCAAACTTTTCGAAAATGATTCTGTTTTGCTTCCTCGTAGAAGATTCTATGTTTTCGTGAAAAACATTTTTCTCGATATTTTTATGTACTTAAAAAGCTCCAAAACGTCGACAAACCGTATTTAGAAGAGTGCGCGCGCGTGTGTGTGTACGTGTGTAATGAGATTTCAAAATTGCAACCAATAACTCTCGAAAACGGGTTATTCGATCATCATGAAACTTTGCACATGGATCGGGTCGTAACCCCCGTCAGTTTTTTGCAATTTTCAGCCAAATTGCTAACGAATGTCTCACTTTATGGTTGTTTGAATTTTTCAGAAAAAGGAGGTCTACTCTCAAACTTTCGTAAATTTTTAGCTAACGACTTAAAACTCTTGACAAGAATAGACCATGGGCCATGGTTGTTTGGTATTGAGTTTGGCATGGATCGATCAAGGCATTCAAATTTTATTGAATCATGCATTTTAGTAATTGTTCGAAAAAAAATAATCTAATTTTACTTTAACTTTCGTAAATTTTCATCTATCAAACTAAAACTTAGCATATAAATTGTCTAGAGTACACGGAAATTCGGTCTCGAATTTGGTAAGAATCGATTAAGAGGTTTAAACTTTATGAAATTTGCAATTTTACCAAATTTTATTGAAAATTTTATTACCACTTCCTCTATGTGAAAGCCAGGATTGTGATAACCATTCCCCGTAGAGGAGAATCTGTGAGTTGACGAGAATCACGAGGAAGCGATGTGCAAATTTATTTATTTACACACATTTTCTTTTACTTTCATTAAACTAGAATTGAAATGTATTGCAAGAAGTTAAAATTGTAAAAACAGTATTGTGAGAGTAAATATCTCATAAATTCAATTAGAATTTTGTAATGTTAATGTTTATTAATTGAACAAAATTGTAGCTAAATCAATCAATTATTTTAAGTATACCAAACGATCTGTCTATGTTTCCTCAAATATCACTCGATGATCAAATATCAGTTGGAAACAACTTAGTTTGAAATTTTAGTTGGCTAGTGAAAAATTATCTTCTTATTGCAATTTTTTATTGTATTCCTTGTTTTTTATGCTCGAGCATCTTCTATGCATATAACTTCCTCTCAAAATGTAGACATAAAACTATTTTTATCTCAAAATTACGGCTCAAGCGACAAACTTATAATAAATCACTTGAATAGTTGTGGCATCGATTGAAAGATATCGTAATCAATCTTTGACAAATTTTGCGTAATTCCCCCTTCTTGGCTCTACCATCGAAACGCCTTATGTGTTCTTCATAGTTTTGTTCCGGTGTGATTTCGATCAGTGTGACTTATACAAAATCCCTGCCCCTTTTCCCTCCTCAACTATAACCCAAGATTCGAGTAACCCGAGCGAAACCTTCGATCGATTGCGAATTTTTTGCAGTTACTATCAATGTAACTTTTTAGTTCTTTATGTTCACATTTACTTCTTTTTAAAACACTGCTTATAGTTATCTCCACGTTTTTTTATAACATAATCATCCGGTTTTTTGAGAAAACTAGTTAACCGACTTTTTTCAAAAATTGTTCTTTACATTTATGAAGAGCAACTTTTCAATTGTCAGCAAAAATTAAAAAATCCTTAGATTTAATAATGTATAATCATATAAACCAAATACAAAGGCGTAATTTAAGGATTAATATAGTATAACACGTTTGGATCGAATTTTGTCAGTTCGAATTAACGACGAGTGGAAAAGCTGGTTTAACACGTTCACGCCGGCGCGGGCCACCGGTGGCCCGCGCTAGACTGTCTCATCGGGCGGCGCGGGCCACCGGTGGCCCGCACTAGATTGTCTCATCGGGCGGCGCGTACCACCGGTGGTACGCGCCGCCCGATTTAACGTATTTTCATTAAAAACATTTATTTTTAAGTACAATTATAATTAATAACGTATCATAAACATAAGTTTTGTTCAATAACATAAACACATTAATTTGAGCGCCGCCTCACAGCAAAACAAATGGAAATCGGCCCCGGCGTGAACGTGTTAAATATCACGACATATGTGCGACTGCTTGAAGTAAAGAAAGTGTCGGTTGACTGCTCTCACGCAGGGTCGAAGGGGTTAATGGCTGTGCGCGAGAGCGAAGTTTATTCGCCCGAACCGAGTGAAAAACTCGTGGAGCAACGAACGAGTACTCGGTAGACTCGACTTACCCGGGAAGTTGTCAACTCGTGGAGTGCACCGCGCGTGAGAGAATATTATCCATGTCCTTCACCCACATGAAGGTAGAGCCGGGTGCATCGAGAGTACATTCGCAACTGTCTGTAGTCTCGGGAGGCAGGAACTTCCCCCTTTCTCATGGTGCGCGCTTGATCGCCGGAGTAGTCAAAGACCCCGAGAATTCATTATAATAGCTCGCGAGCTATCGAGACAAATTGTTACAGGTACTCTGCGAAAAACCGCGTGACAAGAGTCGAGAGTGTCACGCCTCGAATAACTCGGCACTTTTACATTATTTTTTCACTCGTTAAAAGCCAGTCCGTATAGACGAAGAACGTCGCGTGAGTTTCACGCACTGCCGAACTCTTGAGGTGTCGATCTGTGAGGCTTCGTCGTAAAGCGTAATAAATTCCCGCATATATCTATTTAAAAAAGTAAATAAATAAAAAGATATGCGCTTCTTGTCAAGTTCACAAGAGACTTTTACAATGAATCTACATTGCAATGTCCGATGTGAAGTGCAATGAATATGCGACATTGAGTAAATTCGTCAATCGTCCTTCACCCACTTGAGCAAAAAGCATATCCGTAGTCAGAGAGCCATGGAGCGACAACGTAACAGGATACACAGAGTATAAACAGCGTCTGCGGAGAAAGGATCGCAAGTACACCGAGTGTACATAATGATGTCTCTGCGCAAGTTATGATGCGATGTTTAGCCAGAACATAATAACCCGTCGCAACTACTACCGCACGAGTCACGACGAACCCACGCGTGGACACTCGCGCGCGTTTATCTTCGCTTCCTCATTTTTTTTTAATTCTATTTTTTTTTTTTTTTTATTACTCTACGACTCTGCTTTTTTCTGAATTATTGCTCGAGAATTCTGTTACTCGCATCTCTCGGCTCTCGTATATCATTGCAGCGCGTGTAAAATCAAATAATTGAAGCGTGCCAGGAACATCGGAGGAAGCAGTTGTAGCTGAAGAACATTGCAGCTCGCGGTTTCCACCGGAACGAGCAACCGCTGTACATCAGCGCATGGAGAAAGGCTCGAATATCTTTTATATTTGTTGAGCGATCTTTCCGAACGTTGAGCTCTTCCCGGTAACCGTATCATCGTCGAACCTGGCGCTTCTGGCACGCGCTCACGTGTGATACCAGTGCATCGCGATGATAATCCGGTTTTTTAAATTATTTTAACGCATTAAAAAATGTGTAAATGATTTTGATTGCGAGAAGCCTCGAAACGCCGGAGTACGCATTTTCTCGATAATTACTTCAAGTGTAAAACTACGAGACTTAATAATTATTATTATCGAGGAATTATAGTTTAGCAAATCAGCTGAGCTGCTAACTCGTTAAAATATAATACTGCGTGGCTGTCTGTATGCTGACCTTGAGCTCTGTCAAGGAAGAAGCTCTCCAGGAAATAATTATTCCCGACGTACTAGCTGCGTGTCTCTTTAAAAGGTAACTGGACGTAAAAGTCAGGAGAGAAGAGCTCTCGCCCAGCCCACCTTCGTATATAGCATAAGGTGCACACGCTGGGAATTTCTCCTCCGTACTTATGTATACGTACGACAAGAACTACGTCGCTCGAAGAAAATAAAATTTACGATGCAGTAAAATACACTTTCGCGAATGTACGACCGGGAGTCTTACTCGCCTTGAGAGAGACGCTCCTCCTTTTTTTCGTCCCTCTTGTCCTTCAATTCTTATCCAAAACTTTCGTGCTTAACTTAGTGCACATATGTGAAAAGCACGTGGGCAATTTTTTGCAAAATGAAAAGGACACTGAGTTGGAATTCATGTACACGTTGTGTCCTGTTCTCTACTGAATAATTTATCGTCAAAATCTACATTTTTATATTTTTAAAATTAAATTTACTTATATATTTTTTTAAAAATAAGGTTTGGTAAAATTGCAGTTATTTGTATTTCCGATAAACTTGCAATTACATTCAATGCAGATACAAGAAATTACGGGAAAAAATATTTGGCTACGAAATATTATGTAATTGACATGTACTTTCAATTTCGTGTTGAATATTGGAATACCGAAGCTTTTTAGATTAGGAACTTGGGTTGATTTAACTAATTTCAAAGATTATTCAATGAGAGAGATATTTCGAGTGATATAACTGAGAAAAATAATATTATATCGAGCTCCTAGAATAATTCGATCGTTAAGCACTTTAATGCTCAACAAAGTTAAATACGACTATTTTACTTAGCTACAAACCGTTACAAAATGCTACAATTACGGGAGTACTTGTAGGAGTCGTAAACCAAATAGAAGAAAAAGAGAAGGTGGAAGAAAAATAGTCGAAGAATCTCGCCGATCGGATACAACAACATTTTTATAACGACTAACGGTCGTAAAGTTAATGATTTATCTGGTCTGAGTGTAGTGGGTGATTGAACGCAGGCCCTTCGCTTGCCAAACTGTCCATGAAGGGGAGTTTATTTTTTTTTATCTTAGCCCGAACATAAAATCTACGTGAATACAGACATTAACTATTGTCGCTTCCTGCAAAAACGCGCGATTTAACAGCACGATTTATAACTCGCAGTGTTAGAAAAATGATGAGAAAGAGAGAGAGAGAGAGAGAGAGAGAGAGAGTACGCAACACGCTATCCCTTTCACTCTGAGCAAAGTGTTTTTGCGTCACACATCTGTTCACATGAGAAATCATATCACAAGCAACTTCTTAAGCCTCTCGATTTAATTTTTACTCTCACCTTTTTCCCCCTAGCTAAGCGTTTAGTTAGCGAACCCAACGCTTAACTATTAACGTTTTCTTTGCGAATCTCCTGCGTCATTGTGAGCATTTGATTGTTCGGCCGATCGTAATATGGGACGTTGAGTAATTTAAGTGCACTAAATTGGTTCGAGTATAGAGTTTGGCAATAGTGCATCGAACCGCGTTAGTACGTTCGTGAGAGCTTCCACGAACTCGTACAGTAAATGGGCAAACTGCGAGTAATTTCACTGAGTGAGTTCGATATTGTACGAGTGTTGGTGGAGTCTTGTCGCAACAAACTAACCAACAGTACAATCGCTTTCGTGAATCGCACACCTCGATCTTTCTCGATCGTGTAAGAACTATTATGCACAAGCGCTAGATTCTCTCGCAAGATTTCGTAATTTTCGCGCAATCAATTTATTTACATCACATTCTCTCTGTTTGACAGATGACAGACGATAAATGGAAGTTGCTCTGATGTCACGAATGAAATGGCCAGGGATCGGCTAGGCTCTGATTACTCGGAGAATATGAGCGACGCGACTACTTGCAGCTGCACCAATAGTTCCATCGATAAGGCAAGTATCATCAATGTATTTATTGGATCATTCACCTTAATTGATGAATTCCCAACATAATTTATGTTTCAACTTGTTTCCTTTGTCCTCTGGCTATTATCCGATTTACTATTCCTACTTTTAATTATTTCTGCTGGAAATAAAAACCTTTCGGTAGAGAAGAACCCGGGAATTACGGTCACTAAGAAATAATTTATTTCATGTCAACAAATCTACAGTTGGATACAGCACAATAAATCTTTAATTATTAATACCAAATTTTATATGGGCTAATAATATTATTTTGGGTCGTATAAAGCTAGAAAACATTTGCTAACAATTAAAAAATCTTGTATACTTCAACTTTAATTTGGTTATAATAACTAAACATTTATCATTTTATATAGATAAAACATCTGTGTCTGGTCAGTAGGATGGATATTTTTACGAAACGCAACTCAGGGTACGAGATACGTAATCGCGATTTTAAGCGCGGGAATTAGAGCCCTAATTCAAATTCCGCATTTGCTAATCATTACAAATATCGGATCTAATTGCAATTAAAATAAAATTTATTAAGCAATCACATTCAACAATTCTTTAACTAAACATATATTTCGCTATATCCAACTTTAAATTTGTTAAAATTAAATACATTATTTTCTCAGTGTATACTTTTGTTCTGGAAACGAAACATTCTTCGTGTAAAAACTAGACCGTGGAAGATTATTTTTCAAAGTATATAGTAATCAAAAACAGCATATGGAAATCAATAAAATAAATGAATAATTTATTTTTCCTTTGATTACAAAAAACGCTGGATTTACTGTAATTGTCGGGTAATTACGGTTACTGGTCGGATAATGCCACAGTCATTGTATACCAACCAATGATTATCGAGCTAACTTTTCATTCAGCGCATTTTCTCAGGTCATTTATCGGTTGACGACACGTTAAAATATATTTATTAAACTTTGAATATGTGAATGTAAGATCAACAAGAAATATCGAAATTTCAACCTACAATAGCAGTTGCAATTTATTAAATAAATATTCTTTTAAGGAGACTGAGTTACCTGAAAATCATAAAAATGAAATAGTGTGGCAATTAAACACGTAAAATCTTGCAATTGTATAAAAAATACCGTTTGATAAGCACACAAAATGGAATATTGTCACAAGTGACATCATTTTTTCTAATTCGAAACTTGTAGTGTACAGGTATTGATGATAGACAAAATTGACTTTGCAAAGTCTTATTCTCTTTGTATGAAGTCTCTGTTCGGTTCGGGGTATCGAAATTTCCATTCGAAGCCACGCGTAGTAGATGTTGTCACTTTTGTTATACATTTTTTTTAACGCAGTAATTTGTAAATCATTTTTTTTTGTAACTTCTACATAAGAGCTTCAAATCGAAATTCTTATACTCGGACTGGTAAGAGTTTTCTTGCAAAGAGTTATTCTCTTTGCATAACCTTGCAAATCTAATTCTGTTAATCGGAGCAGTCTGGATACTACTACAAGTTAAAAATAGAAAAAAAATATGTTTGCATCATTGAATTGGGTTACAAAAAATACATTTCACTTACGAAAATATTTAATTTTATATGTAATACTATCATTTTTATTTTAATGTTTTTTGAATCTTTCGATCTCGTTAAATACAAATTATTTGTTATATTTATTCTTCTAATTCTCAGATTGTATATATAATTCATTTGTTTTTAAGTCTGATAGATTATTAATATTTATCGTGATGCCCGACTTGCCTTGCCCGTGATGCGATAACTCCGAAATACGTTATCATTTGTCTAGTAAATAACAATAAAACTTGATACATTTCAGTCTACCAATAATCATAAAATAAAAGATAAACAAATTAATAAGCCATTAATAATCTCATGACGTAATTTGAAAGATGGTCGGTGTCACCGATTCCTTGTTAAAGCATTGGCATTTCTGATGAACAACAAGGCATAAATCTTGGAACAAAAGTTCGTTTGTATCGATACGATGAGTACGTCATAATAAATTAACTGTCACCTGTATAAATAAATAACAATTCGGGAAATTTAAAAGAATAGTTGAATATCGCTAACTTATACAGAATGACATTCCGCAAGAGGTGACTGGTTGCTGTTTAACCGGTTTTTCCTATTGGCAACACAAATCATCAATGGTGGCGCTATCAATCAATCACTACAGCCCACGTAATGCATTGTTTTTATCAGAAAATATATCGATATTATATTATTGTACGCACTCCGAGCAGTATATTCTTCGAATTAAGCGTATATTTTCGGTTAAATCAATATTACACTTGTTTCAACCACAACTTTTACTGTGCCCATAGTGTATTATGGTTATTTCTGGGTGTACAAGCTTTTCTAATGTTTCAAGCTTTAACGAACAGTATCGTATGGACAATTCGCGTTGCCAATATATATCAAAAGTTTTGACTTAATGTTTGCATTTGCTATCGTGCATGTACTCGGTAATCGCTCCCCGGAATCCGCGACTTTCTTCGATTGAGCAAAACCACAGCGATGAGTTCGTTCGCTCGTGATTAAAATCTTGATGAATCCAACGATTTGTACTAATTATCAATATGGTTGGCTGAACAAAGTCGCGAGACTAGCGTGCACGTCGTCTCGAAGAGAGAAAAAAAAATGATTATAAAATTTTAGAAAATCCATCCAATTCCCTCCCCTCCCCTATGTACGTTGCAGATGTGCACGCACGCCTATTTATTCGCAAGATTATGTAAATTAAAAAATAAGTAGATGATTAAAAATGTTCTGTACAAAGAATAAAAGTTTTTCAATTATTTTAACAAATTTTGTCAAATAAATTATTACATTGAGAGTACATCTAACAATCTTTCAAATATGGAAGTTATGGTTTTTGTGTCTTATTTTGGAAATATTTTGTGTAATTATTTAAATTTAAATAAAAACTTTGTGTAGTTTTTATAAAATTTAGAAAAATTTGTACTAACTTGCATAAATATTAATTGTAATCTTATATCTTTTAGTGTTCTCTGCGGAGTTGCGGTATGTTTCACGAGCCTTTCTTCCTTCATCCGCCTAGCACGAGACCTCGCGATGGCTTATACATAAATCCTATGAGCGCCTTCATAGCCGATTCGACGCAAAAGCCAAGGGACACAGGCGAATCCTTTTATCTGCATAGCCCTCACGATCTTGTCTATACAAGGATAACGCATCTGTTCTGCGACACGGAAAAGACGAGAAACGGTGAACACGGCGGTACCGAAAGGAAGGACGAAACTTTAACGGGTAAGTGGAACGTCCCAGATATTAGTCGTCGCGTTAACGCTTTGCTGCTGGTCAAGAATCAAGAGAGCTACTGTGACGTTCTCGTCATGCTATCGACTAGTCCAGAACGACCTCGATTTCGTCATCACGAATCATCGCGTCCTTTCCAGTATCAGGCTCTCGTTTTATTCGTAACGATCGACGAGATTGAGATTCTCTACTCAACCGCACGCGGAAGTTTCTTCAGGCTTCAGTGAATGACGAACGATTAAAGATCCGCTTTACCTTCCGATTAAATATGGAACTTTTTTCAACACAAGAAAGTCTTGCCATACTCAGTGATATCAATGATTATTACTTAATTAATTAATAACTTTGATATCTTGGTAAAAGGTACTCCGCTAAAATTAGGTGTTTTTTTATACGCTGTTAAAAATTCGGTAATAAAAATACATTCTACGCGTTATCCATATGAATCCACATCGATGACCGCTTGAATGTTCGAATTTGTATTGCAACCTTAAAACTTTAAACACATTATACTTATCACATTAAATGATGCGTTGATGCTAACAATTTATTGTTTTTCATCTATATAAATACCAAAGATAAATGTGTTTGAAGTTTTGAGGCGGAGTTCGAATAATTTCAACACACTCGCCATTGTCAATTAAAAACTCTGAAAAGTATAACTATTAATACCAAATGGGTAAACAATAGTTAAAAGTCTACACCAATCGGCTTGAACACGCTGAATTATTTAAATCAATATATAGAAAATAATTAAATTAGAAAAAGTGTCATCGTACTAGATGGCGCCAAATATTAAGTAGGTGGCAATATGGCTCCACTTTCTCAGCATTTAATTAACTTTGTTCGTGTGATTCTTTAGCAATCCAATTGAGATTGAGTTAACTAAGATCCGAGAACGCGCTTAACCTTGACCGATTAAAAAAAAAGAAACGTGTAGTACAGCTAAAGTTTCATTGAATCCTCAACAAAACCTAACACTGCAGCGATCTTTATCTATCTTTACAAATTTTTCGTTCCACCGCACTTTTCTCTCGATACGTCGACGTGTGTGTACATTGAGAAAGATGTTATCATCAAATAAATCGACAAATCTTGACTGCTGTGAAAGTAGCAATACTTTGTAGTCTCTGAAAGCTTCCGGTTGACGATGAGGAGATAATGAAGGACCGACTGCTTAATAATGATCTACATATACGCAGCATAGACCAGCATAGAGAGTACGCTTTATCACTTGCAGTATGTTTACCGAGAACTCTCCGAATGATGAATATCATCTTTTCGTTGAAAACCACCTGCATACGTGCTTAACTTGTAATCGCGAATTCTCGAACAGCTACGAATTTATCCTCACGTTGTATCTAATCGTTTGGATTGTCAGATGCTTACACCGTCGTCGTATTTGTTGCTTCATCCATGACGACCCCATTTCTCATTGTCAGTGTCTTTCCGTCTTCTCGTATAGTCGGTTCACCGCTCAATATCGCGAATAACTGATATATCTAGCATTGCAGTACGACTGTACCATCGTCGGCAGCGTCCGGCGGGACGATTTATACATGAGATTGATTCAATAATAATTTAACGCTACTTTAATATACTCAATCGTTCACCAGCTAGTAAATAGTGTTGCATCGATGAATCAACAGCATCGTGGTACGTCTTGAGGTTCATATACATCAGTACGTAACGTAGATTTATATAATTTATCAAACGACTTATCGAACATTCAACGACTAAAAGTAATTGCATATTTCGTGTTTTATGATATCGCGAGATTGTCCACTTGCCGATTGTACATTCGAATCCGCTGCTGAATGCACTAGCCCTGCTACTTCTGGACGTCTAGCGTTAAGCATGGCTGTGCGTTTAACGTTCCGCGCTCATGATATGCTAATGCTATAGCGCACATGCGGTCGTATTAATGATAAAAGCGATGCGCTCGTAGAAAACCGGGTTAAAGAGTCTCACGGGTGATCTTCCGTAAGCCAGTTAAGTCGTTATGGTGCATTGAAAGAGTGAGGAAGAAAGAGCGTGACTTCTTGCTACTGTAACAGCAAAAACGATGAGATGATGGCTTCTATCGCGAGAATATACTTCTTTCGAAAGAAAGAAACATTTGTTCGCCTCGTTGATCATGATACAGAGATCGTTTCAGTATATTTTTGCAGCTCACCCGAGCGTAAAATGTAAAAATACAAACTTTGTTCTTCGGATTAGAATCGAGGCGTAATTCTGATAACTTATCTTACGAGAGTCATTCGAGAATTGTTCGAGAACAAGCGAATCTATCTTTGATACGATATTGGTTGTTTACGGATAAGTTACGGAAACCGCTGCGTGTAACTGCATCGAAATATAATAGATATTTTCTAACAACAGCGAGGATGAAATTAATTTCTGGCAACCACTTGAGCGTAACGATCTAGATAATAAATTTAAGGAAGTACCGCTACTTTTTCGAGCACTGACGGATAATAAAACGAGTATATTAGTCGAGAAGCGAGAGCACAACGAGAGCGGAAACGCATCGAATCTATTACGCTTCTCGTGCTTCGCGAGTAAGTTTAGTATTATTCGTGTATAATTTCATGCCGTGACGATGACTCTCGACATTCAAATTATACGGTACAGTATAGCCTGAATCAATTAGACACATCGTTATTTTCTCAGGAATATTGCAAATTATAATACAGACAGAAGAAAAGAGAGGTCGCGGACCGATTAAATCCAATGATCGAATTTTGTTGCCGGTGCTCCTGTAGCCAGGCCTTTTCTGTAATTCTCCTTTTCGTTTTCAGTGAAAGTCGACGTGCACATAAATAACGGTAACTACAAACCACTCGGCAATGGAAACACGATAAGGTCGGACTCGATCAAAGACACCAACAGTACCGGTACCGATCACGCTTACGAGCAGATATGCTTAAGACCCGAAGAAAATGATAGTGTTCACTCGTCCTCAAACAAAAAGCTCAATGACGATGCCTCAGAGAGCGGGTGAGATAAAAATTATTTTGGAATGTAAAATAAACACTATTTCTCGTCTTGAGGAAATTCCCTTGAAATCCTTCATTGTGTTCGGGACGCATCCAATTCAACGATCCATCGGTACGTTTGTCAAAACCTGTACAGAGAAAAAAGGATTTGTTACATTATCAAAACGAATTATTACGCTGGGGCAGTTGGTTTTGATATCACGACAAAACTTTTATTTGTTAGTACAACGATTTAGTTGACTACGGGACAATATTACGCTTGCTGTCAGATCAAGCGAAATGAAAAGTTGAAAAAACTAATATCAATGTGCTTAGTTGCGGAATAAAGTCGTAAACTACTTTGTTCAGTGACAAAGTCTGTTTTGTTGTGGTTGACAAATCGCTCCAGTTAACAAATTTTGCTATCGTAACAAGGTGGTTTTAGTGTTCCTGTATTAAGTCAGATTTGTTACGACAACAAAATTCTCGCTGCCGTAGTAAATTTCCATTTCCTATCCTGTAGCACTACTTACTTTATCTGGCGTTCCGTCTCTTTTGAAAATACAAAATTATCGAAAATAAGCAAACGAGAATTTCATCAAAGTGTAAAATACATTACTCAAAATCCATACAAACGAAATGCACTAATATAAAAAATCACACTTCGACTATTAATAACCAAAATCTAAAGTTTAGAGGTTCAAGCCACGAGTCTCGTTAATGAGTTTTAAGAAACATAATTTTTGATGACGTTTCCGGATTTTGATTAATCAATATTTTCGTATTTGCATCAGCAGACGTTCCAGAACAGTGGCGAGACGTTTCAGCAGATCGAGTAGTGGTAGCGAATCCTCGAACATAAGCAGCGAGCTCCACTGTTACTCCTCGACGACATCGACTCCCTCCTTGTCGAGGAACAGCAGCAACGAGCGCATTGGAAAAATTCCAAAGCCTCCGACGGAGCCTCTGCCAGCAACTACGGAAAGGAAGAGTACGCCCATCGCCTCACCAGTGGAAATAGAAAACGGATCGAATGCACCTATAACATCACCCAGGTCAGTAGGCCAACATTTAATTTAAAGTAAAATTCATTTTCTGCGTGTCAAGGATAAGTTATTATTGTCGGGTTTCTTGTTTTTCACGTGCGGATGCTAAGTAGCCGGATGAAACTCTCTCGCGCGTACTGCTAGATAAGATTCGATCGATTACCAGATTATCTTAGCTTCCGTTAGAATAGTGGGCCTCACTTTCTTGCTCAATCGAGACTACTACCGTCCACTTTCGATACGAACTGTGAGAAAACCGATCGAGCTATCGTCCCACTTTTCCAAATGTTTCCGCAAAATACTTTTTCTTTTCAATGTCATCCGCTGCGCGAGAATCCTTCCGATCGTATAGTCGTGTATCGATTAAGATAACGATCAGTGTAGTGAAATTCTATTCACTCGTTAAGTATCGCTAAACCTATTTTCTACCCTTACCATCGTCAATTATATCGATCAAATAAATCGTCAGAGCGGTGAATTCTGATTTATTTGTAAAGTATCGTGAAGCCTCCTCCTCCTCCACCGCCACCACCACCGCCGGATCCCATCGAAGATGTACCATCCGGCTTGAAGCTCGGCGATTTCAGTACCCGAGATGAGAAGAAAGACAAGGATACGAGGAGCGAAACAGGCAGCACTACCTCTTCGGGTGAGCCGCGTTTTTTCCCTTCTAATATCAGCTTCTATTAGTTTCATTTATTTATACCGGTTCAATAAATGTGAGCGATGGAGCGTGTGAAAGGCTCGTGATTGCGAGTGGCAAGACGCACGCGACTCTGGTATCCGGTACCATTATCGCGGATTGGTACAGTTTAACTGAATTTTTCTCTCAGATAATATATACACGGAGGAAAAAATATGTTGGGACAGTAAGAATTGTGATACTGTAATTAATTTGGTTATTTAATACAGGAACGAGAAAACCACCTTGTTACAACATACTTTCGAAAAAAGTTTGTTACTGTATCAAAATAGTTTTTTATAGTAACGAAACGTCCGGGTACTGTAATTAAATGCACTAATATAATTTTTTAAACCATTTTGCCGCTTGCTCCCACAGCATGTATAGTCTGTTTCCTAGCGAAATAAATCGCCGCACTAGGAAAAAAGTTTTATCGTTAATGCAAAACCAATTGCTGTCACGTAGAAATTTTTTTGCTGTCTGTGCAATAATTTTGTTGCGGGAACAAGGTCACTGTCAACGAAACACATTTTGCTAAAGTAACATAACCATTTTTTATCCGTCTACAGCTCCACGTTTCATCGATAAGCGTTGAAAATGGAGTTTCATCAGTGTTTGCATATAAATATTATATACACTGAGAAAAAAAATATCACGTGAATCTATTGAATTAATGATTATGAGTGGTGCACAAGATATTTGATTGATTGAGAAAAATAATTAAGTGATCGAACAAACGTTTAATTGAATTGAGTGTTTCTTTATCAACTACGACAATTTATTAAATTAAAACAACCAAATGTTTTCCTTGCCACCCGCAACTAAAAATCGATAAATTCAAGCGAATTTTTTTTTCTACTGTACATAAAAGATTAATTTTTTTTCTTAACTTTGTAACGTTTCGATGTCTCAAAGCACATTTTGGAATCTATGGCAACGTTTTAATTGGAGTCGTGACACACTAATTAGGCGTGGTTTGGGGTGCACGAGTTTTATTTACTACACGGACTCTTAATTGGCCCGTTAGTGATTATGGATGCAGGTATTACTAGACCATGGCGCTCACCGGGCATATAATATACTTACCTAGATTTCACTTGCTCGCCGGGCATACGCAGGCATCTTCGCCTGTGCACAGTAGATATATTCCACTTATAATATAATGAGTGCGTTCTTGATGATGATGCTGCTGTTGCTGTTGCTGCTGCTGCTGCTGCTGCTGCTTCTGCTGTTAGACCTCCTGTGCTATGTGTCCCCTCTCTTTTTCGATCTTACCTTTATGCGAGCGCGTATGTCTCTACTACCGTCGGCCGATTACCTCGATCTCATCCTTGCATCCTCCTCCACTTCTACTCTATACCGGACACTCTTTTCTCTGTCGCGGAACAGCGGCCAACAAGTCCGACGTATCCTGCGAGCAGCAGCCGGAAGTACAAGCTGCCAGTACGTCGTCGGATACCGAAGACGCCAAGCCTAACCAGGTATCCCACCTGGTAAACAAGCATATGGTACTGCCCTTTATACCGCCGAAATTCTCAAATGCTGCGGATTCAAACACACTACTCAAGCCATCAGAATATCTTAAGAGCATTTACAAGTCTACCGTGAAGAACAGCCTTTCCAAAGCAAGGTCAGTGAACCCGTGGATCTCTCAATATTTTTCTGTTCTACAGTTCAAGTGGACGTTGCAATGACGGGATAATTGTTTAGTGCGTGAAAGTACTGTGCTTATACTGTGATATTTACGTCGACTTCCTTGCAGATCCGTCGACAATTTGGATATTCAGAGCAGGCCGGACGAGGAGGAGGAGGAGGACAGAGAACTGACGAGGAAGTGCGAGGAGGTGAAGGCTTCAGCGCCGGGACCTCCTCCGCCACCTTTACCACCTATGACCTTAGCAAAAGATAGCCCAACGAGTACAGTGACCCCACACGAATCGGAATCGACGAAAAGTCCGCAACCACTCGCTACTATCAGTATCCACGACCTCACCAGTGTTCAGTTGCGAAGGACTAATATAAAGATGCATGCCACTAAGACGTTCTCGGCACCGCCACCTCGCAGCGTCTCCATGACCAATGGTACTTGAGCGAAGGATTTGCTGGTTAATGGATTGCCTGCGATCCTTGCTGAGTAAACTTACATTTTTGTTGCAGTTTCCGAACCCTTTTTCGTTCAAAAAACTGACTTGATCGCCGAACTGAAGAAAACGAAAGACATACCGGGGATAAAAAAGCTCAAGGTCGAGAGAGCGAAGGTAGAGAAAACGCAGGAGCAGAACATGATAACCGAGATAAGCAAGACGTTCAGTGTGTCAAACTTCGTGGACCAGGTGAGTCCTACGGTAATCTGAAAAAAAAACTTCTTTCACTGTTTTAAATTCCATTTTTTTCCAGTGGAGAAACGAAGTGTCTAATTTTGTTTATAATGACAAATTTCAGATTCCGGAGAAGGACAGCTCGGGCAACGTGATACCGATCTGGAAGAGACAGATGCTCGCCCGAAAAGCTGCCGAACGTGCCAAGAAAGAGCTCGAGGAACAGATCGCAAAGGAAAACGAGGAGAAACGACAGAAGGCTATTCCGCCGTGGAAACGGCAGCTCCTTGCGAAAAAAGACTGCGACGAGAAAAAGTATGACAATCTGATTTCCCTTCTAGAATTCGTTGATTTTTTTGACAGAGTGTCAAACGGATAATAGATAAACTAACGAGTAACCTACATTTTTAAGACCGACTGGAACATCATCATCAGCTCCGACAATGACCGCGCCACCAGCGGTAAAGATCGAGATCACGCCAATAGCAAAGAGAGACGCTTCGCCGGCAGCAACGAGAATTAAAGTCGCTGATGTCGAAAAACTTGAGCCTGACGAGAAGAAGAGCGCGATAACGAGAGACTGCAAAGACGACGACGAAGACGATGCGCCAATTATACCGTGGCGAGCACAATTGAGAAAAACAAACAGCAAACTCAACATTATCGATTGACGCTACTACGAAATGCGTACCTGGACTGCGTGAGAATCGGATTATAAGATAAAACGAACAGGATTTAAAAAAACTTGATTTTAGGTGTTCGCACTACTCGTTCGATTCTCACGATTAACTTTATCCTATGCCTATATTATATTTTGGTTATATTTTTTATATGCGACACGGGGAAGACGGAAGACAAAACGCGTGTACGATAGCCCTCGGTGGAATTATGGCGTTATGAGGTTCGATGTCGCGATTAAAAAAAAGTCGGAGAACAAGTGAAGGGAGAGATACAATTGATAATACATGCGCGTAAGCTTATATCGATATGTAACATGAATAACGCAGATAAGTTTGTAATTGTACATAAAGTTTATCAGTAAACTTGCTTAAGTAACGCTCTATTGCATTTTGATTGACGTCACTTATCCATTTGTTACACCTGTTTCTATAATGAAAATGGCGTTTCGAAGAAAGAAAATAGGGAAGCCCACTGGTCGGGACAGAATTCTTTTGTGAAGCATGTGTAGTGAGACGCGGTAGGTCCGCTTTCGATGTACAAGCAGGGGCCACGACACTGCGGGTGAAAAAGCGGAAGAATGGTCCACACGGAAAGAAAATATATTGGGATACCTTGTCAAGAGCCAAGAAATGACTTCGCAACGAACTCGAGGTAACGCTACGCGCCTCCATCGAATCTATTCGCGGGAGGTGGTCCTTCGTATATTGGTGTGTAGCTTCTATCGTCGTCACCATATATATACACAGACAAATGTCTCCCTCATCCTCGTCCCTCGTCGCTCTCACACTCTTTCTCGCGGTAATTGTGACACACAGGCAGAACGTTAAGTACAGCTGTGCGTAGCTCTGTGCGCCTCTAGCGAAGCGACATATGGCGTTCATTTCTAGGGTTGCCTGCCTCGATCGTCGTTGAGCTTGTTCAGTTTCAAGTCCACCGGCCGAACGTCAGCATTGCCACGTGTATTGCAGCTTGCGCAAAAGTTGGCACGAGCTGTTGCTCGCTGTTGCTCTGCTTGCCACGGATAAACATGACTGAGTCACCGTTACTTCTTCTTCATCTCTCATCTTCACAAACGCTAAAAGTGTTCTAATTGCGGAAAAAAAAAGATAAACATTTAACCCAGTATCAAACTGAAGCGTCGCCGGCTGCAGCTTTGGAATTTTCACAACAGGCAGCTGGTAGTATACATTCGAGAAGGGAATCAGTGATCGCTGGAACACCTGTTACTTAGTTTGTTGTTTTTTTTTTTTTTTATTCTTATATTTTATTATCGCTAGTCTACTTCGCGAGTGAGCTCAAATTTATCGAGGAAATTCTTTTATTTTAATCTAACACTGTTCAATAAGTGTTTTCACTCGAATCCTGGTTTAAATTACGACGACAATGGCATCATTTCATTATGTGACAGGTAAGCAAATTCTTTCATTTCATTGATATTATATTCGCATACAGTTCCGCGAATGAATAATAAATGGCAAACGTTGACTCGAATACAATGAACAATCGATCAGGACAGTGTATCTACTCTAGCCGGATCTTACCAACGAAGGCACACTCCCGATAAAATTTCTAATATGTAATCCATACTTGATGGCAAATATTGTACAGACTTGAATTACGCGATGAACGCCATTCGCATAAATAACGTTTGCACGTTGACACGTCGTCGCGTGGTACGTAAATCTAGATGAACATGAAAAAGAGTGTTCGATTTCTCAAGGAAATTCTATTAGATTCAGTTCCTCGGATATTGATATCAAATTCGCCAAAGTTAATCTATCCATCTTACTTTATTCCCATAATCGATTTATCTTAACGTTGCGATGAATAACTTTGCAAATAAAGTAAACTCCATCCACTTGTTTCTTTTAAAAAAATTTATAGGCAAGACTTAAACTTGCTAGAAAACTTAAAGTTTTCATATGAAAATAAATCTAAAAATCATGACATTACTTCAATCGGGAGACTTCTTTTGCGTAACAACACGTCCATATCGCATATAATTACTTTTTACATTAGTGTCCAGACGTCAGCGTGTTTCTTGATATGTAAAAGACTGTTATAAAGTTCAGGAGACGTGTTCCGACTGAAGTGATAGCGATGAATAATTCATTGTAATTTAACTATGAAGATAACTCAAATGACATCGAAAGTTATGTCATATTTTTAAGATTAATTTTCATATGAAAACTTTTTAAAGTTTAAGTCCTGTTCGTTATAATTTTTTTGCAGTCGGGAGTTTTTAAAATAAAATAAAAATTGTATTTCATACTTTTTTAAAGGTAGTCCAATGTGAATTTACCACAACATTTTAATAATCACTATAAATTTTCATAGTTACTATACCCTATTTTATATTTAATCGCTCAATCATTTTTAAACTCTTATATTTAGAATCAAATCAACGAAGGTAATTTGAAAATGTCGTTGCCTTTTTTATTAATTTCTAGTTGTTAACAAAATCTCTGATGTACAAAAAACTTATTAAAATATATAGAAAAATATTTACCGAAGACCACGTATTCTTTCTCTCATTCTACCGTGAGCACTCTGAAGTTCGATACAGATGAACGAGTATAGTAGAAATGACGGTCATTTTGTAGCATTTCGATATATACAACCGTGCTTCTCATAGATTTTTTTAAAACGCTTTTATCTTTCGGAAATCTCACCTGATATATACAATTTAGGATAAAAAGGAAAGATTACGATGCACAGAATCTGTGTACCAAGTTCTGTTAAGACATATTTAGCCGATTTGAAGAATATTGGACAGAAAAACTGGCATATTCGCGTCGGTAAACCGCGTACTCCCTTCTTTTTGTTCTATGGTTAGTCGGGAGTAAAAATAATGTTAGTACATACTGTGATTCTCTTTGATACATTGTAATTCGCTTCTCCAATGGTATGTAAAAGTGATGCGCGTTTAGCGACCTACTTGTCTCAATATAGATAATTTTGCACGCAAGTTTATGACAATGGACTTACAGCTCGAGATATACAATTCACGTTTGTGTCGAGCGCGACATTATATTAAATTAACATCGGTCAAAAGTGCGTGCGAACAGAAAATACTGATTTATCTAATTTTTTTTTTCACGTTTATGTCAATATGAATTACTTATAAGGAGAAAACGACAGACAAAAATAATCGCTAAATTTATTTAATTAATTAATATCTATCAGAAAACTAAGAAATCTCAGTAGATTGTGTAAAAACAAACATCGTCTATATAAGTTTGCGTTAGATCTACGTAGAAACGTGTATGAAAAGGCCACCAACTGGGACAATTTTAGACTGGAATGTAGACTTTGCAATGGCGACAATAATCTAGACCATGTGTACGTAGATCTGGATATATCTACATAGAACTATGTAAAGTCTATCAGCTGAGACGATTGCTGCAGACTTGAATGTAGACTTTACGCATTTACATTGGACACAGGTATGTGGATATATATTTAGAACCACGTACACTGGTTCTAGATTATTGTCGCAATCACAAAAACTATACATTTTAGTATAGGCCAATTGTCCCAGAGGTGATGGACTTTTCATAGACTTCATGGACGTAACATTTTTGTACACTGGTAATTCATTTATTGACATGACAACTACCAATTTGTAATTTAAGAAAATACTCTTAAAGGACGAATCAATTAAGAAACAGCAATTAAATCGTTAGGATTATCACGCTTCCATTTTTTATGTTTTTCAACGCTTTGGTAATTGAAATATACACGCAACCCGCGTTTCTTTATTCTATTCTTCTGTAAAACCTTTGAGAAATGTCGAATTTGATAATTCCCAAGAAAGCGTACACCACGGAGAGTACAACTGCAGTTTTATCGTAAACTTTTGTATGCTTGTCGATTATATTTATTGAAATTAACAGAATCGTGCTTAATCTTGACATATAAATAGTATCAGCCAAGTGTAATGACAAGATATTGAAACAATAAATGTTCGATATATCAAGCTAATCGTCTATAACATGTAATCATAGTTGGACAAAGGTTGATAATGGTCACTTCCGCTTGTGTATCAGTCGACGAGAACACCCAATTTCCGGTTTGTATACGAAACGTAATGTTAGAAATTTGTTGATTTTCATCGTTGAGCAACGCACGGTTATGTCTCTTGTCTCGCTGCGATGTACGCCTACTCTAAAAATTCATGTGTTTTACGAATCTACGAGCGCCGATACACAATCGTTACGTTAAAAATAAAACGCGTTTCCTCTTTGTAGGAAAATTAACAATTTCAATTTTAACGTCTGCCATGAATACCGTACTTTGTTAACCGTTCAATAGCAAAGTTCTTACATACTAATTGCTTTCCGCACGATGTGTATATACGCCAGTACATAAATCTAACGACCGTAATAAAGTTTCGTGATACACGTGATTGACGTTAAACCTTCAAGTTTCACGTGAGTTGAGCTTCACTGTATTACGCAGCGTTCGGCATTATGACTTTTAATCTCGGGATCTATACTACGTTAGTGGATTCTGAGAGTACCATCAAAGTACTGCTGCATGAGCGAGCAGTTGCAATTAGAATGTCCGTGCATATTACGCGCAACTTCCTGATCCCTTCATCCGTTCCGTCCAACGATTAATCTTCCAGTCAATCACACAAATAAATCCAGCCTCGGCCTATGAGTTCAACCACATTCAAGGCTGCGACGCTAACGATTCTTTACCAGAGTTTATCGCGTTACACCTATATTATGCGTTGAGCTGAGTTTAAAAGAGCTAAAGAGATAAACTAAAAATAAGTTAGACAAACCAAGCTATGTTTATTCGTGGCTAGAGCGCGTCTCAATGACGTTAAAAGTCGCAGACCCATGGGAAGCTTCTCGCGTGACTGATCGTCTTTTTATTTCTCGTAAGAAACTTTTCCCTTCCACCACCTGTTGCCGGTATCGGATACGAGTGATGAATTAAAAAAATTTCAAGAAAAACTGCGATAGATATGAGAGTAGGGAGACGCCATATACAACTGTTACGCTCTCACTCGCATAGTTGAAACTACATAATGTTTTTCGTAAATGGCACAGCTGACCGCGTAAACAAGCTAATTGATATAAAATTATAATAATGTTGTCTGGCTAGAATAAACTCTTATTTCTAAATTGTAGTTCTCAAAATGATTCATAGGTCACAATTCGCACCCTTAAAACAGTGCAATGTATTCCTTTGAGTAAAGAAAAGAGAATACTGACTTTCATGATGATCGTATCCTGGCAGGAATGCTATTGTCAACATTACAAAACTGAAAATGCCCACAAAAGTATAATAATATTTTAACTTCAATGAACCGTTTTGTGTTCCCAATCTGATACCCAAGGTAGCGAAACGCTCTTCACCTTCGTAGATATCCATCTCCGGTAGAATTCTTAAAATATGTATGCCTTCATTGCGTGTTACATTGACTTGTTTTCTAAAGCATCGCGTAGAAAGTTAGAAGCTCTTGAGCTTCTGCGAGCTTAAATCTGCGGTTATCGAGAAAGCGAAGATTTTTAACATTGGCAACCATCCATGAGAAATAACTCGAAACATCTCTCGCTTGTGCGAGTACGAGTATTCGCCGGAAGTAAACTTACCAAAGCGGATGGTGAGCCTTTTTTATTTGCAAGATTGATGGAGTGATGAAGTTTCACAGGTCGAGAGTTAATTTCTAAAAAAAAACTCAGAACCCTATATTGCGTGTTATATCTTTTTTGAGAAAATGCCAAAACTTGGCTGCTTTATTTAGTACACGTGAAACAGTAATATGCATTGATGACAGGTGCCAATAGAATGCATCTTCCGTATACTTGATATCCATAAAATACTGAGCTATGATTGTGATAGATGAAAATACGCCTTCAATTAAAGGGCAATTTATGATTTCCTTTTAGATTCCTCATGACGGTGAACGAAGGTATTCTGCATCTATATAAAATACCGAGCAATGATTTAGACAGCAAATAGATTAGGACACATTTATGTTTAATGACCATATTATGACCTGTTTTCAGATCGATTATCATGTCGTCAAGTACTCAACATAATGGTGATCCTTGGATTCATGCTGAACTACATGTTACGTGTGAATTTGACGATAGCGATTGTAGCTATGGTGATACCAAATGAAACTGCACATTCCAGCAACTTGACTTTAGGAAGCCAATGCGGTCCTTCGTCTAAAATAGAACCGATGAACGTCGAAGTTCCGGATAACCGATCGATCAACACACCCACTAATTGGACAACGGTGCGAATCGAAGGATTGGCCGGCTATGGGAGCAGCCTGGGTAACATTAACACGACGAACGGCTCCACTCTTCCTGACCTCCCTCCTCATCGTGTATGTCTCAAATTTAGTATTCGCAATACTAAATCAGTTGATCACTCGTCCGAATGGTGAAGCCAGTCGTGAGAGTCGATATTAATTTTACTGTTATTTGATCGTCGTTAAAACTGTATCAATGAAATTTAGGTCGAAGAATTGAGCCAATCGAGATACTCTTGGGACGAATATCAGGTGAACTTTATCCTGGGAAGCTTTTTCTGGGGCTACATTTGCACGGAACTTCCTGGTGGTAGACTCGCCGAAGTTGTCGGGGCTAAAAAAGTCTTTGGATACAGCATGCTTGTTTCTAGCTTCGTGACTCTTCTCACACCAGTTGCAGCTACATGTGGCTATACGATGGTCGCTGCTCTCAGAGTCGTTCTTGGATTCATGCTGGTACGGACACGGGAGAATATTATTAGTTTGATACATCCTCGATGATCATACAGTTCGATCTCAATCATTTCAGGGTGCTACGTGGCCCGCAATCCAGCCTATGACTTCTCACTGGATCCCACCGATGGAACGCAGTAAATTCGTCTCCAATATGATGGGTAAATAAACTCTTATTGCCTTGAGTCAAAATTAACATAAATATTATCTGTTTTTCTTCCTTTGTGGTAGCGTCTTCGCTCGGCGCAGCAATCACTATGCCACTCTGCGGATTTTTAATATCAGAGATTGGTTGGCAATCTGTCTTCTACGTAACCGGAGGCATCGGATTAGTGTGGAGCGTGTTGTGGTTCGTACTTGTGTTCGATTCCCCGGCTCAGCATCCAAGAATTTCAGACGAAGAGCGCAGATACATCGAGGATGCTATCGGTACCACTTCGACCACCAAGGTACGTGATAAAAAAAACTCACTAATGAAAACGGGATCAAACAAAAAGGGTCTGTGTGACAAAACATTTAATTCGTAGCATCTTGCCGTGCCCTGGAAAGCTATCTTCAGCTCAGGTCCCGTCTGGGCCATAATTATAACGCATGGTTGTAGCGTTTATGGATATTTCACGGTCGTTAATCAACTGCCATCGTACATAAAGTATATACTTAACTTCAACATCAAAGAGGTAAATATGAAAAAAAAATTTTTTTAATGAATATCTAAGATACAGAAAATGTTGAATAATTTTCAGAACGGGCTCTTGTCTTCCCTGCCATACTTGGGCAAATATTTATTTGCTCTATTGACCGCTACCCTCGCGGATCATCTACGACGCACCGGCAAACTCGGAGTGACGATGATTCGAAAAATATTCACTACATTCGGTGAGAATAGCTACAGTCGTTATTCCTACGAACGCAAGTAGTAGTTATAAATTGAATGGACATCGTACGATCTGCCCCGATGTCCTCAATTCGATAGACAAACAATCTGTCTATTCGATGATCATTTCAATTTCTAATTCGTTCAACTCGTGCACTGATCTACAAATGTTTTATCTCGATTTTCAGCGGTTCTTTGTCCAAGTTTATTGATGATCGTCTTGGCAAACTGGGGTTGCGACCGCACGACTTCGATCGCCATTTTTACCGCTGCTCTCACTATAAATGGTGGAGTAACAGCTGGTTATCTCGGCAACGGTCTCGACATTGCGCCAAATTTCTCTGGAACGATATTTGGCCTGGCGAATACGTTAAGCTCGCTCGGCGGGTATCTTAGTTCTGTGATGGTCGGTACGATTACTTACAAAAATCAAACTTATGCTGGATGGAGCATAATATTCTGGATACTGGCAGCCACGTACTTTGTCGGTGCTGTTGTCTTTGCAATTTTCGGTTCTGGCGAGCTGCAGAAATGGAATAATCCACAAAGTATTCAAATGGACACGACGAACAATGACGAGAGGGCCTCTTATCCAGAGGAAGCGAGGCCTCTCAACAAAACTGTTACGTGACAAACAAAGCATTCTTCAAATCGATAACTCATCCATCTATCATTTGATACAACAGAAAGAAAATTTGGCTCAACCAATAACCCAACGCACTATTCCGATGTATTCAAATTATGTAAATAAAATGCACAGTTTTATATTACCGATCTTGTATTTATATTCTAGAGAAAATCTCAGCATTTGTAAGGTAGTTGCTTACCATCGTTAACCTAGGAACTTCTCGGTTTCAGATACAATCCTTCGTCGTGTCGAGCGAACCGGTCAATACCCTTCGGCGTTTCTTGCTATCAAACGAAAATTAAATAAATAACATCATTTCATTTGTTCGATATCGCTCAGTGTTTTACTCCAAGTAGCGACAAACAACTTTGTCTTACGGAAGCCGCAAATCACTGGTGCAGTCGCTAGCAGCTTACGGTAAAACGCTTACGAAATATATTTGAAAGAAAGAGACAGAAGTATATCAATATGTCGATCGATAGTTTTTTTTTTTTTACAAAATGCCGATAACTGTAACATTTGTACCGTCATCATTGTCTTGGGCGTTTGTGCTGACTGTAGTCGCAGATTGAGGAGCTCTAAGCTTCTTACTTTCGTATTCGACAAGCACATTGCTTTATGTCGCATCGATCGGCTACCGATGCGTCGTTGTGACAGTCATATGTGTTTAAGCGTTGGGCGTTGCGGTGGTGCTCGCTGTGACGTGTGGCGCTGCGGCGCTCCACCGTCGTGCCAGGAGTACAGGACAACCAGGAGATGACATGTGCTTACCGAATCGTTTCTCGATTAGGTGACATACACATGCCCGAAAGCGAAACACCGATAAGTACTAACCTTACTGACTCACTACTCTACTCAAAATATTTTGAGTAGAGCAGACAAAATGTTGGCGAATTACTGCAATTTTTGGGAACATTTTTCGGAGGTATTATCATAAGATTGCAAATATCTCGTCGATAAGTACACCTCCTCGGTCATAATAAAAAAATCTCTTCTGAAAAATATGCGAAAGCTAACGAATGTCATATAGATCTTTGACGCTTGCTTCAAAATCCGAGTTGAGCACAAAAGCCGCTTCGAGTAAAGCTGCCACCGTACTTTTACCATCGTAGAATTCGTAGTTACCGACATATGCTGCTAAGGTCATTGATGAATCAACATCGTTGAATTGGAATTATACTCGTCTCACTGTACACAATGAGTCGTATAAGGACTGCAGATGTATAGATTAATAATTTTTAGAGCTATTATATATGAACAATTGTGGGCTTAGACGTTTACCAGAACCTTAGAGATTTTTCACGTGTATTAAATTTATGACTTTTAGTTATGAAATAACAGTGACACATCTGTATATACAGATCGCTAAGAGAGGGCCATCATGCGCATCTCGTTGTCGTAAATATTAAACGTATAGTGGTCTAACTGGAATAACAATACATTTGGAAGTTCCTCATAGTTTTTTCAACTCCTCAACTATTATTGAATGAAAATGAAATAATCACTGGCGAAATCTTCGTCATTGACATTTATATCTATTTCGTTCTTATACGTTTGATGTTAACCAAAGGCACATTAACAATTTAACACAATATATTCGTTATATATAAGCGTTATGTATTTGTTAAATAGAAGTAGCAAAATCAAAATGAACTACAATGTTTTATTTGATTAATAAAAATAATAATAATAATAAGATGATTTAGATTCCTGTTTAAGGCGAAGCGAAACTTCCATACTTACACAGATGTGCTGCTTCTCTTTCACTCCACCGTGTCCGCCATATTAGTTCTACTTCTTTTGCATTAATGGATGTTGCGCCTCCCCTTAAGACAATTTGACATACCGACGGAGTCTCGAAAACGAAAGCTCCGTCGGTATATGTCTGTCTTCTTTATTTTCTTGGAAATGGGACATATTTTGAGCGTTAGTTGTTGCAAATTTGGGAAAAACAACTAAAGTAACACTTCAGATATTTTTCAAATAATCGAAACGTCGTAAAATTCGAATCCGTGAATTAATTTTGACGAGAATTATACCGAACAAGAATATATTTCGTGTTTATCATTGTGCCGAATGTTAATTTCATCGGTCAAGTAATTATGGAAATACAAAGTTTCGATTTTTTTTCAGGTCTCAACAGACACACATCCATCGATTCAGGTTTTTCTTTAAACAACTTTTTTCGACGTTTTGGTTCATTTTGAGTGGCTTGAAACGAAAATCACAAAGAAGAAATATTTTATGATAACTTGGCTTCCTTAATATATTATCGGCGGTCGGTTATGCAGAACAGAACGAAGGTACGCTAACAGGAGCTCTTGGAGCAGCGAACTTATTTAACCAATGAATAAAGTATATCAGCCGAAAGATTACTGTCTAGTGGTGTACTACTGCAAGAACAGCCCAAAAGTGTTAGTCGCTATACTTATCCATTTTTCACGAGTCTGTAGTCTCGGTGTGCTATTAGCGAGATATCATTGCTCTCACCTTTCCGCCGGTAAGGTTGCGTCGGTTCATATTCTTTGCACCGATCATCATGGCTCCCGGTCTCGTTTGCAGCTGCCCTCTGAGCGTGTACGCTAGGAACATTAGGCGCAGAGTGAGAACCTTGACGATCTGCCATTAGGTATGATGGTAGAATCTTAGGAATTCACGGACTGCAGCACTGAATTCAGTTGCTATGTCGAGAGTAACGGGAGAGCATGAGGAGGCAAGAGTAGTTGCAACTAGGTTTGCCGCGCAGGACCGCCCGCTCGAACGGTATCAAATCAGGAAAGCAGAAGAAAGACGAATATCGTTAAACTTCTTGACCCGTACGACTATCGCCTTCGTCATAATCTCCTGTTCGGTTGTGATTAACTAAGGTTTAATCAGCTTTACAAGCTAAACTTCTTTTGTCAACATGCACGTGCATGATAATCCGCGGCTATCTTTCCGGGTGCCGGACTACTATTGCTGCTGCTGATGCCACAAGTTTCGCGGTTATTCTGTCTCTGCTCTGCCTCTGCTCTGCTTCCCCTGCTTGCAAAGAAGACGAGAGACTTGTCATTCCATTGCAAAAACGAACTCGCACACCGGCGCGACACCGACCATAACGTGAGGAGGCTCCATACGGCATAATTGGCTCTACCAAACACCGATGTTCTCTACCTTATCGAACCTTCTCTTCCTCACCAAGCACCGGAACGTAGACGTCGCGACGCCAACGCCGCCAACGCACACTAATCGCCGTTCCTTTCTCACGCCTGGGGACGAATCACCGTTCGGGTCATCTAGCAGCGACGCATTCTGCTCTCCCGATACCAAAATTCACAGAATGCTAGACGCATTGGCGACACGAGCGCTGATTCTTCTCGTTAACGGAGGACAACACTCTGCTGAATAAAAATTCGTGTGAAACATCGGTCTACGCTCTACAGGCTTTCCATCGTTCGAGTTTTTCTTTCCGACATTGCTTGCAACAGCATTTCTCTTTATTCGCTGAAGAAGAAACCGATATGGTACAGTTATTCGAGCGGTGAGTTCAACTTGACGATACGGCGATTCGTAGCTACCGAACTCATTCGTGTGTGCACACTCACCGTACGACGCACACCTACTCTTCGGGATTGAATATCACATGGCGAGTTGAAACGCTCTTGCAAACGCTGAAAATGTTCTCGCTCCTCGGTGACATTGCGCCCTGGTCCGAACGTTCGTAAGTTCTTCGCTCAATGTTCGTAACGCTCGGGACAACGAAGAAGATCAAGGCGATTAAATTCTCAATAATTTGCCGTCATTCTCATCCCTTCTATTTCGTTCATTCGCAGATGTTCCTACCGCGAGGCGTTCGATCCATATGCCATGGGATGTAGAGCGGCCAGTTGCCAAATTTCGTGCCACGAAGGTCTGGACATTCAGCCTTTGTACTCGGTGTGGGAAAGGAACGATCAGAATGTCGAATTCGTCGGATAGTAAACGCCGATGAAAAGAGAAAAAAAGAAAGATCGCGAAGAGAAAAATAACTTGGGCGAATGTACCCGGACCCGGAATTATATCGGTCCTACCAGAACATTGGGCAGTACGAAAATCATTCACGAGAGTTTTACTAAACCCGAATAGTAGAAGGCTATACACAGCTACGATGAACCTTCCACTTGTCCTTATACTTTTTGTTTTCGTGTTGGTGCTCTCTAAATGGCGAGCGTATCCGTCGAAACTGTGAGAACTCGATGGCCGAGGAATTCAAAGGGGTGAAAGCTCTCGTCTCACAAGCGTGAAAAGAGAAAGAATCGAATCTCGGAGAAATGAAAGAGTAGAGTATAGAGCGCGTATTCGGAAAGAAACGAATTGACTAGGCTGCAAAAGTGGAGTAGTAGAGCTCGAAATTCGCTGATGTCTAAAAGGATTTGAAGAAACACACCGGCGGGGGCTAATCGAATCGTGGTCAGGTTCGCTGTGGTCTCGTACATGTTACGGGAAGAGGGCTGATGGTTATTAAGGGGTTCCTTATAATAACGCGTCTGGGAGGAGGGAACAAGAGCTGCACGCAGCAGAAGCAGCAAGCAGCATCAGCCGCGAGCAACACACAACGTATAGCGGTGTGATTTGCCCTCGCGGTATACGACGGTATAGACGAGTGTATAGAGCAGAGACCATGGATTGCCTCGGGCTAAGCTCGAGCCCAGGTCCAGGATACCGGCAAACCACTGGTGGCCGCCCCCGACTCATGGGAACTTCCTTGAGGCTATACCAGTGCATTTGAGACTTGTTCCTCTCACCAATCTGTTGCTCATCATCCTCCCGCGATGGAAGCTTCGATTTAGCGATCGCCACCGCTCACCGCATTTCTTAGGAATTCACGTGTACGCGGAGCCCTTTGCCTCTACCAACTCTGCGTCTAGCTTAATGACTTGTGCTCGGATTATATTGCCACGAATAAATCATCTAGGCGTAGACTCGGAGTTTTGCTGGACTGTAGCATAAACAGAGTGAGAACGAGGGAGATAAGAAAGGAAGAGGAAGAGAAAGAGACAGAGAGAGAGAGAGAGAGAGAGAGAGAGAGAAACGTTTGTGAAGAAAAAAGGTTGCTAAAAAGAATATGAAGGAACAAGAAAAAACGGAGGGTACGTATGCGAGGTATGCGGGTGAGAAATACCCGGAGGCGCCCTGGTGTTCCGCCCACGTTTAAGGTGCACACCGCATGGCACAAACCGCCACTCTTCCCAATCCCCATCGTCGTAGCCCAAAGCGATATATACTGTTCTGTTGTACGATATTTCTCTCGCACGCTGTAAGCTCCGTGGCAAACTCGCGGATTCCTTAGCTGGCAAATTCGCTAGGACGATGAGCGCGCAGAGGGCTTCTCCGCACCTGCATGAGTAAAACTCACGAGGCGGGCACACGCGATCCTCTTGTTTTTTTATGTTTCTTCTTCCTCTTTCTTCTTCTTCGCAGTTCGAGAGTTTGGTGGCGTGGTCTTTCAACCGCCCCCGCGGGCACACGCCAGCATCACGCGAACTCTGCCGCCACGAAGGAAAGGAAGATTATGAGAAAGAACGAGAAACAAGAATAAAAGAGAGAATGGACGAGAAAAAACGTAACGCACGAGGCGGGCAGTAGAAGAAACATTATTGTCGAATAGAATAAAATTGTATTTCGTCGCGTTGTACAACTAGAGTACTTCACTTTGATATTTCAATTTCATTATGTACGTGAAACAGGGCAACAACAAGAGGCTCAATAGATTAATCTACAAGAGTAATGAATTTAAAAAAAATTGTTTCAACTTCATATTATTGTTCTACAGTAACAATAATAACAAACCACACGTGTTAATAGGAACAATGATTAATTATGTATAAGAAGTTCTGACAAAAATACCATTTTTCTTCGTACACGTGAGGAAAGTTAGCCTTCACGTCGTGAAGCAGACTAAGAAACCTCACGAGTCGATTACCAAATGGACATTTAAAACAATGACACATGTATATCGAACATGGTCGGGGTTTCGAGAATAATTAATTTTTATCGAAAATTCTTAACCTTTTAATTTAAAGTGCATTAATTGACGTTAAAGAATTGTTTATGACATTTTTATGATATGCAGTACAGTTTTAAGATATTTGAGATGTAAGATTATAAACTAGAAATGCGGTAATAGTCCGACGCCGTACGTACAGCATGCGTAATTACAGTAAGCAGAGTCAATGCGGCTGATTTGCTGTTGCTCGGCAAACCAGACGTTTCAACGTCCCACGTAAGACGTACCGACGTCAAAGTTGCGTTCTTATCCCGTGCGCCGTGCCAACACACACGACGCGCCATCGTCGTCGTTGCTCACCCTGAATTTCCAATCGTCCTGTGTATGCTACATCATCGGTAGTTTTCTCTGTTCGTGTGTGTGTCTGTGTATGTAGCAGTATCGTCTGTCTCTCGCGCGCCTTCTGGTCCCACGCTCCCTCGAACGTTACAAGTTCATCCTTGCCCGGCGGCATAAATGCTCCCGAATGGTAAATGCACAGATATCTCTCTCTCTCTTTCTCTCTCGCACTCTATCCCCCTCCCCCTCATTCGAATATCTTGCAAAATGTGCAGCGCACAGGTCACTCCGTATTTGAGTGCAGCGTGCCAGCAGCTCCCTATAATTTACCAAGCATAGTCGAACCGAGGAGAAAGACAGAGAGAGAAAAAGATTAAAAGTCTTTTATACGTCACGTTTCTGCACATTCCGTTTCAAATCGAATAGTCATTACATCCGCATTACGACGCGAGACATATCCATCGACGTCGATTAGAATTCAAACTCTGGTTACCCTATGTAGGAACGTTTTTTTTTTTTTTTTTTTTTTTTTTATATAACTACTTTTAAGCCGCATTGAAAGAAACTGGAATTAATAATCCAGTCTCCTTAAAATTCGACAGAGCTCGGTGAACGCAGTCAATCTCATAATCAGTCCAATTCGAATCGATTGCGTTTTCGTGTCTAAGTATACAGGGAGAGGGTTGACCCACTTGACCAAGAGTCAGCGACTCTGTAACAACGACGCGTCGGTAGAACGGTTGCTCGTCCTGAATCGTGACGATTCCACGGTGTAAAAAAAAACCTCCCACGAAACACGCAAAACCGATACCGAGAATGATCGGGGATCAATGACCAGTCGGTCGGCAATAAAACGATTCTATATATGAACTTGAATACCTGTCAGCGATCGTGAGATCCTGCTTGACCGACAAGAAATAAATCAATTGAAAGTCTTTATCGTCTCGCCGCATCACAAACTCTAAGAATAGAGTCGTAGTTCTTAATGTAAAAGGATCGAGGAGCTTAACCACCGATACGGCTTCAATTCGTGGTCGGTCAATGCTCGTTCGCGGTTGTTATTAATTAGGCAGTTGGTTGTCGGTGCCAGGTGGACGGATTCACCTGCGTTGCCGATGCTCGAGCATCGCATATAATGTAGAGACACAAACAAGCGAGCGAGCCCGCTGAACCGCAGACACATCAAATACTCGTACGCGTGCACACACCATTGGAGTTTTTAGTTGGTACTACTGCTGCTCCTGCTGCTGACGATAATGATGGAAGCACGTGACTTGGAATTACAAGGTCCCGGGGCAATATAGGGGTCGACCGCGTGACATCTGACCCACATCCGGTTGATGTTCAATAGTTTAATACACAAATGTCACTCTCGAAAATTCATTTCAGGTAAAAGCTCGACGAGGCAAGCAGCTGAGTTGCTTGAAAGGCACACATTTATCTGTGCGTTTCCTATTCTCCTCGTCTCTAAATAAATTTCTGGCAAGATTTACTACAGATTTCTGACTACCGATAATATCGTATTTATTTATCTACGCGGTTCGATCGGCGATACTCCGCAACTGGGCAACCACTCGAGCACGAAGAACACGAGTTAAGGGCGTTCTTATAGATTCTCTTATGGGTTAGAGAACAGAAGCCTCGGAGAACAGAGTAACAACCCTTTAACACCACTCATGCGTCTTCGTTTCAAAAGCTTATCCCGCGTCACGATCGCTCTCTTCCATACATGCGAAGGAGAGTTGCCAACCATGAGAATTATAGGTATGCGCCGTTAACTCTCACCTCCTCTTGCCACTTAACTATAGTAAAGGGTACGAGTGAATGCGGGAGCCTACACGCGTCACATTAGTTCGCTTCACGATCTTCGTCAACTCGTTTACGCCTTTTCCTGTCCACTGGACGTCGTCGCTGATTAAAAGACAGTGATTAGAATCTATTGATCTAAACATATCTTTAAGGTTATCTTTATCGTATTTACTCAAAATGATTATTTATATTAAATTAATCTAATCAAGATTTCAGTACTTTACTCATAAAAAGTATCCATTTACGTAAAAAAAAAAAAAAAAAAATGAATCAATGTGGCAACGAAAAATGATTAAATAATCGAAATCATCGGAATGTAGATGTCTGCAATTAATACTCTGTGAACGAAAATACATACATTGTCGAATACTTACACTATGTTATGTAAAAATACACCGAGTAGTTTTAGAATCGGCCGGGACTTTTGTTGTTATTGTCATACATAATATTTACCATGAACAAATTTATTTAAACTCGAGGAATTGAGACAATAAATATGTAACGGTTTTATTAGACGTTATAACAGCAAATGATATTCACGATTGAGAAACATCGTCCGTCAATTAAGGCTCGTAACACTTTTGGCCATTTCACTCAATTTCCTATAGGACGGTAAATCTTTTTCTTATCACGTTTGGCTCTTTTCCTAAATTTCCAATTGGATTGTAACGCTTTTAGGCGTTACTTTTGCCGGGGATCCTGCTAAAAATGTTTTCACATTAGAAAATAATAACAATCATAACAGAGCGAATCAAGCGTCGGTTTATATTCGCTCAAACGATTGCGAATAAATTAATACGATTGCGAATACCGAATACAGTTTCAGTTGCATTGAAATGGCGAGGATAGGTAAAATTGGTGTACAATAATTGACTGCAAGAGTTACGAGGGGTGTTCGTCGTAATGACAGCTTTTACGCCGCAGGCCTTTGATAATGGAAACGTCCTGTTGCTGGAGATCGGCGTGAACGTCTGGCCCCACGTTCGATGGCTATATAACTATACAGCTGTAAGACGGTAAGTTGTTGGCCCGGCGGCGCGGAACTTTGTGGTGCATTCAGCGAAGGCATGCTCTCGGGCATCGAAGCGAACATGATACCCGGCTTTACGCAAGCACCAGAAACAACATACGTGTAGAGCGAAATTAAAAGCGTGCGAGAGGCACCTGTAAAGCCGTAACGTTTCGACTGGCAGATTCGCCGCGGTGTATAAAACTCGCCCTCCGTTCAGTAATGAGCTTGAAACCGATAATAAAGCGGAATGGACGACTATTAAACGTACAGGTGTTTATCGGCTGGCAAGTTATCGCTCTATCGATCGATTCTTTTGCCAAACCGATGTTTGGCCACTTGCTAGTTATTATTCACACTTCTGCGAGTTTCAGAAAAAATTGTAACATCGTAACTATTCGTGTGAAAGCCATAAATCTGTCGTTCGAGTCTTTATGTTTCGATAAAGACACGCTATAAGTCTGAAAAAGTTATAGTAGTCAAGGGTATATCAATGTGGACACAATTGTTCCAGTAACCAACAGGCATAGCTCATGCCAATTAGCTATTAACTATTATTAAATTAGTTTGTCATTGTTCTAAGACCGTTGATGATCTATTCAGATGTCCCAGTGGCTTTTTATTCACTTGAAATTGTTTTTAATAATAAATACTTCTAGAAAATTATCTCAAATCACAAATAGACAATTGATCTTTGGTACTGTAGTTATCCATAAAATATTCTCAAATTGTTGTTAAAATATCGAAAAACTCTACCATTTTTTTTAATATCACTGATTGTGAGTCACATCTCATAACCACATTCGTTACCGCAAATCGTTGTGATTAAGTACCTTATCGCTGTATCAAATAAACGACTCTTAAGCGTACAGATGTTTATGGGCCGGAGAGTTATCGTTCTATCGAACGACACTTTCGGGGAGTCGATATTCTTACACTTGCTCATTATTATTCACACTTCTGTGAGTTTGAAGAAAAATTTCGTAGTATCGTGACTAACTATTCACGTGAAAGCCATAAATTTGTATTATAGTTCAAACAAATATATTTTACGCCTATATTCCTATAAAGATACACGTTAAATCCGAATCTTAATCAGTCATCTGATTTTTAAGAAAATGTTTTATTTCTATTTAGACTTGGTCAAGAAGTTGTACTTTTATCGTATTGCTTGTTAACTTTATTCACTTAGAATAGTTTTTTTTTTTTTTTTGTACAAACTTACTTTTGTAAAATTTTCTCAAAAGCACAAGCAGACAATTAATCTTTGGGATTAATAAGTTTGGTGGCCGAGTCAGCTAGGCAATTAAGAAGATGAGAATTTATAATGAAGAATTTATAATAAACAATTTATCAGCGAACTGATAAATTCTATTAAAAATCTGTCAATCGAGAACAGGAATGAAGGAGTTTTCTATCGCGGCAGAATCAATTCGATCAACTGGTTCCCTCGTAAACAAGTTTTGAGTTTTTTTTTTTAACTCTGCGAGGCATTCAAAACAAATCGCTACATCGGTCGAGCAGAGATAATATTGAAAAAAGTAAAAACTTTAAGTGGTACATCACTCTGAACACCACAATTATTTAAACCTTTTAGAGGATCCGTGGATCTCCAAAAAAAATGTCCTCTGCACAACTGGTGCGGAACGATTTTTAAAAGGATTTATCATGTCACTGAAAAAAAAAGTCTGACACAGAAAATCTTAATTTTTAGCTGTCTCGATCCCTTAAAAAAAAATACTAAAATAATAGTACAAATAAAGATTCCTCCAGAAGGAAGCAAAACACCGAAAAGATGGCCAATTTGTAAAAATATGACTAAGCCATATTTCACAACCATTAGTTGCTATACCAATGTCTGCGATTAAGTACGATAGTCCTGTGTTAAACATAGTGCGAGGGATAGATCGAGGCCAGCCGGATCGTAGACTTCTCGGAATACACTCGTGTTGAAGTTGATAGGAAAAAAAATGTTATGATCGCGTCTAAAATTTTCGACACGACACGCGAAGATCATTAAAGTCTACAAGTAGTATTTTGGTCGAGGATACCACCAGATGCTCGTTTCCGCTGTCTAGAAACTTTTTTTCTACACTCTATCTACTCCTACGCGAATATCTATGTTCGTAAACTGTTTTTCAATGGGCACAGGGATCAGGTTTACGTAATTATATGGTATAGTCGACGCAGCACGGATTTTCGAGCGGCATGTATGAAAAGAAATGATTAGTGCCCGGAGCACTTGGGGGATAAGGCATCTAATATGATCTATCTAGAATCGAATATCTCTAGGATCTGGACAACCTTCGTCGAGTGTCAGAGTACCATTATGGGCAAGGATCCGGCTTTTAAGAAGCAACTTGAACGTTCAAACCAATTTTGCCTGGAGGCTCGTTGATGCAAATTCTTTTGACCGGTGCCATTGTAGTCCTATCTCGCTTCGAGGGACTTACACCATCATCAAAACTCGATTCAAAGCAGTTAACAGCCGTATACACACGCATCGATAATGAATTGAACGAATCGTGAATCAAACCGCAGAGGTTTAACGTTCTCATTGTGTACAACACTACTCTCTGTGTCTTTTGATATTCCTCCGGTCAATTTCCTTTCATTCGCTATAACTTTTAACTCGCGCGTACGGCTCTGTTGAAAAGTGGACAAAGTGCATGCCCGCTGCGCTCGCGTGCTCACCTTCAGCTTCCGGTTCCGGCGCGTGCTCGCTCTCGCTCACACATCAGATCGGAGGATGCACGTGCACATTCGGAATGAACATACGTACGCACAACATTTGCTACACGGTCCGTTCGTCCTTCGGTTCCTCCCTCGATCAGCGAGCAAAAAAAAATGTAATAAATGCTACAGAGCCCACAGAGACTACCGAGATGCACCTGACGTGTCGAGGGTTGGCACGGGCCGCCTCTTTCGCGTCGATCTAACAGATAGATATGTTAATAGCCGCGGTGAATTGAGACGGAGCCTCGACTATCCACCGTTCACTCTGTACTCTACGAAGAAATTGAAGCTACGATATATCCGGTGATTAAACACCTGAGACAACAGTAGATAATTCACAGTTATTTCAAAGAAATCAATATTACAATGTTTAACTCTAAATTCGTAATCATTGAAAACAGGTTCAATCGGATAAAACCACGAGAGCACGCTGGAGTTGAAAAAAAGTAACAAATTCAGCTTTCAGTACTTTCGGAAGATGAAAAAGACATGAATCGTGCATAGCCTGGTGCCAGTGTCTATAATATTTTTAATATGCGAATGTAAAAGTATCCTAAGATATTACAAACAAATGTTTAAACTCATCGTTTCTGCTGTAAACCCCAATTACGATGGCTAAACATACATGAACTGCAACTGAATTGAATAAATCTATCAGAATTCACGATCAATTATAATTTTACTCGCTCATCTGTCACTTAGAAGATGAGGACTAACGAGTATCTATAGAAAAATGATTCCTCCCCTCGTTCTTCGGGATTTCCAAATTTTACGTTATACGTGCCATAGCAATACGTACTTGACTCTATTGCATTATACAAGTTCCAAATGCAAGAAGAAGAAAAAGAGACTTTCGAGACCAAATAAAATTACACTTGTCGTCGCAAATGACAAAGGATCCCCTCGACATGTTTCGTTGATTTAGAGTGCGATAGCCAAATGTCAGCATAATATCCAATAAAGGAGCCACATGGCCACCTTATGCGATTCCAAAATCTCGCACACATCGTAGACATACCCGTTGGCAACTGTCGCATAACATTCTCGAATTACCCATTATATCCTGGCGAACAATGCCCCAAGGCTCGTAACGAAATGCGCTGTTGATCGTAGATTTACATTTTACGCGTTTCATCGAGCTCTATTGGATCGTGCAGATTCAACTCGTTACAAAGTGTACCATAAACTACAGTACGAGTAACTTGGAGAGAGAAAATCCATCCACGACAACGAAGAAGACGAAGTGGTACAGTACAGTGCAGCGGGAGAAAAAGAAAAAGTAAATAAATATAAAAAAAAAAGTGAAGAAGCAAAGGATAGATGCGAAGGAGAAACGAGGAGAACAGGGCAAGCAGAGAGCACGGAGTCGCATGAATCACGCGCTGTAGTTACACTGGCGCCAGGAGTTGCGTCGAGCCATATACGTAGGCGCATCCCGCGCTCCTTTCGGATAAGGGAAACTGCGCGTACGCAGACTAGTCGACTCTTCGTATACTTAGTGCGTACCTATACAATCATACAACAGTAAAGTATATAACTATAGAGCTGTAGAGCGCGATCTTACTGTTGCGCTGTTACCGTGAAAGGTACTCGTCGGATCGATGCATACTGCGCTCCGATGAGGGCTGCACCCATATGCATAATAGTACTCACGCGTGTTCACGTGTGTTACATGCACGCATGAGATAAGCCAGTACACTATTCGGTGTATCGCATACGAGGCATCGAGCGAGTAACTCAGAAAAAAGTGCTAGGAGGGGTGGGGGGAGAGGGTACACAGCAACAACATACACAACACTCTCGCTCGGCTCTCAACTACAATATCGCTCGAGGCTCGCACACTCTGCAGTTTTCCCATGCACCCTGAATCGGGGTCGAGTCGGCGCGCGCCGCAGGCGTCGTTCCTCGGCGAACGGCGATACCGCCATTCGCCACTCACTGTTCATTCATAATCGCCAGGCCGTTAATGATGTCATGCAAGAGGATAGTAATTAGAAGCTGTCCCGCGGTTTTCCTCTGCTTTGCGGCTGTGCGAACGGGGTTCGTTCGTGCTGCATTGCCGGCGGCAAATCCGAGGACAAGGGCGGTCGACTCGGCGCCAGCTCGACAGGTACCAATCACGATATATCGTTCCTTGTCAAAGAAGAATCAGTGTTGCTTCCGCGTCGAAGGAGGATGGATTATGTATCGTTAAATTATAAAATGGTACGCGGTAGCTGAGAGACGCAACGACGGGTTGTCATGAGATACAACGATCGTTATGCACGATATTGTATACCGGAGAAGAAGAATGAGAAATTTAAAAAGTGAATTGTACCAAGATATACTTTTATTATAATAAAGATTTTTATCTTATTCTAAATATCACGGTTTATGTCGGGCCGTGCGAAATCACTATGATTAACCGTTGTCACACGATTTTATGTACACGTGCGTGGGCGCTAGACCTAATTGCAGCTCCGAGACTCGGAGGAGGCTTGTCCGTTTGCTACAACGAGAAAATTAAAACCGTGCGAGCTCCGTCGTTTGTACTTGAGCGTCTGTACTACACGTGCATACCCTCGTGCCGTACGACCTGAAGCTTTTATCCATTTTGGTACAAACGTTAATTAAACGTCGGGTGGCTATATATGAAATGCGTGCGAAGTCTCTTACCTTTTGCAGTGCGTAGGAGAAAGATTTTCTTCTTCGGGGCATTGATAATTAAAAAATTCCGACATCATATTTGGACGGTACGCGTAGACGGTAGAGACTCGACATTTCTGTCAGCAGGAAAACAAGTGCAAAAATATTTTTTATATGATATTTACATGCTTTTACATTTTAAATAATTGTAGTTAGTAAAAAAAATTATTACAAAATTCAATAACATACGTCAAGTACAAAAGAAATAAAAATTATATTGAAAAAAAAAACGTATTAGTCAAATATCGTGGAAAAATCGTGGAAAAAGCTCGATGAAAATAAATTATACTTAAAAAATATATTATTTTTCGTATAAAAGTATATTTTTCATCTATGTTATATATATATTTTACAAACATTGTTAAAAATAGGGTAAAATATATTTTCGCATATACTTTTATTCATGCAATTTCTCATGTTTAGTTGTTTTTTTTTTTTTTTTTTTTTTTTTTTTTTTTTTTTTTTTTTTTTTTTTTTTTTTTTTTTTTTTTTTTTTTTTTTTTTTTTTTTTTTTTTTTTTTTTTTCATAATAACAAAGTATCCTCTCTTTACACATTTATACAGATATCATAAATTGTTAATACGGTAAAAAAAAAGTTTTTACGCCCGTTATTCATTTGACTTTGAATATTGTGTCTAAATAATATAGAACATAATTCATATATTGATAACACGGCATATAATCTAGAGAGAAGAGTGTGATAAAGTTAAAAGAATATTTGTATTTATTTTTATAATACTCGGTGTCCAGACGCTACCTTGTCGATTGATTAAGAAGTTCAATCAATAAAAAAAAATGTTCCACGGTAGAATAAATAGAAGCTGCTCAGTCTCGATGATTTATCATTCGATATTCTATTATATTCAATTGCAATAGTGCATAATAATAAAGATCCTATAATTAATCGAGAATACGTAAGGGACAGTACGTCGTACTGTCAATATATTACAGTACACATGTGTCATATGTAGGTAGTTTCACCGTAGGCTCGTAGTCACTAGTCGTCGTGTTGCGATCCAAATAGCTGGAATGTCCGGGGCAGTATGGCGCCAGCCGCGCGACGGCGGTAACTTTATATCGAGAGACCCGCCGCGGGGACGCGCAATACGCACCGACGGTGAGGTTCTCGCGCAGCAGTAGTCGTCGCCATCGTGACGCCCCATCGACATATACACCAACTCGGAAGCACAACACCGGCTTACTTTAATGCGCACGGTATACGCAAAAGCAGAGCAAAAGAACCTATACGCGCGATAGAGAGAGAAAGAAAGAATGTGCGCGGTAGAACAAGAGGAACGAGTCCGCGTGTGCTCCGTTAAGACTTAACGAGTACCGCTGCTGCTGTGGCTGTAGCCCCGCGTGCTATACGTACATACATAGAACAGACGATATATTTATACGCGAGAGAGCACAGCCCGCGGCACATCTGTTTCTACCGTCGCCTCGCACTCCTCTTCTCTCCGTAGGCCGTGCGGTCCCACGTGTCGCGCGCCCACGGAATTAGAACGTTTCACGAAAATGCTCGGGAGAACCGGCTGCCACGCTCCTCTCTCATCATCGTCATCATCTCTCTGCATGCCGTGTACTACCTATAGACCGAACATCCGGATTTCCCGACGCCAGGATTTCGTCCGAGGCCACCGGAGACTGAGCGAGGGAAAGAGTAAAGCTCGTCATCGCGTACGTCGCAGCCTATGAAATTATCGTGATAGACCGTACGTCGCATTACAATTACCAACTACTTTGAAACTTGATTAAAAAATTGTTTTTAATTCGTTAGGAAATCTCAAGAGATTAAAATTAATTATCATTCAATTCGTATACCGAGAGAAAAAGTTGACAAGATCGATTGTATCTCCTGTTGCAGATGGGAAAAAAAATATTTAGTTGATTGAACCAATATTCAAAGAAGAATTTATTTCGATTAAGGTAGATTCACCGGTAACCGGCCAAAGTCAAAAGAATCGAACTTCCAAGTTGATTGAAATCTGGCTAATAATATAACTGATAATCAGTAAAAACTTATTTAAGTTACTCTTGTCGTTTACAATTTTATAATAACGATATCATAAAAATATTAATTGTTTTACCATTTTTTTTTCGACCTCTTTGTACAATATGCTCAACGATACACTTTTGAAAAATTCACCAAAACACTTTTATATCGCAGCTTATTTGATCATAATAAAAGGTGATAAAGAATTCATAAATTTTGTTACATTGTTCGCAGCACGACTCCCGGGATTAGCATAGATTTACGTTGGCATTTAAAAAATTTGCTTCATGTTATCGGGTATACGAGATCCAGCGAGGGCGAGAGAATCAGAAGAGAGCAAAAGTTAAACTTTAATTGTAATTAACGCAAAACTGTACATTTTCATGTTACTATGCTATATTCTCTTATCAACTGTAACAATTCGAGATTAAAAATAATTATGTCACGCGACATGATGAGTAGGGAGGATAAAGTTAGAGCAGCTGTGAGTCTACTCTACTCTCCCGGGACTGACACTATGCCTTCGGATACCTAAAGACCAACACGTTTCAATGTGTAGCTATTTAACATATATATATTGCGTACTATAAACTCTCGGAATATTCGAGGCAATCCTGTGGAAGAACAAACCCAGGCCTGGGTTTTTCTGAGTGGCCATTTGATGACGATTCGAAGAATTTATACAATACAATAATGATAAGTAATAAAATTATATGAATATTTAAAAAAAATTATCGAAAAACGTTCGATATCGACCGATTATCGTTTTGAAAACTATAGACCCGAGAGAGAGAAGAAAAGTTGAACAAAAATACAAATTATGTATAGATGACAACACTATTTATAAGAAAAAAAAATTAATATATGACACAACCGTATATTATTTTGTTTGCTTTTGTTGTCGAGATAAAAAAAACTTTCAAGTGCTCTACAATCTTATTGCTTTGATATATTTCGCAAAACACTTTAGCCAATAACTCGAAGTTGCTGCGTTACTGGTGTAACAAATTTTTCGATCAATTACTCAAGCCATTTACGAGTTACGAGGCCCTTTGTTAATTAAAATTTCGGTAGCCGTGAATATAGAAAAGCAATGATCTATAAATCCAAACGCCGTCGACAATTTTCACTTAATTTGGTAAAGAAATATTCCTGAACTTCATAACGTACGTCTTTAAAGTTTAAGCACATGTGATAAACAATTTTTTTTTATTTTTAAGAATTTATAAATAATTCAATGAATTACGTAAATATTTGTTATTTTGCAGAAACGAAATGCGCTTATCAGTGCGTGCTCGGGGGTTCAAGCTCGATGAAATATTTCTAATTTTTCTTGGTTTCTTTCGAACTGATACGGAATTACGGAATTTTCTATTTTGCATCAGGCTTAAGAAACCGAGAATTAGATATTTCATCATCAATCATGCAAGTTTAGATAAAAATATGGAACTAGGATGTCTCGACATTGGGTTAATCGACAGGATTTGTTGAACTGTTCATGAAAATTGAAAAAATGCTTTAGATTATACACAGAAAGTGAATACAGTCTGAAGAGGCTTCGCATCTTGAACCGAAATGATAAGTCTGAAAAATTCTCACTTAATACTCTAACTGACATACTTTTTGTTTATCTATCATGAGCCAGTCGTCAAATTACTATTCATTATTAATTTATTTATTAAAGAAAATGTTATTTTACTTCAAAGTGTATGTAAAAAACGAAAATGTTTACTGTGTTGAGAAGAAAAAAATGAATTTGTGGCATTAGGTATACTTTCCATTACAAGTGTAAATACTAGTATCAATGCATACAGCAGAGTAGTTTCTCTCGTGAATTGAGATAAAAGATAAGAGAGGAAAGAGAATATTAAAAGAGTATATGAGAGATCGATCTTTGTTTCGAGCCTATTCATCTGCCAGCAATCCAATGTACCCTTTTCCTCGATTTTTATTCAACATCGTATATATTAAGTACCCTGTTGATCATTGCTTCTTCTTTATATCTCGTTTTCTCACCACTTTACGTGCTTCCCGCGAGATTCGTGACCCAAAGTGTAGCGCGGTAGCTTCTCCCTGCCTTACGACGTAGTTAATAGAGTAGGAGAAGAGTCGAAGAGAAAAGAGAGCTGAGAACGATGTCCGGGCACGTTGCGCGGTTTTCAGTAATTGCCCGCTATTCCGAACGTATTAATTCGCGCACCCTCCAGGCGGCACAGCGAGCCACCATTGGCACGATCGGTATGCCACGAGAATCATCTTCTCCTCCTTCGCTATTACTCCTGTGGCTTCGGCTACTATGCGCTACCGCTTGTTCCTTCTGGTAGTACGCATCGAGTTGCATGTGCGTGCAGCAGCAACACCCTCTTTAGCCTCGCGCGCTACTATATACCTGCCCGGTTGATCTCCCGAGCATCCAATCCTCTTCCTTCTCACGTATACCTATAACTCTGTGGGTCGTCGCGCCGTCGTTGCTGAGGGGATAAATAGATACTTTTTGGTCGCGACTTCAATGCTGTCTAGACACACGTGTCTATTTCCAACGCGCGGGCGCGCGCGTGCAATTCGCACCCTCGCGAGCTCCGGAGTGCACTATGCATAGCGAGACAGAACTGCCGAGCAACGACGGGAACGTGTGCAAACGTCCGCAACTCGTATAATTAGTTGAGGCACTTTTACGTCGAGATAACATCTAAGAGTTTTCACTACGGTGTACTTTCCGTAGGCTCAGTTCATATATCTATCATCCGCTCTACGGCAGAAATTATTTTTTACACTATTTTTAAATACTAGAATTAAAGTTAAAATATACTTGTTACAATATTTCCCGAGTATCAATCTTTGCAAACTGCTTCCGTAGACCGAGAGCAAGGAAAATATGTATTAACATTTTTTCTTTTTAATGGTATTAGTTGAAAATAAAATGCATCTGGGTATCGCTCTAATAGAAATTTGTTAAGATGGTATATTCAAAACATAATTAATGTTATTTTATTCAATTTATTTTCATTAAATTAATGTAATCTTTATTTAATTTATATAATAATGGTAACAATTGCAGATATCAGAGTTTATAAGTAAAACTAAAATTATGCGATCCGTACAATCACCGATCAACACGTAACACTTATATTTTAAACAATTTTTATTAAATTTAACGAAACTTGTATAAATTCGTTAGGAAATTTAACAATGTAGAGTCGGTATTCAGGAAGACAGGGTACTTCGCTAATCCGAAGACGGCCCTGTGGGGTCGAGGCGCAAAGTATCACTTACCGCGTTCGCAAAGGTACGGAGGGAGTGACAGAAACGCCAGCTGGACAACGGCGCCGCGGCGTCGTGCAATCGTACTTGTTTTGCATGAGACGCAGACGAATACGAAGACGACATTGCGATGTTCCGACATAGACGACGTTCCAAAACTCGGCTCTTATTGTACCTACCAGCGTCGGCGTATTTTGCGACTTCTATGCCACAAACCGCTTTTATCCCTAACCGCAGACAAACATACGTGCAGGTATGTCCAAGAGTAGAAGAAAAAGCGGACCGAGCGTAATTTTTTTTATAACTACGATCAATTGTCGTACGATGATATCCTCTTCTCCTCGAAAGTAAGAAATGAAAACTATAAATAAAATAAGGATAATGTGTGAAATAACGCGTATCAGTCCGCTGGTCATGGGCGTTTTAATTCTATATGTGTGGGTGGCGCCAGATGTTGCGCCTCGTTATCTTTATACTGCGGTACGCTTGACCAAGTTCCTGTGGTTGACCATCACCGAGTCAGCCCCCCCACCACCCGACCCCTATAATCACTCACTCTATTTAGGTATCTCCCTTTCCTCGGTGGACGTATAACAAACAACCTAGCGCTGAGACATTGGAGCCACCATGTTTCATATTTCTGCATAACCCCAACAATAATACCAACCTTATGCATCCGCACAAACGATGCAAAGCGATGCAATTTCGGAGCCGCATAATTGTTTTTAAACTAAAGATTCTCATGTTAACATTTTTTTTTCATACATACAATTTGCATATATATTTGAAACGTTATGAAATTGTATAACTTGATTGACACTAACGCAATAAGCAAATGTTACAATTAAAAAATTCTTTTAGGAGCCACTTATAAATGGAATGTTTTTGTTCATTTTATGTATCCACGTAAGATTCTGGCTGTACCGATGATCAAAATTTGATTCTTATTTCATTATTATTTATTTTTTTATTTCATGCTCATACGTAGAAATAATTTGACGAAGAAGTTTCAATATCAACAAGATAATATTCTCATTTAATAAATTGTTACATAATGTTTACATCCAATAACTTAGTTACCTTAATTTGGGCACAAATTTTAATTTGAGTTATTCAGCAGTGATTCAAAATGAGTCGTTATAGCACCAAAATCGTTTACCTCATTTAAATAAATTCAAGGTTCTCAGTATCCTGAGAAATGAGATACTTTGTAAAACTATTTTGCTGAAACACGCATATGACGATGTATGTAATTATAGCAGATATGCTGTGGGAATTTGCAGGTTGGAATATAAATTGATCCTTAATCATCTGCGAAACAGGAATATTCCTTATCGCAAATGAGCGTGTAACGAGACGTGGCAAAAGTTTACACTGGCGGGTCTGCTCGCTAAGAGCGAAGGAGATAGAGCGAGATTTATTACACCGAGAACAGGATTCTTATAATCAGCAGCGACGAGTGCATGAGATTTATATCAACGAGTGAAAAAAGGATCTGCCTTTCGATCGAGAGAACGAGAGAGTGAGAAAGAATCTTTCCGAGGGCGTATCTTTATTTTCACTCGTCACGCGACTCGAATACACTGCGCTCTTGTCGGAGGATCTCGAGTCAAGAATCAATGGGGACGCGACGCGAGAGCCTTCGATCGATATCTGCACGTCGAATCGAGTTCCAGTGATTCGTTACTCGCTATTTCCTTCACTCTTTTCTCTCTCTTCCGAAGCGATTCTCGGTGCGTCTTGAGGCGATCCAGTGCTTCCCCTTTCGCTGAAGGAACATTTATCCGTGGACATTCGAGAAATTACGAGACAGTTTAGAATAAATCGAGCTTCAGCTAAAAGAAAATTAGCTCGATAAATCGATATGGAAAAGCTAGCGAAAGTTCAATGTTTCTCAATTTTTCGATAATGCGAACTATTCGGTTTGCTTCCGCACTCAACTTCCAAATATCTCCACAGATGATAACACTTGGATTTTAAAAAAATTATCCTGATAGCATTGAAGATCTCAGCCAAAAATCGATTTTTTTTTCATTCATCGACAGTTGTACTAACAGTTTGCCGCCATTAACCGAAACTCAGTAGAACATATATCTCTCGACGATATTGACTATGATAAATGACTTTGTAATTTTCTTTTACATTATCACTCGAGTGGTAGAATACGAGCACTCTTTCTCAACATATTTCGATTGCTAGCTTTATATATATCCCAATCCTTGGAGTCACACGTTGTACCGCAGCTGTTCGATTTTCGAATACCAAAATAAGCCACGAGACTCTACAAGACAAGAAATAAAAAAAAAAAAAAAGAAAAGACCGCGGCAAAGTCCTGTGCCAGAAACAATGGAGCATATATTTTTAAGCGGTATACCGAAAGAGTCTGAAGGTGAAACGATGTTGGCCACGGTGGCAGAAGCCCAGCAGATTCTCCGTGGCAAAGAGCCTCTGAGTAAACCACAAAACAACCAAGGGTCGAGAACGACAACGACGGCGATAAACGCCTCCACGATGAGAGAGCTGGCGCGCGTCAAACGCCTGGACTATACACCTACCTCGAAGAACTTTTTTTTATTCAAAGTTCAGAGAATGACTCACTCGAGTATAATTGGACATTCGTTGGTTCTTTCATTGTTCTAAAATTGATGTTCAGACCCGGTAATCTAATATTTTCCAAGCGCTATGAATGAGTTGCGAAAATTCTAGAAACCGAGCAACGATTCTCTGAAATCGTGATAGCGATTATATCCGTGCGGTGCTGAAAGAGAAAACCGAAAAATGAAACTCTGGTATGTACGTTAAGCGTCGTTCCCACAGGGTGCTGCCTAGCGACGTAGCATGCTCGTAGTAGAGTATGCATAAAGATAGAAATAAAGAAGCAGGGATTACAGCAAGAGGATCGAGATACGAGGCGATAGATATCTCCGGTGACAAGACGAAGACGAGAGTGACGAAAGCCAGGAGCCCGCGTATGAAGCGCTAAGAGAGAATTTTGAGAAAGATAGAAGATGCACGGAGTACACGCTATATACAAAACCATAAGGAAAGCGTGTATATGTATAAGAAGCTAAGATGAAAGAGGAACCGCGAGCGTCGTCTGCGAAGGGAGTTAAGGTACCCCGTGGTGCATCTCACCGTATCAGAGTCGTTCGCGTTCCCGGTTGGATCCTACCTCTCTCCCGTGTCTACTTGTTCTTCGTGGTTCTTGTTTCTTCTTTGAGTGGCTGTGTGAGATGGCGCTCGTCGTTTCGTATCTCGGCCTACGCGAATATGCGCTCGCTTGACACTCGAGCGCTCGCAGAGGGACCACCGCGTATGATTTGTAGCGGACTCGGTTGGCCATCAGTCTTCGAGACTCTCCGCACTAGACGTACGACGAAACGGCGAGACGAGCGGCACTTTGTATGCAGAGTGACCCAGCTATGGTGCGTGCAGCCTCTGACAGGGGTCATTCAAGATTTCCGCGGGAAGGCGGAACAAGTATACTCGTACCGCGACTATACATGTTTACACGTGTATAGAGATATCGAGATGCGTCTTTTCTCCGCATCGGGTTCTTCAAGACAAAAATATCCTCAGCAAGGAGTTGGGGTAAGCAAGAAAATCATTCGCCCTCCGGTAGACTTGTTCTAATCCATCGGAGGGGAATCAAGTCAGTGGACTTGGCCATTTAACAATTTAGTTGATTCTATTAACTTCCCATGTATTTGGGCGTATTCGGAATTATTCTAATTTAACGGATCTCGTTTGTTTGCACATTTTTAAATAAATAAAATAGGCACGGTTATCCATCTTCGAAGGCTTACAAAAATAATCTTTAAAAGTCAAATGCTTTTTATTCCTTGGGGATCTCAACGGGAATTAGGAGCTTAACCGAAGACTTTAGAATTAAGAAGCTACATAGCTAGAGTCTCAAGCTCCAAACGTCAAGAGACTGAATCCCTCTTTCTTTTATTCTTCGGGAGCCACAACACAACCGGGAAATCGGCTCGAACAGGATTTTCGAACAAACTCGGAGGGTTAAAAAGTAAATCCCTCAGTCTTGAGAACATCGCCTTTTTCCTATGGCAGGACTCAGGTTTCCTGACTCTACAGGGGTGAAACCCTGCGGGGTTCGTGTAATTAGGCAGCATCGAGAATCCCTTCTTTCCTCTTTGTCCGTTTCTCTCTCGATTGCACTGACTGCAATAATATTCCTTCAGGTGCCTATATACGATGGAAAGGTGAGGGAGCGAGAGAATCCTGAGTTTCTCAGAACTCGAGAGGGATGGGTATCGGTTACGAGGGAACAATGGTGGGGCCAAGGAATATTTGGGGTATCGGTGACACCGAGGACAATGGCCCTGCCACCTGGGTCGTCCCTTTCGTTCGTCCTTGCTCTTCGCGGAGGGCTTACCGCTTATGCTCTCCACGATTTCGAGAGAGAGAGACCCCCGGACACACCTGTGCGCCTTTACTACCAAGCGCTGGTGTATATATTCCCGAAGAGAACCGAGGATACGGTCTAATGGCCTCAGGTATTTTTCGAGAGACCTTTAGCCGTTTTACAGTGTTAACTGCAAGAAATAGGCATTCATGGTCACATTCCACGCGCAATAAAATTCAAATAACTCATAAAAGTACATATAGTTGCAAAAAACTTTTTCACAATTTTTGGGTTGATTAAGAATCATTTTGGCTGTCATTTACTTTCTTAAGTTTTTCTCTTAAAATTGCAACTCCGAGAATTATTTCAATTATCTTTATTATTGACTGGACTCTACATTTTAATAATCGCAAACCTTCGGTGGAAAGAGGCGTGGTCCGATTGCAGTCAAAAAATCGCATAAACAATCCCCTACGATCGATTGTTCGTAACGATGTTCTGATCACGTAAAAAAAAATCTCCAAAATCGAATATAAAAACTTATAGGAGTTTCATATGTTTTCAATATTAATTTGGCTATTTACAAAAAAAAAATATTAACTTCTATCATTTTTTGATATATTGAATCGGAGGGTATTTTGCATGATCGCAATACGATAAAAAAACACGTTTTTTTAAATAAAATCAGTGAAAAACTCAATGTTTTCAGACTGATGATCTTTCAATGATTCTTTATATCAATGATAAGCTTTTAAAGTAATCTTTGGGCTGCGTTAGTCAAGTGATCAGCTTATTATTGATACCATCGATGACAGCAATAAAATATATTAACGTGGAAATTATACATGGGAATAAATTATTTTAACGAATTACTTTGTAAAAAAATAAGAAAATTGGTCGAGTATGAGGAGATTTAAATCTGCCTCATATTTCCAATTTTTTGAAATTTTGTTAACAGTAAAAAAAAAATGATGGCGAATAAAACTCTAACTTTTAAGTATGATATAAGGGTTAACCGAGTCAAAGGACTTTTGCCTAAACTTCCTGAAAACTGAAAAGGCAAATTTTCGAGACACATTGTGACTGACCTTCCTCCATCTTTCTTTTTTGTGTCAATATTCACTAGTAGCTTCAATCCGAGGTTCCTTTTATTAGTGCCACACAGTACTTTCAGGAGGGTTTCAATTTCAGTTTTCAATTCCAAGTTCAGAATTAGTCACCCACTGTCAGTAACGGCATCTTTCTCCAGATACATTGTTGAATAGAAGAAGAAGAAGAAGAAGAAGAAGAGATACCTCTTTGGATAGCCTCTTCAGAGACAAGGGTGCGCGTCCTTCCATTCTCTTTGCTCATCGCGTAAGCCTTGTCTACCAAGGAAAGAAAGAAGAGGTACATTGTTCGCATTGTAAATGCGAGAGCCCGCGGCCGCTCCCTTGTTCCCGGGTATATCACTGCACTGCGCGAAGTAAGTGAAGGTATCCTTAGGTAAAAGGGCGACCAGCAGGCTACCATCGAAGGCAGGTGAAGTCTCCCAGCTAACACTGTGCATAAATCAAGCAACCCCCGCGGAAAATGACCGACTTGAGGAGGGAATGGGTAAGCCTCCACGAAATCCGTAAACTTTCCATGGCCAACAATAGACGCCTGATGGGGGTAACGTTACCAGTGAGACGGCTCTTCCTGCGCTTAGTAACCGATACTCCTCGAGCCTTATTCGTATATCCCTGAACAACTATAGACGTCCCGGTGCACTGTAGTTAGTTATATATTTCTCTGCCTCTTCTTCTATGCGTCCGTAGAACGCCCACGCACAAGAGTCATTTTCACGGACCTCCTCGACACGAACGCAAAGATCGTTTCACCAACCCACAGCTTCTGCAATATTCGCTTCAAATTCAAAGCAAGAGTCTCCGAATACTTTCAGTCTAAATGCTTCGCTGCTGATACACCTAGCCCTTTCGTCGTGCACCTGTTGTTCGACTACTCGAGCCAGAACTAATCCATAACGAGAGGCATGCTTACTCACCTCATAAAAATATATCATGCATGCTCGTTCCATGTTTCGTAGCTTGCCGAGCGATAGGACACGCAAAGATCGGAGAGCGATCCTGCAAGAAGAGACACGGGTCTTCGCACCCTTCGAGGGTGACAGAGCGTACATTGTTTCAAGGTGGTCCTGCGATACGGAAAGTGTCTCTTTTTCGTTGGGCGTTGTTTTTCCTCGGATTATTGTCCCAGCTTACCCAGCTACTCTGGCACAGAGAATTTCAGGCATTCCACAAAACCTTCGAGTTGAGCGAAAACGACGAAAGGAAGTATCGATAGTTTTTCGATTTTATTGCATGAAGAAAGGAAAAGATGGTATTGTATACTGTACCGCTGCGTGCACTGCAGTAAATGAAAAGAAAATTAAGAGGAGTGAGTATAGGTTACACCTTGGTTGAAGGAAAAAACCCTCTGATGACGAACCCACGCCCCGAATCCGTACGGCATTCGTAAATCTTACCGGGAGAACAATGATGCCTCCTCCTCAAGTTTACTACTCGGCTCATCGTCGAGGAGTGGCTTGGCTGTATCCATACCCCAAAGCGAGAAAGAGCGAACGGCATCTGCCCCCAAGAATTGTACAGTTTTACAGATCTTTGTAAGTGATACCTATATAAAATCTTTGTCGCACCTGTTGTACTCTGTCCAGTGACATCGAGCCGTCTCGTTGTCCCAGCTTCGCCCGAGGTTCAAGCGTAAGACGCTGTCACGAAGACGTAGGATCGGTATCCTGGCGAACAAATGATTTCGAAATTCCGTAACGAATCGAGGAACAAAAACTGTGCATAACTCTGCCATTTTGAGAAAGTTACAAATTGAATTTGGTCGAGAAATAAAGATTATTTTTTATTTATTTTAAATTGATTTTGCAGTTGACTTTTTTTGTTAATATGTTGATAAATAAAAAATTATTTATGTGTTGCTTCACTTCACTCACGGGAGATAGATTTCCACTTCCACGTGAAACAAGCGGTAAAATCATGAACACGCTCCTACTCTCGCATTTCTCTGATATTAACGCGTTCGTTCCCAGGTATGCGAGTAAGCAGGCGATTCGTGCGAGTAACGAAACATGATTTAGTAGTATTAACGTGCAACTATACATACGTATGGGTTCATCTTGTATGCACGTGTGGCGTAGGTTAATATACAAATGCAATCATTTGTCGAAAGGAGCACCTGGCGTCGCCACGCAGCACAGTGCCACGTTCGGATCTCTCTTCGTTTCGTTTGCAATTCGTCTCCGTCCCTCGGTCGTTATCCTTTTTCTCTCACTCTCTTCTCCCCATCGTAATATCCGTCGTAATCCTCAACAGGGTTTGTAAGCGATACTCGAACCTTCGTGGTTCTGTTCACCGTGCACCTGCACTTCACCCGAGGATTCGTAAGTTCGACTGCACTTTTCGGGCTAACCCTCCGTTTCTTTTCCGTTGCGCTATAGCTTCGAGCCCTTCGAACGAACAATCACTTTCTCCCCCTCTTCGCTCACAGATATTGCACTTGGGTTTATATATAGTATACCTCGATGGTGCATGCTGCGATAAAAATTAATAAGGTACGCGCGCGCGCGGGACGTGAGGGAAAGTAATATCTTTGACAATGATGCGTTGCCTACTCTTCTTGGGAGATAAATGAGAATTTAACGAGGACCCCACACCCATGTCCGAGTGTCCAGCAATGTATGGCTCGTATGCCAGCATGGGCGCCGACCAGCGAGCAAGCACGTAGTACACGGGCGCTACATACCTTTAGCCTTACTTGACTAACGAGCCTGCAAAATGGGAGACTACCAAATAAGCGAGCAAAAAAAATTGTGTGCATGTATCCGAACGAGTCTCTGTCTTGGAGTGCACGCGTAAACAGGACCGTACAAACCAACGAGACGAAAAAATGATCAATTCACCATTTTCGAAGCTTTATTAATCCGTAATGACCACTTCTTGCTACTTAGAAATGCACCTTCTCGTTTTATAGGTCACATTAGTTATTAAATATTCACTCGTAAATTTCGTGCGAAAGTATTTACCGAAACCCCAACTTACTTACATGGAAACCCAAAAAAAAAAAAAAAACGTAACAACATTTTTCGTTTATTCACTACACTCACGACTGATATTGCTTAGTAAAAAAGTGCAGCTTCAAGTTTCAACAGAATCACGCAATGGATTTTTTAATGGAAGGAAGAAAGAAAAGGAAAGGAAGAAACTAACAAACCTACGCGTTAAATTTCTTCTTGTAAAATTCAAAACATTATTTATTTATAAGTGGATCACTCTCAAGTCTTTTGTAACATATCAATTGTGGATACCACCAACATCTAATTCTATCTATTTTTAAAAAGTCACAAACATTTCTTTTCATGAAAATTTGTTTTAAAAGTTTTCAAATAAGGGTTTAAAAAAAAATTTTTTTACAAAACGACCTGTCATTTCATTAACAAAAATAAATCTGAACCAAATTTCAGAGGGTATAGGGTTCACAATTCTTTATTTTATTGTTATTTATAAATCAGACGTCGTTGTTATTAATTTCGTTTTAAGGATATTCCTTTGTATACCCTCATTGCGGTTGTGCTATATATATATAAAGAACTCTATTCCGCTCTGGAATAAATAACGTCTAAGAGCGCAATGGTTGTAAACATAGGGAAATTCTTAAAAGTAAATTAATAACGACGACTCGTTATTAAAGTGGAAAAACGAAAGAAGAGAAGTGGAATTTTAACGTTCGAGTATATATATCGCAGCTCGTCCAAAACGAGCATAAACGTAGAAGCGAGGAGCGCAGAGACCGTAGCCTACCGGACAACTTCACGTTCATGAAAAAGTCAACGGCAGTTTTTTTTTTAATACGGGCTCAGACTGTTTTTTCATGATGCGAATTGACAGACGATTCCGTGAGCGTGCACCCGAGACTGAAAACGAACGCTGATAAAGCGTGGTGCAGATCCCACGAGCGAAATCTGATCATTGGAGACTATTGCTTTGGCACGGCTCATAGCTGAGACATTAAAGTCTTTAATTGTAGAATTACTAATAACGACAAACAAGGATTGAAGAGGATAATTTATTATCCATAAAAATCATTCAAGATATAACAATGGCGAATCTCAACCCAAGGAACCTGAATATAGGAACTCCCACTTGAAACTAGAGGCAACTTACTTCTGAAAGCCAAGAATTTCAAATCAAATTATTATTCATATATTTGTATTAAAACTTAAAAATAATCTGAAAGCCTTCGCAGTTAATTGCAAATAAGACATACGGGCACGAAGGACCTCGGTCGATGGCCCATTGGCCTCCACATTTACATTAAACTACATATACACATGTATATACGGAGACCAATAAAACTCATTTACTACTTTTCAATTATAGATTTAAATAAATAAAAACGGAATGTTTATTTCAAAGTATAGCGAGGTGTGCCCATCACTGAGATTGTTTCGTCTGTCCAACATAAATTACATTTTTATGCTAAAAAATCTCAGTAGATATAGATTGTACAGATCACTGGAACTCGCAGGCCGCAGGCAGCAGTGTTAAAGGCATCCGTAAATTTTTCCTTGCGGACAAAGTGGCGTGACAAGATGATATTTCCAAGCGCCCCGCGGCGTGATTGTCCGTCGGTAAGAGACTTTGAAATCGATACCGGGGGTACACCGGTTGTAAAACCTTTATGCACCCGGGTACCCGGTGCGAAACGACGAGACGGACGGACGGACGGACGGACGGACGGACGGACGGACGGACGGACGGACGGACAGCACACCACAACAGCGTGCACCACTACGAAGAACAGCAGTCGCGACTCATACACGGCTCGACTTCTCTCGTTCTCAGCATGCAGAAGTAGCCAGTGTAAAAATTCCCGACAGTGACCGTGTGCCAAGGAGTCAGGTTGCCTCGGTCTCTGATATATATCGCCTCGAATATATATTAACTTTCCGACGCTTTTGACGCAACCACATTGTAATTGGCTTTGCAGATTGGCCAAATTTTTCATTCCAAAATCATTTTGGATCCCGCGTTGCGTCAAAGATTCATTAAGTTCCAGGTCCTCACCGCTTCGGATACCTTCTCGCGGTACATAACGCAAGGGCTATGGTAATGATGAACGCGTATAGAACACGGGTGGGGATCCGATGAAGGGGGCTCCATGAATTCTTCGTCGGGATAACCCAGTGCAGCTATAAGAAAAGCAAGAAGAGCGAGAAGGCCAAAAGTAACGACGAAGCCGATGAATGATGCGCGGTCTTGGGTTCCCTCAGATTCAGGGCAGGTGCAGTCCATCGTTCTGCGTTTAACGACTTTCCAGTCCAGTCTCCCAGGCTCCGCACCTGTAACGCGCTCTTTTCCGCTCTGCTCGATAGAGAACATGAGGTAGAAGCGAAGAATCGCTAGTCTTCCCCAAAATTCCCCAATATTACATTTTTTTTAGTTATACCAATTTTAATTATTATCAACTAGTATCGTACCGGGCTTCGCCCAGGTTTATTTTTAGTATCGTTACCTTAAATAAAACCAATTTTATTTTTAATGACTTGACTGTTTACTGCTTCACTAAAATGTGAATTGCATTTGAAAATTCATGTCAAACAAAAACAGACATTTCCGTTCACTGTATCATAGTAACCTTTTCTTTTTTTAAAAAGCGCAAGCTATACCTACTACGAAGAATAACTTTGCTTTTTTACAAATTAAAATTAAACGTCAAAATTCAATAATACTCTTAGAAAATTCAAATGTCCGTAACTCCTTAAGGACTCAACTTGAAGAGCTGAAAATAGTTACGTTGACCTAGAAATCAGGAGACCTTTCCAAAATGTCCAAGATCACCTTCCTAATACGCTCCGTCTAGGAGGAGTTTAAGGGCCGGAATCCACACATTAAGAATTATAGTATAGATTATTTATCAAAAATACTTGTTTTTATTTCATTCGAAGAGTTATTCACAATAATTTAGTTGAAATAGTTTTTTTCTTTCGAGACGTACTCGTTTCTGGCAGAAATTAAAACGGACTCGCTAAGAAATCCTTGCTCAGGTACATTGAGATAAAATATTATTTGAATCTATTGAATTAGAGGGTCACCGCTGGTGAACAAAATTTTGGTTAATTGAACTGAATTATTATCATGATAAATAAACACTCGATTTAACTAATCGGTTGTTCGATCAACTTACGTATTCCTTTCGATCAACCAAATATTTTCTCCTCAACCCGTAACCGATAATTTAGTAGATTGAAGAGATTTTTTTCTCAATTTATACCTTAAATTCCGTTGATTGAATACAAGTAAGGTAGGACAATGAAATGACAGTCAATATATAGCACGAGACGTTTGAAACTTTTCTTGTGAATATCATGGCTGGTTGTATATTTATTTTCCACTCTTATAATAGATAGCGTACACTGAAATCTCTTATAGCTTAATACTCGTATCTTAACGCGGTACCGTGGTAACAGAGTATGTACATTTTTTATTGGTCTTACCAACTTACGGACACGAAAGATGGGTAACCCGGATAACCGTTCCATGTACGCGATTTACTCTTCAAATAACTTGTACCCGCAATATTTAAGCTACAAGAGATGCCGCTGTAAATTGTTTCAATTTAAAGTATAACAATAAATGTTATTTTTCGATATGCTATGTAATATTATTTTAAACTGATAAATTACGATTAAAATTAGAAAGAAATAAAATGCTCTCATTGTCATTTCGTATTTATTTTCTTCGTTGAAAACTCAAAACAGTCTTGAGTCAAGTTAAGTTCAGATAAATTTAGGCAGAGTTAGGAAATAACAATAAAAAAAAAGTTAAGGTTACTCGTCTAAGGTACTCGTCTTTTCTTTTTTCTGTCTCACTTTGAATCACATTTCAGAAAAATATCCACCTGTTGATTCGCCTGAAATGCGTGCCAACGTGCTCTAAGATGTACGTTTCAATCTTTCTCACACTCGTTATTTCCCACCGACAATTCTCAAAGCTCTCGGTCTACCTATAGACACCGGTAATTCGCCATTTTCTCGTTTTATTTACCGGTCCGCTCACGATCACCCTGGATTCCTTCGAACTGCCAGGAAATACCCGTTCCATCGTAATACATGGAGGGCGTTATACCTACATAGCAATGCGCGTTGCGGGCTTTTCCCACAGAGCCTAAGGCGCGAGCCGAGAAAAATAAATCGCTCAACGAAGAGAGAACACCTGACTGAGAAGATTGCCTAAGCTGGCTAGGGGTGACCGGCTCACGTAAAGCAGTTCGGTAAATTGGCACTGGCCAGCGGCAATGTATACGTTCTATCCGCAGTGCAGTGCGACCAGGTGCGTCACTCATCCACACCATCGTCTCAACGATTTTTCAAAGGGCTACGATGCGCGAGCTTGTGCTCGTATCGACGAACTTCGAGGGCGTGAAAGACCAACGTAAACGTCAGGCCATTGTAGATATAGTAACAGGTAAACGTCGAAATGCAATTCGGGTCACGTATTGCTACAGCCTCACGCATCTATCCGGACCTCTTCCTACGGCTCTTCTCCGCCCTTTCCTTGAATCGTTTCTAGAGTTTCGAGAGAGGACAGAGCATAACGGTATTATAATTTCGTGAGTGAGGCAATATCACCCGTTTGCCAGAGGCACCCGGGGTGATAGAACGTGTATTTTGTTCGCGGTCGATTTCTTCGGTGAGAAGTGAACACAGGTGTGCCCGAGGATTCGGTCGAGGCGCCAGGACTCAACGGGCAGCCAAATCCTTAGACTGTGTTTTTTATTCTCTCCACTCCCCCGTGTCTGCGTTCAGGCGTTTCAGCTGTGAGAAGAGAAGAGAATGAAAAGAAAAAGTGTCCGTGTATGTGAAAAAGAGAGAGGGAAAGAGAGAAAAAAAGATCCACGAGACCTTAGACCTTAGACCCCGATCGCGTCGGCCCCGGCGGCTGGCTGCTGCGGCTACGGGATCGAATAAAAGCCGTCGGTCAGACGTTCTTAAAATAAATCTTAAATGACATTTGTATATTATTCACGGAATTTTTCTTTAATGGAACTTAAGATTATACTGACTTTTTAAAGGTCAGTCGTAACGCGATCTACCAACTGGTTGTTTCCCGAAATCTTCAAATCTTATCCTTTTTCTCAGACTGATGAATTAACGGAATTTCCTATTTGCTTTAATTTCAGTTTGAAAGGGCTGAAAAAATTTCCCTGATGGTTTCAACTGGGATGTTTTGACTATTAAAGTGACGCGTGATCGATTAATCGCAGGTTGTGATTAAAGAATTTTGCGAATAAGGCGTCAGCGTCCTGTGTACCGTAACGTGAAATGTGTCGTGAAATTTTTCACCACGTACTCCACGTTACTCATTACTTGAACATGGCCTTATTGTAATTGACTCTATGCATAATTTCTTTGAAACACACATGTATACATTTTGATGCTTTTTTCGGTAACAAAAACGTCGACTTTTACACGTACTCTCGATTTTGCATATACGGTGACTCTCGTGTCTGAATTTTATTGGAGAATATACGATGAGGAGATAAAACACATAGACTTTGACTTTATTGCAGAAGGGTATATCGAGTTAAGAAATACAAATCATTCTCCTGGCGAGAAGTAGATGATGCAAAGGTAGTAATTTGCTTTTGAACGTAATGAATAAACACCAAAGATGTAGTGAGTAAGCCAATAAATTTATTTATGTCCTGGCAGATCAGAGTTTTATTTTATAGAAAAAAAAAATTTAACTCTACACGTGGCTGTATTTGCGCAATAGAAATTTTGTAAATATATTGATTCGATAACATTCTATGATAAACGTACATTTTATTTTCAACGGTACGTCTAATTTTAATAATTAAAAATTCTTTTATATATATAAATACGAAATTTTAATAATTAGATATTCGTTTGAAATTTTTTTTTAGTTATTGTTTCAATGTCATATGAAAATGTATGAATTAGAGGGAGAATTAATATTACAATACATGTTTGCGACAGCCCGTGATAGAATTGTTATTGAATCAATTGTATTTTTTTTCAGTCAATTGCTGATGAGTATCAATCGTTCTGATAGAGAAAAGACAAGAAACACTGTTCCACTAAGTTATGTGTAGTCTTATCATCGGTCTTGTCAGCGTTTTCTATTTGGTTACATATTAATTACATGGGTACTGATAAGAAAAAAATATCCATCTTTCAGGTATGAGATTACAAGCGAGAATCTTGAGATTCAAGGCTTTAATAGAGTTTACGAATCGCTACACCGGGTTATACTCGGTGTGTCTGTCGCATGATAACAAGAGAAACGGATTCCACTCCGTCTAATATCTCTGTTTCTCTTACTCTCATTCTATAGGTATACCGAGTGTAGCACGGTGTAGTATATAAACCGAAAACACCACAAGGCAATGAAACCCAAACGAGACAATGGCTGTTTTGTTAAATTCGATAGCGATAATGAATCATGCTATATAATATTTGATTGAAATGGCAGCCGAGCTGATAAACGTTGACAAGTGAGTCTCGCTCTCTACTTTCTGTCGACTTGTCTCGCTCTTGGATCTTGACCTGCTCGTTTTAACAGTTGTCAGACTGGACACGAGTCGAGAGTCCTGCCATATTGGTTTAAAGAAAGAAAGAAAGAAAGAAAGAAAGAAAAAAAGAAAAGACTCGTCCCTCTCGTACCGTCACTAACTATATGGATTGCATATACACATTGACAGAAACTTACAAGAAAGTTAATTATGATGATTTACCAAGAACAGCTCGCTAATGGCCTTTCGAGTAAGATTTTAAAAGAAAGAAAAAAATAAGAAGAATAGTAAAAGGAAGTCGAAATCGTTTAAACGAAATTCCAAATTCGCACAGTCAGAATTACTTCCCACGGTAGTCCTGAAGAAATTCCGCGAGACTCATCGAATTCAGACGCAGCCTAAGAGCTACAGTTCCTTCCGAATTCCGGAGTTAATCCTAGGCTCGCGATTATGCAGCACGGATAGTCGCGTGACCATCAGAAACAACGGCTAATGGTCAACGACGAGGAGCCTGCGAAGTAGCAGGAACTAGAAAAGAAAGGAAGAAAGAAACGTTTGAAAGTCTCTGGGAACGCTCCAAGGCTTTTTCTAGAGCAGCATCATGCCTACGAATAATTTACAGGAAATTATGCGTCGGCCACGCGCTGCCATTTCGCTTCGACCCTTCGTGTATGCTGTTTCTACATTGAAACGCCCTAGCCAAACCGTTTCTAGCCCTCGCGACAGGTTGAGAGCTTCGCCATAAATGAGAGGTGCACCTGAATGCCCGGGGTGGATGTAGTGACTGGGCAGGTGAGTAGGTATAGTGAGTCACTCTTGAGACCGATCTTACGCTTTCGGTCCTTCGAATCGTCAATGCGCTACCTGAAAATTCTCCCGTCAAACAAAGTTCACGAAAGTACGTTCCTAAAACTCGATGTTTGCCGTGAGACAAGTGTCAAGTATCGTTAATAGCACAGTTGTTGGCGGCATAAGGAAATCAAAGACGAAGCATAATAAAAAAATCCAGTATGTAGCCATCGGTGTAGACTTTTCGTCAGTGTTAACCCATTTAGAGTTGACAGTAACGTTTTTCACAGATTTTAATTCACACAAGCGAGTGTGTTAAAATTATTCGGCTTCCCCTTCAAAGCTTTCAACACATTTTAGTTCAAGATTAATAGTTGGAAATGAACAAATTTTTTTTTTTCAATCATTCTTTACGCAGTAATTTTTAATCAAATTTCCTCTGTTACTTTTGCGTAAGAGTTTAAAATAATAATTCTGCTATGCGAATTCTACGGAGTCTTTTTATACGAAGAAGATACATTGCAAAATCAATTACGTGCAACGGTGCAACCTGAACGCTACGACAAGCTGAAAACATTAAAAACAATATTTGCATCGATGCAACTGGACTGTAAACAAAATAATTTAAGTAACAACATGTTAAATTCTTATTGCGCTGGTTAAATATTATTGCTTGCCAAGCTGCAAGATGCCATATGTTCAATCGAGATGACTCGGACCTTTTAGGTTTACAGTTGGTTGCAGCAACTAATCATTTTTCTCAATGCTTGACTGTAAGTTTTACTTTACAGGCTATCAACAGCCAGGGATTGGCCAACAACTGTACCTGTGCTCGGAACTTCTAAGTTTTTAGGTATCGTTCAACACGAGTGAGAAGAGGAGTAACCGATACGCGTGATCGTCAAGTGTCTCTCATGACTACAAGCACATGAAAATGCCTGGGAGAATAGAAACCGGGTATAATATCGACGACGACTCGAGCTAAAACTCATAGAGCGAAGTGCCACTTAGCCCTCGTAAACTACGAAGCGATAATAAAGCCACGTCGAGAGCCCATTTGATTATTCGTTAGGGTTCACCTCGGCCTCTTGCGTTTTACTACTACTGCATACTACGACGACGACGACGACGACGACGACAAGGTGCACAAGTACCATCGTATCCACGAGTACACAAGATATATGTATATGTAAACAGGCCACAACTTCTAATGCCTCTGCTGCTGTGATACACGGAGTTTCGTGTGGCTATGGCTATAGGAAGGTAGTATGTACAAGTGTACCTTTCCCACGGTTCACCCACGCTAGAGCTTATCCCACGAACCCCCTCCCCCTTTCCACCTGATCAACTTACTCGATTTCTCATGTCGGTGAAATTAATCGCGAGTCTCGTTAGCTCATCGGCAATTTGCACTGCGCGCGATTACCGAGCAGACCAATCGGGGGAGTGCCAAACCAAAAAAAAACCTTCGTGGGAGTCGAACAAATTTATTTTTTTTTTGTTTACCGCAGGTCAAGCACCGGAGCAGAAAAATTTCTACGAATTTCACTGTAGGCCGACTAGTTCTCCGAGCCCGAGTAATTTTCGAAAGCAATTTAACGCAGGCCACGAAACTCTGACCAGAGCCGTAAAATTCGAGAAGTAAAACGATCGGAGGGGAGACGAAGGCGTCAGCAGTCGAATCATCCAATGCTGTAAGGTGCCTTTCATAAACGAGAGAAACGGGATCGCTATGGATCTCCGACGAGATGTACCTATTGCCTCTGGCAAGAGGTATATTCATTGGCACAGGAGAGAGAAAGAGCAGTGAGAGAACAAGCGTGGGAGCCGGTCTTTTACTCTTCTGCCGCTGTGTCGGTTCCGCTGCCTCTGGAACTTCATCCTTCTCGAAACGCTTACAAATTACTACAATAAACTTTTAATACAGGCGCTCGACGTCCTACTGCCGAAACGGCGGCCAATGCACACACGTGCGTATCTTTATATCTCTCTGATATATCGACAAGTCCTTCGCGTGGTGGAGCATCTTTCATGAAAAAATAGAGAGAACGTTAAATTTCTGAGAGACTGTGGTACAAATATTTGTGAGAAATCAACGATCGTTTAGCCTGACAATCGGTAGCTATTGCCAGCATTTTTTAAAATACATTACGAGAAGTCTCGCTAGCTCATTATGCCTATTCTCATACCGAGTGTCCCTCGTTCTCGTTTTCCACAGGTGTAACCATACAGTTTTGAGCTCGAGGCGAAATGGAAAGAATAACTAAGGAAAAAGAGACGTTTCTTTCTCCAGAAATCTCGAAATCGCTTCTTAGTCTCTTCGCTCCTTCCTTCACAATCGTCGGAGCGTATCTTGAATTTGTATTAAGCATTAGTGCGGCTGGAAGCAGACGGAGAAACTCAAGGAACACCTCGGGACTTTTTTCATCAGCTGTCGCTGTATCGTTGGAGAGAGTGCGAAGTCCCATACGCGGGTGAGGACAGCGCAACGAAGAAACCGGAGAACGATATCGGAAAAGAGTATGAGAGCTTGGTCGAAACTGTTCGCAGCTGCTTCTGCTGTTCCACAACCATATACCCGGAGTTTCGAGTCGTGCGGCGTAAAAGAGAAACGAGAAGCAGCCGCAGAGCGGTAGCGGACATGGTAGTCGTACTAGCTCGCTAATTAGATGGGAAAATACTATTCGGCGCGGCCGCACCGCTCGCGCGGACCTTTGCTTTCAATTAACTCTTTGGATTCTCTATGCGCGACTCCTCAACACTATCATGCTACCAGGAAAAAGTTACACCTGTAGCGAGAGAGATATGCTCTTCAGGAATTCTTTTCATTCTTCGTTTCCATGTTTTTTCGATTCTCGGGAAACCGTTTACTTACAACCGGCGGTCATTCGTTCCACACAAATTATGTCTTTTTGTATTTATTTTATTATATATTCTTAATGATACGACATGAATGGCAGTGTCGATAATGCAGGAAGCAAAAGCTTTTATACTTTTAAGAAGGTATCGTCAATATCAACACCGGAATGTTGTCTATAAAAGTCAACACCAATTGTAGCGACGATAAGCGGTGTAATACAAAGAATGTTTGGAACAGGTGACACTGATCTAACACCACTGGCAACCTTTGTCACTAACACAATATTAGTGTTGATTCTGTAACACTGTATTCAGGTTATTATCTGTGAATTTAATTTTTAAATCCCGTTTAAATAAATTATCCGACAAGAATTTTTACCGAATCTTTGTTTATTAAAAATATAACATACCACATAAGAATGAGAGAGAGAGAGAGAGAGAGAGAGAGAGAGAGAGAGAGAGAGAGAGAGAGAGAGAGAGAGAGAGAGAGAGAGAGAGAGAGAGAGAGAGAGAGAGAGAGAGAGAGAGAGAGAGAGAGAGAGAGAGAGAGAGAGAGAGAGAGAGAGAGAGAGAGAGAGAGAGAGAGAGAGAGAGAGAGAGAGAGAGAGAGAGAGAGAGAGAGAGAGAGAGAGAGAGAGGGAAACAAACAAATACTATAATTGTATTTTGGCGTCAGAGGATACATGCGTTTCGCATACCGCTGCATTTTTATTTATTAGATTACTATTTATTATTACCTATCTTCGAATGTTGTAACGTATTCACGGATACCAGCCTCCTTCAAAAACTTCTCGTTTTAGATAACAATCTAACAATCAATATTTTGCCAGTTTTGCGCCTTTGATACAACACTATTAGAAAAAAAAAACAAATCGCGTCTCCCATGAAGCGGCGGCGCGCATCATACCGTCAAATTAAAATCTCTTTGAAGCGGTGATTTCAAATTTATTATTCATTTGAATAAAATAAATCGTCTCTTTAGTAAGTACTATTAAATAAATGTTTACTCGAAGGCAATGAAATCTCCTCATCGTAGTTCAAATGCATCACAACGTTGGAATCAGGTAATTATTTTCATTGAATCAAATAAATATTTACCTCATTCAATGAAAGCGATTTTAATGTGCCGACTTATTCGAATCAATGAAATCTTGTCCCTCGGCGTAAATAAATGTCCCTTGTATTTAATAGTGGCTCTCAACTATAGATGTATTTTGTACTAAAAATGTTGAGTACTTAGTAATTTTTTAACGAATATTTGGCAATGAAAAATCGTGAAAATAGTGCAGGAAATTTGGAACATATATGACTCGTTACGAGTGAAAGGGTTAAAAGAACAAGTTGCGAAACGAATGGAGCGTGTGTCTCGCTTGACGCGAGACAAGATAAATAAACGAGGATTACTGGTTACAAGAAAGTGAAACAAACCGAGTGAGTGCGAAGGGGCGGAGGTGGAATAGCAATAATTCGAGTAGAGAGCGACTTTATTCACGCGGGCCGCGACGAGAAGCAGGATCTGTTCGATCGTGACGAGATAAGCGCGCAAAGATGGAAAAAAAAGGGGAGAGACAGTGACAAGTTCGACGGACGAAGGACAGGTGCAAGAGTTTCGATCCTTGCCCCGTGAGTCAACGTGAGAACCAAACGTGAAAGGACGAGCGAACCGCGGTGTGAAAAGGTGGAGAAGGAGGAGAGTGATGAAGCAAGAAAAAGCGAGAACGAGAGTTATAAGCTTGAACAATTTGCCAGGTTGAAAAATTCACGGCTGGTCGTTGATCGAATCGAAAGTATCGGGTGTGTTGAGACACACAAGACCCAGGCCCTTTCGGTAGTTCGCCCCTTTTTATTGCAACCACTCGTCCTATCCACTTTCAGGGAATTTGGCGCTTGGCCATTAGGAATCATGAATTAAAGAAATAAGGAACAGAGACCGTTTCGGATCTATAAGCCACTTCAAAATAGACATTTACTCGCATTCATTTGTCTCATAATTTATTTTATCATATTTTCTTTATACAACGCGGAAGATGAGGTTTTCTCGTTTTTATTTTTCAAAATATTTTTTAACAGGTATTATCTCGTAAAACCAGATATTTATTTGTTTTGCTGCAAAAATCATTCTTGAAGTGAGCATTCTTGTATCAACCAACAGGTTAACACATAAATGGAAATGAATGCAATGGAATGATAGATAAGCGAAAAAATTTACATTTTTTAAAATCAATTAAACTAAATCAACCAACGCGTTGCGTTTGAACCGCCAAGATAAAATTAGATTTTTTTCGAATGAACATTTATTTTATAGGCAGAATAAGGATACGGCCCATTTGATTCAAATAATATATTTGAAATAACCATTTTACATAAACATTTATATAATTTTGACGGCATCCTGTCAGCTGACGATTTGCACGGTTGCAACAGTCGTGTATATTTGAGAGTTACGGAACGGCGGAAAGTATGAAGAAAGAATTGCGCTTGTTCCACGTGAACGCTGGTCGTCTTCAAAGAGATTTAACAAATAGATTATATTTAATAGTTCTTATAACCATTGGATATAACTGAAAAGTAACACGTGACAGCTACAGTCATAGATTGCATTGTAGGTGATTTTCTTTATTTCATGCGACGGCACATTATGCATTAATAACATATGGTTGCATCGATAGTTTGTATGCACCGTTACTGATGAAAAATGTTATAAAAAAGTCATTAAAGCAAATGAAAGCGGTTAGTTGACTTAAATAAAATTCGATTATTTGAGACGAATAAAATAAAAGATAATATTAAATGAAATATATTATTTCTTTGGCAACAAATAAAGGTTTAATAAATCGAGATTTCATTTAAATCCATTTGATTCAATTAAACTTTATCTTTCAGTCCACCAGTCTTAAAAAATCTTTTTTTCTGTAAAAGGAAACTCATCTCTGGCTCATATCCGGTGCATTTTTTTCAAGCGTCAAGATCTCGCCTGTCGTTGAGATGTGTCCAATGTTGTATATGCATATGCCACTATGAAGCCGATAGTCGCATGTTTGAGGCTGGTAAGCGGAAGTTTAGGCGTGGCAATGGTAATCAGGAGTGAAGCGACGATGGTTACAGCTATAACCAGTGAAAAGCTGCAAATGGTCGAGTCATTCGTCGCTTGTATTCGATATATCTATATACTTGGTGTAAAAATAAGTGAGCATGTGGGTGGGCGTGGACGCTTCGGGACCAGGACCAGTGGAGGATCCTTCTTCCTCGTAATTGTAGCGCGACACTCGAGTGCTCTTCGCTCTCCGGAACATACACCAGACCATGTGGTTTTACGCTGGTGTCGTTACTGGCATCCAACACACTCTTCGCTCATTAAATACCAATTACGAAATTTGACTAGTTGATAATATATCGTTCCGTCGTAACTATTCATCTGGTTCGCTAGGAGGAAGCGTATACTCAACAGTGAGTTCCATGAAATTCACAATTCCAATGAGGGGGGGGGGGAGCGTTGCGCCTCTACGGTTTGTTCGACACGACTGAATCCTGATCCCGACAAGATGATCCTGTGAGAAGAGCCGAGAGTCTGAAAAAGTCTGTCTTTCGAGCCGACAGCCACTTGCTCCCCTGTCTGGCGCCGCGCCAACACGTGCGGCTTCCTTTTTCGAAGAAAAGCACGTTTTGCACTCAGTAGGATGTCTTAAGGTTCTGATAAAAATATCTCAGCACAAAGTATAAATAATTAAAGAGACTCAACTGATTAACCGAGACAACAATTTTGTCTATACTTTTGAACGAAATAAGAGCAGCCGGAAATAAGATTCTATGGACTTTCGCCAAATTCCGTAATCTTACTGTGAAACTTACGACCAACCTCTACGTGGTGACGGTTTTATTGGAGCCGTGTCAGAATTTGGCTAAGATTAACAATAACTGCAATCATTTAAACCCAGGACACAGAATTTCAAACAAATTGTACATTTATTTTGTTGGAAATCATTCGAGAATCGTATTACTTTTATTATTGAAGCAGTCAAAGTGCATTTCGTTGCTTTCAAGTGAGTTACACGTGCAAGATAGTCAATAACTTTAGCTGTCGGCCTGACACTGAAAAGAAAAGACCTATTGGTACACTTGCAGCTAACTCTATTTTGGAGTTTTTACTTTATTGTTCTTTCATCTTCAGCACCAATTGAAAAAATCCTAACTTCATCCGTTGCATCAGAATAGAGATGATGGCTCACGAACAATCGAGGCCATGCACGTATCGTGTCGCGTTAAGCTTTGCGTACGAAATGATTTGTCAATGGGTTCACTCGGGGTTCGGATAAACAAAGAGACCGTCATCGTGATGCGATGCAGGCATCTGCAGGTGTATTGCTGTTGGTCAGGAGGGTTGTGATGACCAGCGCAGAGTTCGCTGCTAAATTTGACGTCCATTCCGCAGCAACCTTGCTCTCTGACACGTGCACGAGATGGTAAACAATGAAGCACGCATCATTACACGAGACAAGGAAAATTATTTGCCAACCCGGGCATCACGACGAAATGCATAATTTTGCGATAAGGAGAAAAGAAGAAAAAGTTTATGCATCACATTTGTTTATCGGAGGTTTCACAATTAAGCAGTTTGTCGTGAATCTGAAATTAGCATCGAATTATATTTTTGTTACGCACGTGCCATGCAGTTCTCCACGTATAATATTTCAGAGTCGATTTACTCAGTAATGAAAGAACTGCGAATGTACTTTCCATAGTGAAGGCCCCTAGGGTGCATACATATGTTACGATACTGGATGACTCGGCTGTGTGGTACAGTCGTCACAGAACGTATCGGGATGCCGTTATTCCACAGAGAAAAGGGAATTCCCTCATGCGTCCGTACCGCAGAGGCAGGAGCAAACAGCAGCAGGACCCTTATGGCACTATGTAATTGAAACAGCACGTGTCACCCGACTCAGAGGCCGAACTAATGGCGCCATTTCGTTATCAGAGACGTCACGAGCACGGTGAGGGGTGACGGATGCTGGAACCTCAGTGGGACATGGAATACGAAATTTCAGTGACGAACGTCGACAACCCGGTTACAGAGGTTACCCAGCAGGTCTCCGGTGTGCCTCGTCGCCAGCATGCCGTGGGTACGTCTGAGATATATCGGCTTTCCCCACCTGATACCGGAAGTAAAAGAAAGAGCTCATGCTCACTGTATACAGTCTATGCAAACAAGGTATTCCACACTTTGTTTTATTCTGGCTGCCCTCACTCACGAGTTTATAGAAAAAAATTGTTTTATACGTATCCAATATTGCTGTCAACAATTTTTCTAATTAAAACATGAATACATATCATCTGTCACTTATATCTGGTAAAATATATTTGTTTATATTCCGATAAAAATTATTTATAAATAAAACATATGTTTCGTTTCAAATCTCATGTAATTAACCTATATTTCGCGTCTTAATTTGCGTAGAGAAAATCACATTGTCGAGGACAACGACATTCTATTTTTCCACGAATGAATTCACTGTGTACTTTTAAAGATAATCGAAGTGAACCAACAGTGTCATAATGACGGATCTGACATATTATTTGGAATAAAACATTTAAGATGAAAATCACGAAAGGGGTGACTAGTAAATCAATTGTATCACGCATACTTATTGTTAGATAAAGATCTAGCAAAATTATCATATAACTTAGAATAACTCGCACACGCTTAGTACCACGCGTGTGTAAAGCCTAATAGTCAATTTTGTCATTTATTTATAGGTATTCCATTGGATTTACGTGTGTGCAAAGGAGAAAAAGAGATGTGGCACTGCGATCGGTATCAAACTTGTGGATAGTCATGCGATAGTATGAAAATATGCCGTCGCCTTTTAGCAAGTATGCGATATAATAATCATATAAGCAATAATTCCCGTACATATGGTTGAAAATCTCACACTTTTTGACATGTGGCACCACTAGAAATATACTACAAGCTGACTATTAGCCATTTTTCTCAGGTTATATGGTAAGGTTTACATTCTTCTTTCCGTGCATATCCCTGCTTACAAAATCCGATTGATTTCTTCAAAAAACAATTGAAATCTATTGATTCGGAAATTGAAATGAATCACGTCGATCGGAGATTTACGATGCTACAGTATGCTACTGTATTAACTATGAGAATTAATATGATTTTCGATGCATAAATATATGCTATGCATACCTAATACATGCGCCGTACAAATTCAACAGATTCATATGTAATAATAATAAAACGAAGAGAAAATGACATGTTGGTTAAACTATGTAAGCAGCAGGTGTTTCTATTTTCTGAATTTGCACCTGTCCTGCGGGTTCTGTCGACATCAGCCACACAGCTTTGGTTCCGTTAAACCGGAAGGAAGAACTGCGCCACAGTGAGCGAACATCACGAGGCTTCTCCATGCTTTCACGCTTCATTATGATAATAACTTGTAGTTATGCGCACCCATTTCATCGAACATCGGATATATCACCCCGCTGACGCACACGTTGCTTGCATTTCTCTGTCGGAAATATCACGTTTCACAGATTTAATAGTTTATACGTGCCGGTCAACCGAGTTGTCTCGAATGTAATTCTGTACTACGTGTTGTGCTCGCTATGTGTTGTGGCGTGTATCGTTGGCTGTTCGTCAGAACAAACATATTGTGCGAATACGCAAAGTCGGTGTATCAGCCGAGATTATTACGGGCACGTGATTTTCTGGGATTAGTACAATATCCTTTCTGCAATAAGTGTGCGTCTCTGGATAATAACGTGACTGAAAATCGGAAATCCTAAACATCAGAATGAATTTTTTAGAAAAATTTTGAGAAATTAGGAATAAAGAAATTTAAATCGTTTATCGATTTTTATATAACAATCGTATCAAAATCACTAAAGAGCTGATTGTCCGACTATTGTATTGATACAATTGAATGTACACGATCATAACAAAACGTTCAGAAAAATCTTGTTTTTTGTATCACCTGGTCTGACACTACAACAGTTTTGACTTCGGAATGACTCCTTATCTTCGTGAATGAAAAAACACGAAAATCATTATGAAAATGATTCCCACTCGGATTTGCTAATATTTTTTTGCCTAACCAACCCCGATACTCCCATCTGTTGTCCTCTGGGGCCACAGCAGTTCCCGCCATGTAGAAACGGAAATCCATGAGCGGACCAACTGTTTTACAAGGGCAATGCCGTTTAATAAGTCGGGGTTTCGGAGTAACAGCCGTTGTGCACGCGTTGCGGCCCACCGGGATGAATGGGAAATTTCACCAGGTTTATAGTATATCGAGAGACGGAGAGTGGCTTTTGGCCGCCCCTATTTAGCCAGCAGTGTTTTCGGTAGCGACGTCACTAAAAACGACCAACAGTCGCAACGACACAGGTCCTCGCACCTACATATAGCCACATGGAGACACCCGCACGAGTTTAAGATCATATTTGGAGCACTAAAGTGATCTCGTTATCGTCTTAGAGTTATCATTATTTGAGCCAACTTATGAGGTGCAGAAGCGATAAGTAAAAAGATTGTATCAATCATTATACGAGTTGATCAAGATTTATAACGACGCACCGGCAAAAATTGTAAGGCGACAAAATAAATGAGAGAATAGATACGACACGTGAATCAATATGTGAACTAGAATTAAGGACAAGCAAGGTGTTTTCATCCAGAATTAACAGCACATTTTTCTTTATCATTTTCTTAATTACCTAATTGTTCTCGATTGGAGTGTCATGCTAATGTGGATTTTCGGATCATTGACGCATCACCAGATGTAGTACTTGACGAATAAATTATTACAACAATACAGTGGTTAGAATTTTTAAATCAAAACATATTAAATTGTCAAATTATGAGAAAAATTATATTTCAATGAGTAATTTATTTTATGGGTCGATAGTTTTTAGTGATGAGAAAAAAAACTGCACGAATCTTCGAACATTTTCAAATAAAAGCATTGACACTGTCAGGTGTTGGATAGCACGATTTTATTAAATTGAATCCTGAAAAAAATGACGAATGAACCCGTAAATGATCATCTGTTCACTACTATTGATACTCTTGTCGTAACTAATGGCGTCTTTGCACAATTTACTATATTCTATACACCATAATGTACTATAGATATATTACTACGTATAGCGCGTACGTAACTCGGGACATACGAGCTCGTGTCTATATGTACAAGCTGCGAGGCATTCGTGTCGACGAAGCTACTCGCTCCCGAGACATATGGCGCTTTAATAATTAAGGTCGACACCGACGCAGATGCGCATCGTTGCCACTGAGGCTTTCGGTCGTGTTGTCTGCCCATCAAATATTTAGAGATTATAAACTAAGCGTGATAACCGACGCGTCACACTCGCACTCGCCAGTTTACCCGCACCTTGGGTCCCGGATTATTTGACTTTACGATGCTAACAACTATGCGGGCACAATTCCCTGCTTTTGATGTTGACAAAATGATACTTGTACTGTATAACATATTCAAATTTATTTTCAATCTGCAGCAATGAAATCGATGACAGTGATTGATCCTCAAAGTATTAAACGAATAAATGACGTATGAATATTTATCGGGTATAGAACCAGGATAAATATATATTTATAGATTAAATAAACCAGTGGTATAAATTAATTTTTATTCTAATCGATTAGATTCGAATAATTTATTATATGTGGTACACTACGGAAAAATTCTACTTGGCGTAAGTTTACAATTGAATTATAGCTCAATTGAATTAAATTCAAGACATCAGGTTGAATGAATGAAACGGTGGCAAATAAAATTCCATTAGACCAAGAAATAAAACTTGTTTCATTAAAATTAAGTGTTTTCTCACAATGCAGATATATTTCATCCCTGAACTTTTACCACTTTTCGTTTTTCTTATTTAAAAAAAGCTGAGCAACGAGCCAGTGTAATAAATAATAGGTTCGTGCGGTGAGTATCAGTCCCGTCATCGCGCGGGTTCGGTTGATCGAGCCGCTTCGAGTACCGATGACTATAACATATTCATAAATCGGCTGAAGCGAGTTTTGGGCCGAACCCGCCCCCGGCATATCGGATAAAATTCATCAGTACTCATAACGGCGTGTGCGAACGCCGTCGTAAATTATACGGAAGCACCTCGAGCGCGTATTAGACGCATTTTCGGGTTCTCCTTCACCGCGGACCGCGGCAGAATCTCTCTGCCGATTGCGCTGCCTTTGATTCGTCGCCGACGGCGATCTTTTAGCAAATCAACGAGTGATGCTTGCGCGTTGCGCTATACACCCAGCGCGGGATATGAAGATACAAGGGAAAAAAATCCTTGGGAGACCCTCGAGGATCTCGGGTGTGAGGGATGTGTTGGCTGTAGGTGAGAGTTTGGAGTAGTACTACACGTACCTCCACGCGAAGATACAAGTCTCGGGGGTATCCCTGTTATTTTGAGTGCAAGCGAGAGCGTTCGGACGCGCGTACAATTCGAGACACAGATGGAACGACCGTAATTATTTGCGAAGAGAATGGGAGAGACCGCTGCTGCTTCTCTCACGCGCGCGCGCGCGCGCATTTAAGAGTTTGCGAGCGAGTCGCCAAGTACGGCAATTTGGCGAGTAATGAAATTTATTAGTTCGAGGGAGCGAGGCGAGCGAAAAAAGGGGAGAGGCGATCGAGAGAAGAACGACGACAGAGATGCGGGGAAAAGGAAGAAGAGAATTCGCGGCGCGCGACGAAGCGGCAGGTGCGCTCGATTCTGAAAGCGTTCTGAAGAGGCTGACAAATCGCGACACCTTGGAACGCAGAGTCTTACCCATTCCACTCTAGTAACATCAGCCGCGTTCGAATCGTGTATTAAAGAACCTTTTATTTTACTTTTGTTAGAATCTCATTCTCGAACGCAAGGTAGACTTGGATTTAGGCGAAGTATAAAAGAGAAGCCGACACTACGACGCAGCGCACAGCAGGTGCAGGTGACGCCTGCCAAAAGAGGAATCACGACTCCGACGAAGCGTCTCATAGGTGTTCTAATACGTTTGCCAGGGAATCAGACTGCGGAATATTAATGAAACTTTGCTACCCGACACTTAGCTCCCTTTTTCCGCGTTATATTTGAGAGGGAATTGCTTATTGTTATATTCACCGCAAAAAATAATTTGGGATTTGTTATAAATTATACGAAGTATTTTCTTATGGTATCGATTTTATTCGAGTACCTGTAGTAGTTAACAAACAAAAACTTTCATTCAATTATCTTGTTTTTGTCTGTGGCTCTTATGACGCGTTTGTGTTCAAATTTTTTTTTTTTTCTTTTCTTTTTTAATTCTAGTTTGTTTACAATAAATCACAATCTTTGCCCAACCACCCACTCGAAAGAATAGTAAATGACAATTCTTCAGAGTGAATAATTTGATGTTAATATATAACTTTGAAAAAATTATCGTTGGAATCATTACATGGTTATATCTCAATGCTCGATGTATCGTTTCTTTATACTTTGATCTTTCGGAGGTTGTTGTAACCCAATGGCGCGAGACCGATCTGCTGTTTCACAGTGTATAGCAAGGAAAAGGGATCAGGGGAATACGAGTGTGCGGTGCGGATGTCAAACGCAGGTCGTAACAGGAGGATTAGCTGATTGGCGTCGACGAGGCCATCTGCTGCTGCCAGTGCTATGGTTCGTGAGATACGTGAGAGGATCGAGAATGAGAGAGACAGAGCTTGAACCCCTCGACGAAATACGTTCGCGGATTGGACCGGGCACCGCTACGCCAACGGCAGCGTATCCTTCGAACGCCATCCGCATCGACAGCATCGACTCTTGCTCCACTGCCGTCGCTGCTGTTGTTGTTGCTGCTGATACTGCCGCTGCGGATATGTTGACCACGAGAGACAAACGCGTGTTGGCGCTTCTCGACATCTGACGTCCACTCCAACGACTCGGACAGCTGACGCAATCGGACTTATTACTCCCCCGTGGGTCTAGTTCTCGAGAGCAAACCCAAACCGAGGTGGATAGGAAGAGACGAGGTGGATAGGAAGAGACGACTAGCGGGAGGGTCCGAAGAAATTTCGTTATATTTCTCCTCGAAATTGTAAAGAAAAAATCGTCACTTCGTCCCGGAGAGTTGAATTGAACTATATAAAATGTCCAGTATTTTACAACAAGTATTATTTCGGACATTCAATAGGATTGGGAGGAAATTGTTATCTAGGTAGGGTTGGATAAAAGTGCTGCTGGAGTGTTTGGATATACACGGTTGACAGCAGACGCAATCGAGCTTATTACTCCCGTGGGTCGTGGATCCTTTTTGGCTTCTACTACTACGATGTAGGGGTAGAAGCCTATTTTTCTGTCTCTCGACCGCACTTTTACCTTTTCGCCGAGAAGGGAAGAAGAGATATTAAGGGTGCGATCCACTGTGCTGAGGTCTCTGGGGAACGAAAACGGATCTTCTCTCGCTATATCTTTGAAGGGACAGTAAGCCTATTGTCATGTGACATGATCGTCACGAGAAAATAACGAGGAGTATCTTCGTTCCGAAAACGAAGAATGAAAAACTTCGATTGATCGGTCTCTGGTTTCGTAGTAGAAGATTTAATATTTGGGAAGATTAATTGACGGTGTTTAGTTATGTAAAAATCATATTAATAACTCTTCTATATTATAACTCGAACGGACGACAACTCTACGCTTTTTCATCATCGGGTAAGTCAGAGAGTTTTATTCTTTCGTACGACGTCCTCCCTTTTTACAAGCCCAACCGCCCCTTCGATTACGTCCGTAGCCGACTTACACCCCATCGAAATCGCACCATACACCATACACGGCATCGGAATCGCACGTGAGCTTAGGGAAACAGTTAGCTCTTTCGACAGAGACTTGTGTTCCTACAGGGAATCACTGGTCAATGGAAAAATAAACTCCCGTTCTATAACTCAATGCACCGGTCAATGCACGGCTAAGCGGTCACCCATTCGAGAAGTGACAGCACGAAATATTACTTAACAAGGGGGCCGGCCGAAGCCGCGCACCAACCGCTAACCGCTTTTGTGGTTAAATGAATGGACACAGTTTTAAATATACCGATATTTGCATACTAAATTTAATAATTGAATTTATAACTATACGAAAATATCCTCAAACCTAGTAAAACAGCGTATCTCAATTTTCCCGGAAAACTTTCGAAATTTATGTTCGTTTGTCACAAAAAAAAACGGCTATGGGCATCGTAAAAAGCGTGAAAAATCATTTCAGAATAACACTTGAGATCAACAGAAATTATCGCCTAAACACCCTAAGAGCGTGGTTTACGCCTAATAATTATCACCCTGCATAAGGTTTATGGATAAAAATGTCATATACTTGTGTCTGCATTTATATTTTTACAAAATATCAATAATTTTATGATTTAAAACATAAACTAGCCTAGTTCTTCACTCATTACTCATCGTATGACATACAAAATGAGCGTGTAATTGCTGTAGTTTTTAAATATATTTATATATTTATGAGTAACTCGACCGTCTTAAAAATGTGTAGAGTTAAACAGTTATAACAGTATGGGTCAGTCGGTGTGCGATTGGGAATTTCCTTAGTCCCGGCTGACAGTGGCGTTGCATCGTTTCTTCAAACATCTGGCACGCAGTCGAAAAACATTAGCCGATCCTCGGTCGTAGCTAGTAAACGTAAGCTAGACGAAGACAAACCCCCCGGTGCTAGTGTGTTGCACCCCTATTGGCGCATATGTTTGGCAGATACGCGCGTGCTTGGATGAGCGAAACTAAAGTAGGTATAAACGAAGGAGACGTCGTTGAGGCGGGAGTTTCCCGGAGTGCCCAATCGCGTGGGCTTCCCCGCATTATATTGCAAGCGTCAGATGTGCCTCCGGGGTAGCTTGCCGGCCCTTTTGCGGCTACTGCGGGATCTTCCCAGTCCTTTATATATATATATATATATATATATATCTGTCTCTAGAATATCGGCAGTCCTCTATATATGTCTCTTCTTCTCTTCTTTTACGTCTTGAAAATAGCAAGAAGGCAGTTTAAGAAAGTTGTAGATAATTAAATATTGAATGAGTATAAGAATCAACACAATCCTTTATCCTCCTCGCGGATAATAAATTCGAAATGCGCAAGCTCGCAGTTTGACATGTCAAAATATACGAGAATAAAACTATCCACGTACACAGAGAGAAGATCGACATTTAAAAAAAAATTCTTATAGAGTTTCGTTTGCAGTTGATTGTATCAACAATTTTTTCGTTTGTAGTAGCTCCAAAAAAAGTTATAGGATTTTGAAAAAAGCGCTGCACTCGACCCTTTGTCGGCACTCGAATTTTGCAGTTCATTCGTACAGAGGATCGTTTGTAGTTGATAGTAGTGAAAGAATTTCCGTTTGTAGCTGAAAGGAAAAAAAGTTATAAATATTTTTTTTTGTTATTAATTTTTTTTTCTATAAACAAAAAAAAATTACTACAAACGAAAAAAATTGTACTACAAACAACTATAAACGAAACTCTATAAGAATTTTTTCTTTAAATTTTGATTTTCCAAAGTCGGGTGCCAAGTTCACATAGCCAGAAGATTGCATGATAAATTATTAATTTCCATCGGCAATTACATTATTAAAAATATTTGGAAACTCGATAGACTTGTATTAGGAAGTTTTTATGCATAAACCACGTATATTATAATTCATATACAAATATAAAGCAATATTAAAGTACTTGTACATTAACTATGTCTTTTTAAACGTTTTTTTTAAAATATTTTACATCATAGTACTTATAAATTCAATTTTATGTACCAGTTAATTTATGCATAAAAGCCGACGAAGCAAGTCAAGCAAAATTCACATACTTATGTGAATTTTCGTAAAAGAAATGTTTACAGGAGTGTCTATCGGAGGGTGTGATTGTGTGTCATAACCGATGGGCTATCGTTCGGGGCCCCTCAGCCCTTTTAGTCCATTTTTTACGGAATCTTACTTTAACGAACCGTATAAGTGTATCAACAGTTTAGTTATCCTGAAAAAGCATTGATATTGGAAGTATGAAATATAGTTTTTTTTCCCTTCTCAATAACGTCTTTTCATATCCAGCGAAAAATATGCAACTGAACAAAGTCTGTCGTGTAACTTCGAATATTTAGCAGTACATACATTTTATTTTATTGTTTCGACGTTTTAAAGTTGAATAAACATAAAATGTATAAGAGTTTATACAATCGTGTTCCTTTCTTGCGAATAAGAAATTAAAAATGAGCATCCCTCGCGTTACTGATAGAAGGGACCTGAGTGCTCGATTGACAAAAGCGAGGGTGCGCGTGTCACTGTATGCACACGCACACACACATATACTGTATAGCAAATAAGGATGATAAGGGGGAGTAATTGATCGAACAGATGTCCAGTAGCACCAGACTTCACTCCTGCTGGTTCTTTCCAAATATCCCTACAGCATACCGCGTCCCTAATCACATTACTTAATTCCAAAAGCTCGCAGTCGGACCTGTCAAAAGGGTTGGAAAAAAGAACATCCATACGCAGAGAGAGAATTTAGTTGTCAATTTTATATTTCTATCGTTAATTAAATGGATAGCTTCGTTTAAATCTAATTTTTACTGAACCTGAACTTTAATGAACATAATAAATGCATTGAACAGTTGCTAGTAGTCCCAAAAAAAAACTGAATCTTCCGACCAACTTATTCGTTGGCAAACCTAATAATAGGTTGAAACGACAAAGAATTTTTTCGCCGTGTATAATCGTCAAATATTTTGCCGCTTTACTCATTTTTTGGGTGTCGAAAGTGCCTCGATAGGGGTTAACGAAATTGAAAAGAGGATGGGGGTTGTGCACGTGTGAAAAGTCACGTGTGACAAACGAGCGGGTGATCGCTAGTCGAAAAATTCGTCGCGGACAGGAAAACGATCTGAACTCGTCAGAGTAATAGTGCAGGGGGTCGGCTCAGTGTTATGTATATACAAGAATGAAGCTCACGGATCTCTCTCTCTCTCTCTCTCTATCTCTCTCTCCTCACGGGGTGAACGACTCGGCGTAACGCCCCCGTGTTACATCGAAGCCCGCACGGGAGAGCTACGTAAATATAGAACGTCATCCCGGTGCGTTTGCGGAACGCATACGTGTAGAACACACACAAGAGGGCCGAGACCATAAGGCGTGAACAGAGCTCGCGTCAACGAAGAAAGTGGATCTATCTGGATTCTCAATTTTCCGGCCTCGCACGAGAACCTCCCTTTAGTTCTCAGTCTCTTTCGTTAATTAGTTAAATGAAATATTAACGATCGTTTATTTGGAAGATTTTCACGAGATCGAAGTAAATATATATATATTTTTTATTTAAATTCTAACAAGGTCATAGAAATTGATGCCAAATTTTATTTTATTATAAAAATATAATAATTCTTGAAAATCATTATTTCAAATACTATCTTTGATTATAAGCCAACAAATAATTTATTAATTTTTATATCTCTGGTTAAAAATTTGAAGTAAAATCATTTGTTGCTTATTTTTATTAAATAATATATAATCTGCAATTTATGCGTATCACCGTAAAGTTGATATTTCAATTCGTTTTTGTTTAAATTTGGAATAAACAATTTATTATGTATAATAATTATTTTTGATCATTCGCTACAAATAACAGTTTCAATAATTGTATTTCAAATGAATATTTTTCGTAATCTTTTTCTATTATTAATTTCAATTTCTATTATATATTTCTATTAACTCCTAATTTCTATTATTATATTTCAAATATTATAAAAATTTCTGAAGGTTTTTTTGGCCTTTCACTTAATTCGTATTTCAATCATGACCAGCGCTGCTTCTATATCTGGTCTCGCGATAACTTTCCCCTCCTCTGAGAAAGTGTCGCTGAAAAAACGTGGGTGGTTAAGAGTGGCAATGGCCACACGAATACTCAACTACTGAGAGTAAAGAAATAAGTGGTAGAGTGGTGGTCGAGTCTGAAAGAATGACTCGAAACACTCGAGAGGAGAACGAGGCCCCCTTGTAAGCCCTCTTTACATAACGCAGCACTCGTTCATGACTCCCTCGCTTTTTTTTTGTTACTAACAATCACTGCAGGATCACTGTACTGGCAGTGCATCAAAACACGTGTTTAACGTTACAGCCCTCGAGATATCGCACTCCCTTTATGGTTTCTCCAGTAATCATAACGACCGGTTGCTTCACACAAGATTAAAACCACGTTAAACAAATTTCGTCAACTTAAAATTTTCGTTTCATATAATCGATATTCGAAATACAAAAGTGAAATATTTTTTTAAATAAAGTATCCATAAAAATTACAAAATTCAACAAATTTTGTCGTGAGACTTTTCATCGTAAATAAATTGAAATATTTTCTTATTGTTTCGATGTTTTAATTAACGCTGCTGCAGAATTGCACACACGAGTAGTTGCACAGCAGAAGGAGCAATGGAAAATAGTTTGAACTCTTGTTGTTTGGCAGAATACAGAACACAGCGTGTCAGTAAATAGAACTTTTCGAAGCGAAGCCAGGACAAACGTTGTCGTACAAACGCTTCATGTGAGTGCAACAAAATGTACAGCGAGCAAACATCGTCGTAGCTAGACGATAATTATCGACGTTTATCTCCGAAAGTACAAGCGCGTGTCCGAGCAGAACAAGAGGGTCTAACCCCCCGCCCCACTCCCCTCGCTCCTTTCCGGCTCGTCATTCAAAACTTTCCCAATTAGTCAGAAGCCTAGGACGCGGTAAACGTGGTCGACTCTGTTGGCTTGCTGTGCAACGCTCGCTCGAGCCAGATGGTCGACACGCGGAAAACCACCCGCGGCGAAACCAGAAACACACATGGATAGTAAAAGAGCAAGAGTGAGAATGCTACTAAGCAGATCCAAGTTCTGCCTGTCGTGAGGTCGATAGTCCCTCTTCAGACTTTTACCAGCCCCTATGTATCGACGGACTTTCCTAAATCTATTATTCTACCAGCAAAACACTCGTGAAATTTTCTACTCATTACTGGATTAGCCTTGCTCGCAATAATAGTAGAGCAATGAGCTTATAGTTATTAAGGGATTTTCACGGATAAGCAACGTAGCTCAGAGTGGTAAAAAAAAAATAAAGACAATGACCGAGTGTATGAAAGTGGACAAAGGGTTTTTTCTATTTCCCCCTGTTAAAGGATGTGAACCAGCCCTCGTTTCTTTCGCGTCTCAACCAGATGGGAAATCTCAGTCTTGGAATTCCCGGGAAGTACGGAGTGCCGACAAGGGTGAAAGAGAGCTTGCAACGAAAATGGAGGATACTGAAACACGTTCGAATTGCAGCTCCATACACACTTCCCTTCGCTCCTTGCTCTGGTTAATGCTCCACTGACCGAACAGTGACTTCCTTTCATCTCATCTGAGCTGCTGGTATCGCTCAATAAGCTCTCGAGCATTCAGAGAAATCACAGGAGAAAAAAATAGAAAAGGAATTTGAATAAACGTGTTTTTTTTAATACATACATTACGTCAAGTTGATAGTGTAATAAAAAGTCAAGTCAATTTTAAACTTGAATAATTGTTCGTGGTGTCACGAGTCGTTAAATTAAATGATTAGTTGTTGAATAATATTACAGTCTTATAATCTAAATATAAAATTAATCCAAAGAACGGAAAATACATTATTTCATTGAAAATATTTACTTATTTTTCGGGGTTCAATATAAATTGATACAAGACTCAACTAAAGGCGAAATTTGTAATTGCTAAGGAAGTTTTTCTGAAACTGGGTAAGAAAAAAACTATGACGTCTGTAATATTGAAATGTCGGCATTAGTTGCCTCGGAACCGGAGTAATAAATGTCTGGCTAACGTCATCGGTTGGGCTCTCCACACTTCGTTTCTATTGTCGCAGCTGTGCACTTGAAAATTGAGAAGAATCGGCCTGAGCTCTCTCTCTCTCTCTCTCTCTCTCTCTCTCTCTCTCTCTCTCTCTCTCTCTCTCTCTCACGCCACTACAAAGATATGATACACACGCTCTCTGTTGTTATTTACGTCCGCCTGAACTCGAAATTCCTAATGTAACAAAGAGTTATCTTGAGTTCACTATTACCTCTAGTCCGGCATTTCGTTTCGCGTAAAAAAACAAAGTAACCATCTCAGTTTAACAACGTATCAATTAGAAAAATTAAGTTGTAGAAAAAAAATTTAAGGGAAGGAAAGGCCTCGGAAAGAATATTATATTTAAGAAACGCACTAATATACGCATTCGGGCAATGTAAGCATTTGTTGTAAATGCACCGGTACATACACATACGCACACAGAAAGAAAATACTTTTACTTTTATGAGATTGGGGGAGGTCTGCCCATAGGGGACGGAGGCGCCCTGGGACCCCACAAGATGCTCCCCACGTTGATCCCATTCCTTTTGCAACACAGACGCATAGGTAGCGTACATACATTTTGACAAATTATTTTGTAGATGCCACTACCCACCGAGGCTTTTTTCACCGACCTCGTTCTCACAATGATATTTTCTTGATATCTGAAACAATAATGCCAAATTCAGACGCGTACGCGATTATTTTTGCAGCTGAACGAGAGTTCTCCGACAAGAAATGCCGCCGAAAATGCGACGTTAGCCAAATTTCCTGTCATTTTTAATTCAATGTTCCTAATGTTCTTAATATTCAATTCGTAATTGGGTGATTAATCAAGTAAGACGATTAGAAACTTCTGGTAATAATCTTCCCTTGTTTTTTATTGCTTAGATAATATCGAGAAGAAAAGATTTAGTACGTGCCTCTTTTATTTTACTCCGAGCGACGGAATACGCGCGAGTAATATTCACTATTGTTTCAGCTGACATTTGAGTAATTTCCATTCGGTCGCTCGCGCTTGTATTGACCCAGACCACGGACTCACACGTCATCATCGATTTTTCAAGGAATTTTCTCATCGGCTCGTGTCGCTCCTCCGAATCGATTATTCAAACAGACTGCGACATTCATCGACTTATTTAAGACGCATTAATTCGTAAAATGATGAAGATCTTTAATAAAATGATTGAATAGTATAAATTATCTTATCTACATTCGGAATATTCATAACTTTATTTCTGCACTCTTGCCAATTCTATTGGTAATAAAAGATTTAAATTTATTAGTTTAACTCGCCATATTTATCACATTTCAGATAATGAGACTTCGCTTCGGAATTGAGCTATTTTTATTCGGTCGAACGATTATTGAAATAAAATTACCACATGATAAATTATTCGTTAGTTTGATAATAAAAATGATCAATTTATCAATAATGTACTATCCTGTATTGAAAATAAAAGCGCTTATACCGAATATTTGATAATGTAATAGATTTAACAAAGTAAAAAACTTCTCTATTTCAGTCACAGCATTATCAATATTAATTATCGTTATAAATCTCTTGATCTGGCAGAGCACGACAGTAAGTTAAAAAAAAAAAAACCATCCGAACATTGATTTGATGTCCAGTGAAGCGTCGATTATCCGAACTAATTGAAAGCGAACACCGTTGGAATAACCAAACTGTAGTATTCCGTGGAAAAAAAAAACGATAAACCATTTGATATGACAAAAAATATAAATTAAAAAATAACTAACATCATTATAGTAATTTTAAGCAAGCGACCATACAAGCTTAACATTTTATATAGATATAACGTTTATGTCCGGTCAGTAGGGAGAATATTTTTGCAAAACACAACTCAAGGTGCGAGATACGTGATCGCGATTCTAAGCGCGGGAATTCCGCATTTGCGAATCATTATAATTATCGGGTCTACGCCACGATGGCGTAATTGATAACGCACCAGGCTGGAATTCTGGGTGTTCCCGATTCAAATCCGGATTCGTGGCAGATTTTTTTTCACAGTTCCCTTGTTGTAGAATTATCGAATCTGGTTGCTTAATCAATTTAAATTTCATCGGTTCAAGCAATTAAACTCGGTATTTATAATGATTCGCAAATGCAGTATTTTAATTAGGGCTCTCATTCCCGCGCTTAGAATCGCGGAAAAAATGTATCCTACTGACCGGACATAGAGGCTATATAAAATGTTAATATCAATATATTTTGTACTTAAAAACAGTTAACATTAATACATTTAGGACTAAAAAAAAAAGTGACAAACCATAGCTTTGTTAAATGAAACAAATGATGATTTTCTTCTATTTTTCAAAGAAAAAGTCGAGGACATTCTTCTGTTTCTCTACAGGGACCGTTTCATCGCTGTTACTTTTCGTATTTCTGCACAATCGTTCGGATAACCGAATATTCGGATGAATCAAATTATAATTCATATAATTATCGGTTCGGTTAATCGACGTTCGAATAATCAACGTTTCACTGCAAATGAATTCCTCATACGACAAGTTGATTTCTTCCATGACAAACGGATTTCGTGTGCGTAAATAGGTTTTTTTCTTACTATTTATCCGCAATGATATCTGCCAAACGCCTCGCAAGGCGTTACCGACATGAAATAACAATACAAAGAAAGTAGAAAGAAAACAAACGTCACCTATTTCGCCGACTCGTCAAATGTATAATAATCTACCAATAGTTGATTCTACATCCCGGATTACAAACTCGCGGATATATAGATTTGAACTGAAGGTATTTAAATCGTCAATGCTAATCGATAATACACGCGACGGTGTGCAGGTTGCACTTGCAACGTGTAGAGCACCAGTCGACTCTTGCCGCAATCCTAATTCCTTTCCTGCGGTTCGACGGATGAGTCAGCATAGTGTTGATCGAGAAAGCCGCGTATATAGGAAAATTGGAATTAAAAATTTTTGCAGAAATACACGGAAAGCTCTTTGCGCATTTTGTTAGTTCTCCCCGGATCCGTCGTTCAGTCTCGCACGGTTAGTCAAATAATTACGCACGCTTGAAATTACGGTTTGGCAATCAACGTATAAAAATAAAGGAGAACACAGCTATACCGACACACGTGATTGGAATAGCGATGAAAATGATATAACGAATGACAGATTCGATTTCTATGTGCCGAATGCCGAGGTGGGTCAGACAACTGTTAATTCGAATTTAACCAATTCGGGTGAGTGAGAGAGACGAAGAGAATACAAAGTATAATAACAATAATAATAATAATAATAATACTGCTGATTTCGTCGCTTGCTAGCTGTACTGAAAATCGTAATGGGTCGCGAACTCTCGCCACAACGGCTCCCGCTGCTATACGCACGGAATAACAATTATTAATGGTGTATTTAGGACATAACGAGAGTCACGATAACGTGTTTTTTGGAGCTCGACGCCCGCTAAACTAGCAATGTATTAATGATTTGGCTGTGGTAAGTTAGGAAAGACTTGACGAGATGCTTCGAAGCCACTGATTCAACGAGGGCATTTACATTCCATTATATTACTCGTACGAGTAAAGAAGCGACGGAGGAATCACACGCTTCCAGCAGTCCCAATTTGAGCTTCGCGCGTACACATTTCTAATAATAAAGTCTTCTTCTCTTCTCGAAAACGGAAGTCGTCTGACAGCTGATACTCGCTCTCGTGCGAGAAGATGCAATGAGCGAGAACTGTGCAGTGTGTTCCTGTGATGCAGTTAGTATACCGTTGTGTACGGTAACTGATGCTACTGTACCGCTGCTACTGCTGCTGATGGTATACCGGTAAACTCGCGCGGCACGTGATTTACGTTAATAGGGAGCACGCGACCGCGAACATTTCTTCTCCATCTTCGTATTCTCGTTGCTCTTCGTCCTTTCTTTTCATTTCTGTTACCCCTACATAAATAAAGATATATGTGAATTGTTAAGGATGTAATCACTAAAATACATTTTTGTAATTAAATAAAATGAATTTTTTGACACTCAGTAAAATTGTCGTAGGCTTAGGAACTATACGAAAACTCAACAATTAATTGTCGGTCCATGCGACTATTTTTTTAAAATTTGCATAAACTTTTAACAAACATGGACTGATAATTATTAATTATTAATATGGACGAATCATTTTGTGTCAAAATATAATCGGCAGTCAAATGATATTTCAAATTTTTTTTTAAGTTCTGGCGGAAATATACCGAAGTAAAAAGATTTTCTCAATTATCAAGAAATAATCAAGAAATAAAATTATATTTGAATAAAATAAAATAATATATATTTCGATACTTAACTGGAAGCTTTGTATCAGGTAGTTCATGGAATCAAATATTTTTCTAGGACCACAAGTAAGTATGTTACCAAACATTTTTTCTATATCATTAAAAATTAAATTGTCAAGATTGTTTAACTCAATGTACTATTGGGCACCTGAATCTATTAATAGGGATTTGTGGCAACATTGAAGTGACGGAAAACCTGCATCCTTATCGGTTGGACAACCAAAATTTTACGCAAGTGCATCGGGTCTTTGGCACTCGAGATTAATACTCGAAGGCTTTGGTAGTGCAACGAAAAGCCACTCGAGAATTGACTCGGCTCCATGAACCTGGTAAAGATTATGAACTCGTGAGTGCAGAGAAAACTTAGGAATTATCAGAGTGCAGGTGCAGGTTAAAAAGGGCGAGGCAATATCAGTTAGCTCGAAAGAAAATATAACGTGGACCACCCCGAAATTCCTGATTAGGTGTCTAGACTAGCAATTAGCGTTTACGTCGAGGAGTAATGCCAGTTCTCGTGTCTCTCTGGTCTACTACATGTTTTCTGTAGCTTCATCGACTCCGACGACCGAGATCTATCTCGTACGAAAAGCAATAAGGAAAACAGTAGAGAAAAAAAAACTGTCGGAATTGCGAGAGATGATTCTCGTTCTCTCACCAACGACCGCGCATCTCCGAGTGCTCGCCGATAACGATAAATACATACACGATGGAATTTAATCTCTCTTGCTCCTCTTACGATTCTGCGTAAAAAGAGTCAGACACTGGTTCTCTATCTTATCTCGTAATAATATCTACGCTGGATGAATAACGTACGCTGGCTGTTCCGCGTGTATCTCTCACGGGATTTCACCAAGAAGTCACTGTGCTCTCTGGTGGTAGATAAAATGTATATTTTTTCTGTAGTGGCATTTGTCTAATCCATCGTAGTCGATTAATATTGTCCTTTCCTAACTTAAACTCAGGTATCTCTCTCGCCTATGCTCCCTTTCATGCCTTCTCTCACTTTACAAACATTTTCCCACGCTGTATCGGTACGCTCAACATAATCTATTCGTCTCGTAAATGAGTAGACATACAAAAAGAATCGGAACAACACGATACACGGTTGAATGTAAAATTGTACAATTTAATAGGTCGTTCGAAGGTAACGATTGTATCATTTGTTAAATAATTAAACTTAATTTCGTTACTTACTTTTCAGCGGACATTTCTGCTACTTCTTTCAACTAAAAAAATACGTTTCACCGTGTACCTAAGGCATAATATTTAACAGTCTTGTTGTACCGTTGCCCCTTAAAACTGTGGCAAGAAGCTGGCAAGTCGGTAGTGACCCGAGGAGCCGAAAAGGAGTCGCACACCATATATACAAAGCGGCAAAAGCTATGGTGCTAACAGCAGCCTCCTTTTACTCTCTCCTTTTGTCTACCTACCAACCTGTGCTCTCCGCGTTAACGAACGTCGGGCAGCCCTCTCCTCCGTATCTAGATCTCTCAATTATTCCAATCTCGATCTCGAGGGTGGCGTCGGAGGGCAACCTCTCTCGGCTCAGACAACACCCGAGCTATATGCGTGGGGCAGCGGCTCTTCCCTCGATCTCGGATCTCTCTTCGTCGGCTATTCCACTCCACTTCTATACTTGGCTTCTCTTGGCTACCTGTTTACCCGGAATAGCCGCAGGTACCTAAATAAGTCAGGTTCCTACACGTACTCCGAGACCACAAAGTCAGATACGTCACGCTTACCTCCTCTCGGCGGCTGAAAAAATTATGTATCCTTCGTGTTACCATATCCAACGTCTCTTGGACATTCCTAAACTACTGTAACTAACTTGACAACAAAAATACACCATTTGTGAAACTTATTTCAGCTTTTTTTTCGTAACCAAATTATGTTTTATTCGATAAATCGAATTTCTATTTAATAGAGATTCTACCGGTTTTCATAAAGAAAACGTCTCTTATTTTTTTCTCATCGCTTACTTATCAATATTCGTAACAATGTTTTACATATATGTCAAAAAATTCCCGGATCAGAATATTTTTTAATTGTAGGAGTTTGATTTTTTAAAATAAAAAAACGATGTCCATGAAAATAGAACTTCTACAATTTTTTTACATTCAGATCTGGGTTTTTTTTTTTTTTAATTATCAGAATGCCGATACGAACAATCAAACGTGGGGGATTTTCGATATAATTTTTTTTAACAATATAAATAATATAAAATGTTTTTTAAAATTGAAACCGATGGAACCTTGATCCTTGAACTAGAAATTATTATCGTGGTATGTAAATTAAATATGATTATTAAATGATTATTAACTCTGCGTACTATACATATATATGTCTTCGCAAGTCTACAGATGTCTAAAGGTGACTAATGATCCGCAATCTACCGGGAATTCATTCGCTATTCCAACTACATCGGAAAAATTCCTTTTATAAAACGTATTTAATGTTGTTTTTTTTCTCGAAATAAAATTATTTTCCTGGAAATAATTAAATCCACGTCCTATTTTCACGACGAGTATTATTAATTACGCGTTTAAAGTGTCCTTACAAGTCTATTTACAAGACCCAGAGGCGAGTAGCAATCGGCGACGCGAATAACTCGATCAGCCAAGTCAACGAACACGAGAGAGCTTCTGGAATAAATTCAATTCAACCTTCTGGAATAAATGTTTCATTCGCTTTGCCAAGGGGCAGGTATATAATGCGCGTATCAATTATCGAAATGAACCGAAGAATATCCTCGCCGATAGCGATTCTTACTCGGAACTTGTGTACGGCAACTACAGTAGAACCCGTCGTTGATGCTGCGGCGAATCAATGTGGATCAAGGGAAAATCGTTCGAGGCAGCAGCAGCAACGCGAACAACCTCGACGTACGTCCTCGATGAGACTATCGTAGTACATCTACCGATTCCGAGGAGAATAGTGAAGCCTCATGAATCGCCTGTGATAGTCTCGAGGGCATTCTCATTTCTCCTCAACCGTTGAGCCACAGTGTTTGATTCTCATTTGGAATTCGGTCAATCCTCTGACGTTTCAAAGGATCTAGGATATTCCTAGATCTTCGAGACCCGTCGACAATTCCGATTGACGGAAAGCGAGGCGACCGGCGCGCTACGCGCTCGTTGAATCAATCTATTACACCGTGTTGTGCCAGTAAATATTCCTTCAGAGTCGGAGTCCTACAGAGCTTTTTATATATAGATGCGTGCATACCTGAGTTTTTCTCGAATGCAGCATGTGTTGGCCAAACACTCGAGCGACGCTCTATTGTCTCGCAATGATCAACCTTCAAAAGTTTTAGTCATACGGCATGCGGATAGAATCCGGAAATTTCTCAACGACTCATTTACAGATGGTTAACACACTTCAACCAATGGTTCTGCTGGTAGATAGTTTACTGCCATGAGTTGACTGTTTGCCTCGATACGCGAACACATGAGGATAATATAACTGATGGCTGACACATTTTCAACAATTGACGAAAATAGTCGGTTATTGCAGGCCTGTTCGCAGTACGGAGAGGGCGGGCCCTTAGGTTTTTCTGGCCATAAACGAGAGACAATGCCACTCGAATGGAGCGTCCTGTACCCATACGCTCTTAACCAGTATATTTTTTTAAAGATAGTCGTCCATGTGCAGCGTCACACACGTGATGAAAAGCAAATTTACAAACGTACGCAGAATAAAATCAGAAAATATATTGTTTTCGTAACTATTAACTCTGACATTTTTTCCATTTTATATTTATGTTACGGTACACTGTTAAAAGTCCAGGATGTTAAAGGCAATTGCTGGGGGCTTTTGACCAGTGTTGACCCATTTGTTGTTAATTTTAACAATTTTCACAGAGTTTCATTCACCCAAGCGATTGTTTTATAATCATTATGTCCCATCTCAAATTTTACAACATATATATGTTTGGTATGAGTAGATGAAAATGAATAAATTATTAGCAATCAATACAAAATTATACCACGAATATAAGCCAAAATTGTCACTTCATTAATCTATTTTCAAGTAAATCGGGTTGAAAGTTTTGAGATTATAATGCAAATCCACACGTAGTACGTAAAATTTTATGCAAGTGTAGTACCAATATTAAATTTAATTGACTTATGCATTCTTGCTTTATGAATTTTTATATCCATTAAGCCGTCTTACTACGTACTATTTCAATTGAGGTTAAGTGCAAATGTCGTATAAAATAAAAACATGACAACTGTAGGTATTTCGTAAATCAATTTACTGATAAGCTTATAGGTTAACTAAATGTTCATCAACTAAACAAAGTGTCGAAATTGGTTAATTTATAAAATCTCAACAGTTTCTGCAATGATTAGCTATTTGCTTGCACCGAAATCTCCATTAAAAATATTCGGTAAGCCACATTTTTTACAATTGCACCGGAATCATCGGAATCTGACCTACAAGCAGCATCTTTGATGACACACTGTTAATTTGACCGTTTTTCGAGTAAAAATTTCTTGCTCAATATATCGTTAAAGGATCGAATAATTTTATTTCCGCAAAGCTACTGGTGCAACGAAGAATATGTCTCACATTTAAAAATTCATCTAATACTTGATGGAACACATCGACTACCTTTGTAGGTATTTGTGTATTTAATTGAAAAAAAAAAAAATTTCATCAGTAGAATTAGACAGAGATTTTCTCGATACGTTTAGAGAGCTACGGCCGGCGATACGAGTGCGTGAGAATTAAATAGAGATGAAGAGAAAATGAAGTACTCAAGGCTCAAGCCTCGAGCACACTCGAGAGAGAGATTCGACAAGTACACCGAGCCACCCGCAACCTCTATAATTCCGAGACCCGCGGCGGTGTTCACCGTGGGGTCGAGTGCACTCCTGGGAGTCTCTCATTTTCTTCAGTCTCTCAAGGAGAAAAAATAACACGCAATACGCGATCATACCATGAAGGAGAGAAAGCTTCAAGAGGACAGAGTCCGTATAGAACTGCGCGGATACGAGAGGAGAAACAGAAGGCCCGGGAAAAGAACAGAGCGAGAGAAAGGAGAAAGAATTTCGAGGGCGAGCGAGTTCCTCGGAGATCCTTGAGAGTCCTTGGCTGAGGAAGAAGCGGCGCGGAACATTGGGTAAATGGGCATCCAGGGAGTACGTGTGTGGAAGACCAGAGAGGCGTCGTCGTCTCCGTGGTGAGGCCACAGTGGTTCCATAAAGTTACTGCTCTTTTTTTTTTTCTTCTTTCTCTCTCTCTCTCTCTTTCCATATCCTTTTCACTCTTCGGACAGGCCGTACCATCTCGATTTCTTTGTCTATGAACGTGCGTGTGATCGCACAGCGTTACAACGTCAAATATAAGTCGAGGAGCAGAGAGGAGCCGGCCAGCTAGCGAGCCAGAAGCGTCACAGAGGTAGCGGCGCACATGCCGGACAACCGGGTTAGCCGCTATGCACTACCGCTGGAGACGAGTGGTCCACCTCCTTGCGCTCGCGATCGCACCGGGGACCCTCGTAACACGAGCTACGGTGGGTGGGCGAGAAGAGAACGATACGACGGAGAGTCGAGTATCCAGCGGGAGTCAAAGAAAATGGGAGAAGAAGAATAGGAGATGAGAGAAGGAGCGAGGAGGACGGATATATCTCGTGGCTCGTGTTGAAGAGCAAGAGAGAAAGGAAGAGCATAAGCAGTGCAGAGGGAACGACGAGAGCCAAACTCTCGGACGGCTGGCGCCGTTCTGTCGGACCCCGATGCCCCACTCTCACTCGGATTCTCTCGATCTCTCGCGCAGTTTCGCCAACAATGCGCGCACCACCCCCACCAACACCAGTAGAAACAGCCGAGGCGATATTTGACGAGCATCTCGTTCCATAGCTACACTGACTATACGCGCGTTCTACATATATGAAGAATAAATGGAAGGAAGAAGCGAGATATCGCCATGGATTTGGTTAAGCGAGCTGACGGAGACTGTAAACTCCCACACCGGTAACTACAGAGGTTGGATCCGATTCTACCGATCCACATCATCACCGGTGCTCCTACTATCGACGCTAGTGTAAAAAAGGAAATGATGGTCATTCCGTTTTACGCGATACTTGTAATAATACATTATTAACAAATATTTTATATGACAGCTTAATTTATTGACAATACAATTATCGATGACGTTGGCTTTACATTCCCCACTGAAATAAAAACATAAGTATACGACTGATAAAAAATCTGATCGCAAAAAGATGTTTTAAATATAAATAACGTTTGTCTGAATGTACATTTTTTAATATATTCTTGACACATTGAAAAATCTTCATATTTTAATTATGCAACTTTCAGACAAAAACATGTACAGATATATTAAATAAATAACATTTTCTTATGCATTTTTTTGCTAGTTCGTTACTCTTATTGTTAATCGTATCAAGAACTTCGAGTGCTCTCTAGTAATTGCATCAGGGCAACGTAAAATCTCAGCCCTCCCACACATTAGCTGTTTCACTCTCATTCCGCCGTGTAGAGTCATTCAGTCCTATCTCTCTCGCACTTATTTATACTTTACAAGAAATATCGTAATAATTAATTAATATATCTCACATTGAAAAGAAGTAGACAAATAGAGAAATCTTTTTTTTTTTTTTTTTAATTCACTGTTAATATATGCATTTTTCAAAATCTGGGAGATATATCAAGAAAAATAGATGATTAGAATTTTTTATCGTTATGCGCAATTATATATCTCGAGTATATTTTATTTAAATGGTGGTTAATCGAAAGAAACTTTTGTTAGATTGAGGAAATACTTGAGCGTATTGCTTTCAGTGTACAATTATTTTCCCCCATTTTGTCTAGTACGAAAATATCTATATCAGCAGAGCAATCGCTACACCGAAAAGTCCAGAGAAGTTTCTGCGGTAGCCAGGCATGTCTCGTCCTCTCGGGTTTGCTTTAGCTGCCTCCACAGCGGGACAAGGCCCAGAGAACCGAACAGACCTGAGTCTGGGACACACGTGCACCCACACAACCGCACGTTGCACTGTGCCCAACTGGCGGCGGGGTGCGGTAGTAGTGTACGAACCTCGGACCCGTCAGGGACGAGGGACAGCAAAAACGAGCGAGATAAAAGACCTCCGAGAATCCAATTTTACAAGAGTGGGAGTGAGAGAGTGACGGCCAGAACGAAGCCGAGCCAGCGCCGCCACCCTCTCTCGGTACAAGCACCGCACGGACGACGAAAAGCAACCGCGCGTTGCTGCACGCGGCCAGTCAGTCCGTTGCCGAGCGCAAGCGAAGGAGGTACACTCCCACGTTCGTCGCTGCTCCGCACAGAAACTTAACACGAGAGAAAAACGTCTACGCGCGTGTCGCTGATTCACCTTGAATATAAATATTTTTTTATATTCACTCTTGCTAATCGACAGCTTAACTAAACTGATGATTTAAACTAAAACTGCGGATTAACTCGAGTGTACGTTCGTGAACTATTGCCACTTGATGTAAATTTGGCAGAGAACGAAATCATCAACTGACTGGATTATAAAACAAAAAACTGAGTGTCGTACTTAGGGAAAAAAAAATCATAATTGCTGGGTGATTTGATTTCAATGTTTTTCGGTTAATTTTTTTGTTTTTTTTTTTTTTTTTGTTTTTAAATAAGAGGAAATCAGTGGTGATACCTTATTTCGAGTGCTTCGGTATTGTTAAGTGCTTTTGGTGCTTCGATACTTCATACATATATCTACACGGTATATATGCTCGCCGATGCGAGGACGATGAGCGCCCACGTGGTGGAAACTACCTGTGAGCTGTCTGCCTTCATGAAAGGTGAATATATCATAATTTTTTTTTTTATTATTGATTAATAAATATTTTCAAACCTAGTTGCGTATGAAATTTAATAATTAAATGCGATAATTATTTTGATGATTTCTATTCACTTCTACCATCCTCACTTAGCTAAGACTCTATGACTCGGATAATCGTTAAAATCATTCGGCTAAAACGGCTTTTGCATGAAAAAATATTAGCAATTAGCAATTATAAGTTGTGACAATTATTAGTTGGTTGGATGTACCGGTCGATGGGGACCATTAATATTTTTCTCCTTGCGTAAATATTTGTTATTTATATTTTTTCGGAGCGCACAAATCGAATGAAATGTTCCCCTTAAGAATAGCTTCCAGTACAATTTTTTTTGTACGGCCAGAGAAGAAAAAATTGTTTAGAACACAAAAACGGAATCGAATCGCCCACTTGAAAATAGCTAAGCGAGGGGGGGGGGGGGGGGGTTACTAACGATTCCACGTGCCCCCAAAGACTCGACGATAACAAAACAACTTTTTTTTCTCGTCGAGTCGAGTCAAAGACTCGCGTAGCGACTCAGTCATCGTGAAATATGAAAAGGAAAAAAGGTGGCTCATGAATTAACCGAGAGAAAAGGCGGCTGCGTTTTAGGTGAGCGCTCGCTCGGCACGCTGAAAGAGTTCTAATATGGTAAAAGCAGCGAGATCGCGTTTAACGGGCTGCAACCTCGTGCGATTGATAGCCTCGTGTCATAGGAGAACGAGAGAAACGAGAAGGAAGTTGAATTGACGGTAGCCGATTTATAGCTGAGAGTGTATAAGGGACAGAGCGAGAGGAAAGAATTATAATTATTGTTATGAGAGGCGCCCGAGCGATAGAGCGCGGCAGAGTTTCGACGCGAGAGAACGAGAATGCCAGAATTGTGTGTATTCATCGAAGGTAACAGCGTGACAAGGGCCGATCAAATGTTGTATCGTCTCTCGCGACACGTTGTTGGTATTTACGAGGTCGTGTGAGATAAGGAATGCGTGTATTAGTCTGAGTGAGCAATAGAAAATTATTGAGGCTATGGGGGAGTTTCTTAGCACCGACGCATAGCGGCAGCAGCGCGAAAATTAAACCGTGCAATAGTATTAGTAGTAGTGACAGTAGTAGCATTAGTAGTAGTAGTAGTAGTAGTAGTAGTAGTAGTAGTAGTACTAGTACTACGCAGGCAGCGGTAGATCGAGCCGTGAAAGAGAGACAGACAGGGCGCGGCGTCGGTCGGCGCCAGCGTGGGTCGCCTCACAGACGCCCGCCCGCCGGACGGAACGAGAGACTCGCTCTCGCGCGCGTTAGCTTCGACAGACGACCTCTTGACCGCACTTCGCATCTCCCGAGCAATCCCGCCCGTTGAGCCCGCGTCTCTCGTACGCTACGATCATCCTCCGCTTTTTTTTTTTTCACACACTCCAAGCGATATTCTCGCCTTGATCGAATCTTGCAGAGCCGGCAATTCATATATTTTTTTTTATTATTCTCACTCGCGTTCACGAGCCAATTTAAGCCGGTAAAAAATCTCCGAAGTCTATCATCGTGGATACGAATGTTTTACTGGCATGTGTGATGCATATAAAATAAATATTTTCTTGCCATGTATGACGTATGTATATTTGTTACGCAGGATAAAATTGATCGTGGAAAATTGACTCCTAGTTACACGACTCGTCTCAGCCTTGAGACTAATCGCCGTCGCAGTGACTAGGTCAGTTTGCGCTATCCGCTTCCGCCTCTCTTCCCCTTCTTCATCATCAATATCGTCGTATTCGTTATCGAGTACATGTTTTATACGCTCTGTTATAACGATCTCTTGGCCGTTGTACCGATTTACTAGGTTTTGTGTCATAGCGTATTTTCATCTTCGTATAAAAAACTGTCCGTGCTGCGAATCTCACTGATCGATCATGAGAAGATATATCGTCAGTCCATCACGATCGCATCTCATGTCATCGGAACTGAGTCATCGGTTACGTCGAGAAGAAAATAAGCGAACATTTCGTTTCAAGGGCTAGGTTAGTTACGATAATGTATAACACTCTTGACTCTATAAATCTACACTGTGTAGTTTTTCTTGACAGAGAGTAAAAACTCTCGATAAACTTGTTCAGTTTCAAGTAAAGTTTCATTTAGCGTCCAACTAGGTAATTTCCTTTCCATCGTGTTAAATCCCCTCTGGCGCTACACTTTGCGATGTATGCCATAACTAGAAGCTAGTTGGATGAGCGCAGCGTCAAGTATTTCGAGAATTTGCTGACTCGCCGTCGACAAGCGATGATAGTCTCGAATTAGGCACCGTTGTTATCTCTTTTTTTCTCTCTCTCTCTCTCTCTCTCTCTCTCACACTCTCACTCTGTCACGTGTGCGCGCGCTCTGTCTCTCAAGGTCGTAAGATGACTCGACAAAAAAAAACCGTCTCAACGCCTCCTACTCTTTCGTAAATGACAATGTTGATGCGCACAATATATTTTAAGCTCTATATTGTGTAAACGCTGAATATAACAACTACACGCTTGAATATACCGAGGATCGTTATGGTCGAATTGTCAGGAAAAGGTTCCGGTGTAAGCGATACCTCGTTGTTCCCCGATCTTCAGAGTCTGTCTCAGTTCTATAACTTTTTTCGAAAGAAACACTCTTGGTTGATCAGATCAAGTTGTACTCCATGGGTAACATCACAGACGAAGAAGCACGGAAACCTCATGAGGGACTCAATTGCTCGGATAGCAGTCAGGTCAGGCATGACTGCACTTTTGCGGCCGTACAAATTCAAGCTCGTACAATATTGCACCCCGGAGCAGCCGCTCCATTGCACCTGTGACCCTGACGCACCTGGTACCTGCTGCGAATTCCGTTCTCGTCTATCTTCGTCAAATTTATAAACAGTCAAACCGAAAGAAGGATCTTTAATTAGAAACAAATAAAAAAAGGTAATAGAAATTCTTTAATTTGCTCATATACTAATAAAAAAAAATTGAAAAATGTAAATATCTACAAAAATCTTTACATTTGGTTATTTTTGTAACTAGTTTTTTCAGTGTAATTTAGCAACAAATTGGTCTTTATCTTTATTTGAATACATTTTTTTTTAAATAAATAACCTGATAAATACTTGGTACATATGTGTACGGTATAAGAGAAAGAATTGAGAGCAGGGTGTGCCACGACGGTACCGTCAGGGTGCACACTTGCACACGGTAAACGAGAATCGTGCTCGCTGACCATCAGTTTGACTTTTATTGCCGAGCCATTTCCGGATCGGCTGCGTCGGCAGTGGCTCCCCGATCGTTGCTATCTGGCCCGCATATCAACGCCTCGATTACACGCCGAAGCATCGGCCCAGTTCACCGGCGTTACGAAATAATAATTGCATGCGCTTGAGCGTGGAAAGGGTAACGCCGGAGTTGGGCCCTACTGGTTAATGTACATAATATTAATACATTTAAAAAATGAAGGGAGAAGCGCAACCGTGCTCGAGCACGCGTGTCCCCGGCAGGTAGAAGAAAATTACCAAATGTGTGTGTGTGTTATATGTACCACAGCACGAGCTCCTTTACCCTCTTGTACTCGTACGGAACGCTTTCACGGTGTTTCCGTAATCATTCACGGGAATTACTCTCACCGCAACGACCGGTGCTCGATCGGAGCTGAGTGAGAGATAAGAGCGCACCTGTGCTGCAAACATTCTTATATACACATCGCTATGTCGTCTTTTCGGTTATATATTATATGAAATTTAGTGACAAATTCGACTCTCAGGACGGTGCCTAGAAAAGTCAATACAAATTGTAATAATAAAACGAGCGGTGTAAAACATATAGTGTTAAAAAATTGTGACAGTGATCCAACACTGCCGACAACCATATAATTAACACCATATTTGTGTTAATTTTGTAACGCTGAACCTGCGTTATTTTCTGTATATTTTGTATTTTAAAAAATCCGTTATTATCAATTTTGCATAATTTTCGTTTATCGACAGTCAATTGGCTATTGACACAAACTGAGTAAGGACACAGATGCTGGATCGTAAAAATCGACAGATTGTCTATGTATATCTCAATCGCCACGTGAATAAAGGAACCGCATTGCCGTATTCTTCTCTTCGTACATATTGGAAATGAGGAAAATATTATTACACCTAGCACGTACACGAACAATAAGGAGACGGAGCGCGTTCATAGTTAAATCTACGATTCACGACATTCCACGATACACTGGTTAGGACTCTGACACATGCACCACACGATTAACGCCAAACAGTGTCCTCTCGAACACGAGCGCGTGTTAAGATGACGCACCCGATCGTAGAATATTTTTGAAAAATCCTTACGTCAGTGTCGATGAGTCAAATTGGCACGACAACAAGTTAAACGAAACCATCCGTGTCAATCTCACACAGTAAAATGCGTTAATTTCAACACTGAAATGTATAATACCGGGAAGCAAGATCGCGCTGAAAGCATTGTGCACCATGGGCTGTCAACAGTCGAGATTAACCTGCAGAAACAGAAATGTATTTGATTCAATATCAATCTTTATCACCGATTGCCACAGACGTATATTTTTTTTACTTTTATTTCACACAACCACGTATGACATTGAAATAATAATTTTCTACGGAATATTTATTAATTATTTCGAAACTCATATGGAAATTTAAGAATTAAAAGTGAAGAGGAAGCGTACGACATGTGTTTGTGACAGAATGTTATTGAATCAATGATATTTTTTGTCTTATTTTTTTAGTGAGCGAAAGTTCAAGGCACGTGGCACAGTAGCGCCCACGCTCGACACTAGACGGTCAGATAAATATTAGAGACGCGTGTCGCGCACTCCCGCGACGATAATACGTGTATCTCTTGAGTCTCACACAGACTGGAAATATTCTCCGAACTTTTGGCATTTGGTGTAGTAGTATAGGGCCGCGTGTGTATAAATTCGTTTAATACTCGTAGACACAAATGAACATTAAAGTTGACAGCAACTGCGGGCAGAGATCAGAAATCCTATCGCTCTTATCAAATTACCAAAGTCCCGGATTAGTAGACGGTACAGACAGGGTTGATGGTAAATTGCGCGTCTTTCAGATTCTCAAGCTCATCGTAATTCCTTTCTAAAAGCAGAACCCGCGAAATGTGTAATTTTTGCAAAAATAAAATATCTATAGCTAGCTTTTCGTACGGGAAGCGTACTTTGTGTCTCTCCGTCTGTTATCACAAGCAGACTGCGATCCCTCGTAAGAAGCTGCTTTGGATACTGCGACTGTGACCCGATAACGCGTTACCTCGTTCACCAATGTTATTTTCGTTCGGTAAATTATCAACGATAACCTAATTAGCATTTCGAGCAATCACGCCGCAAGAAGATCCAGAAAACATGTTTAGACTGAATCACATCGTCGTCTGCATTTTTTATAGCTAAATACAAATTAACGCCGCAGTAGAGAAATTTCGCCTTCGTGCGAGACTCGGTGTTTTGTACGTCGGTGCAAAATTCTGAAGGGGAAGCGAAAGATGTACCGGTACGAGAGAGAAGAGTTATAGTTTCCTTAACTCTTTTGATGATGTCATCAAGTTATTTATTTCGGTATTTATCAATATCAACGTATCGGATACATTTTCAAAAACCTATTTATTTCCATATTTACTTATTTTCCATGCGGTACATTGAGGAAAGTTCAGGTCAACTATGTTTTATCAAAGAACAATGTGCAAGTGTGTTTCTTTTGACAATTGGCCACTATTCTCCAGTGTACCACGAAGGAAGGCCACAGATCCGCCTCGTTACGTCTAATTACTAAACGAAACGAATTTTCGCGAGGTTACTCGGTGCAGAGAAAGTTTCGTAGTTAAAAGTTAAGTCGAACATGAGCTTTTAAACCGGAAGACTTTCGACGCTCACTCAATACACATCAATTTCAAATGTATGCTCGAAGATAATAAGGACATTACTTGTTTAATCATCAACAGTTAGAATACTTAATGTTGATACGCAGGTACAATCATAAATAAACTAGCGAAGAAGAGATAGAGAGTCCATTAAACGGATATACAGCAGCAATGTGATTACAAAGATTGGGAATGCCAATTTAAACCGGAAACTTGCAAAATCGTTGATTGGTCATAAGGCGAGTTTAATATAACTCGGAGACGCTTGACACTCGTCGCTCACCTGATGACCCGATAAATAAATGGTCGATTGATAAAAGACACTCCGATAATAATAGGCTTTTCTGCCAGTAGTATCAAAGCAGTCGACTGTACAGCTCGATTCATGAAATAACAGTTGTGTAACGTAAAATAAATATTATAACTCGAAGGTCGCTTCTCGTTAGACCTCGCTTTCTACAACAGAGGTTACGACTTCCGGTTCCACCGGATTTCCATACAGTGTGGCTGATTAAAAATTGTAATTACTTCCAAAATCTCCATGACCCAATGGCTCACAAATATCTATCAAAGTGAACAAGGAAGAATCATAAGAGAGCTACGTTGGCTATGGTTGGCATGACTGTCCGCTCTCGCGAGGATTAAAGTCTCGCGTGCATCGAGTCGGAGGAGGGGCGTTTTGAGTCATACTACCATCGAGAGTGAATGCTCCGACTGCTGAAGTTCAGCAGCTGAACAAGGGTACGAATCGAGAGACACACGCCCACGCGCCTGCTGCCAGCGGCAATGCAAAAATCTGTGGCATAAAACGTGGGAGCTCCACATACGGTTTTGACCGGTGACTCTCTCTCTCTCTATACTTGAGTATATCTAGTCGATTTGAATCGTTCGAATGACTCAAGATTCCATTCGATCCTGTAATATAATCGTAGATCCGAAGGAGTTAATTAAGCGATCGAATAATCGATTCATAGAAACTGTCGCAACAACAGTACTCTATCCGTAGATCATCCAATCTTTCCCTGCAATCCTACTTGTAGCAATACTGTATATCACGTGCTGTGGGGCTCGAGAGCACGAGAAGATGTAGAGAAAAAGGGTGACCGCAGTCGGCGTCGTGACGCCACGTACTACATACGAGATCGTACATACTATACGTAGTACGATCGAGAGAGAGAGAGAGAGAGAGAGAGAGAGAGAGAGAGAGAGAGAGAGAGAGAGAGAGAGAGAGAGAGAGAGAGAGAAAGCAAGAGAAGAGTTGGTACACGTAGGAGTCGCGACAGCGCGGCGTCGGCGGTAGATCGTGAGGGCCGCGCTCCTCGGATCCCGGTCGCCACCGCGGCGCGGCACAGCTGGTGACCGTCGCCTCTCTCGCCCACTCGTGAAACTTACGCACACCATGTAATTCCTGCTTCTGTTAATACTGATGCTGCTGCGGTCGTGCTGATACGATTATCTGCTGTACAGCACGCGCTCGCAAGAGCATACATTCGCATACGAGGAAATATCCAAGCGCATAATATCTCTCTTTCTCTCGTGTATCGCGAGGGAAAATCGCAACTCCTGTCCCCCCGTCGTTGTCTCTTGGACGATAGGACGACGGAGCGGGGAGAACCTCGTGATGGCGCTAGCCAGATGGCCACAAACTGGCCCGTGCTGCGAATATTACTCGCATGTGTATGTAGCTCTCTACACATGACACGCACACCGAACTATACTTGCGATATTCGTGATGCTTGCGTACTTTATAATCTCTAGACAATACAAGATGGCAGAGGTGCTCGGCTGGAACTTGTCCCTTCCTTCTCCTCTTTGACAATAAATTTCCTTCCTGCATCCGGTGTCACGTCCCTAGGTTAACTTCATTACAACCAGGAAAAAAAATATTTTTGTTTAGAAATTTATAAAAAATATATTTGAGATGAATTTGAGATATATCCTAAATCTGGCTGAAGTGTATCTGATTGTAAGTTGATGAAACTTAAAAAATATATATATATTATTACAACCGTTTCGTATTTTAACTTGTTTCCATACATTAATTTTGTGGAAAATGTGCGAAAGAGATCGTTTAAGTACGGTAACGACGGTCGCGAGCAGTAAAAAAAAAAGTACGCCATTCAGACCTATTTTAATCCCCCCAAGTCGTTGTATTTTTTTTTTTCTTGGTACCATATGATATTACAGTACTTAAATATGAATATATTATGGTAATCGTTGAGCGCGTGTTATTATCGTTTTACAGATCGACTATACATTCACTGATTTAACACATGAATAATTACATCGAAAAATGCAGATAATTCACCAACTTGTCTCCCGGTGTCTCTATAATTCGTAAACGCAGTATTAAAAGCGTTAGGCGTAAATCCTGTTTATATCCACGATTGCGCCTGGCGCCAGCCGATCTCGGGTCCTCGTCGGCATGGCCACCGAACCATTATTAATTCCTTTCGTCTCTCCCGCACACCGCCCATCCGCGGGCCCGATTATTCCATTAAAGTATTCGGTCTTCCAGGGGTACCCGGTTCATAGGCCATTTAGCTTCGAGACCTTTTCCGCACTCCGATTGCTTCACCGAAATTATGATTAATGTAATCTCTACTTTGAAATTTCCACTCGGAATTTATGTATATAGAGTCACAATTCTACGACGAGAATTCGGTAGCTGTAAATTAGTCAACGAGCTCGTTCACGTGACTCACGAAAATGCTCGAACTCACAAGCACAAATAAACTTTTGGAGAAATTGCAGCGAGGGCGATGCAAGTATATATATGGACTAATGCGTCACCGGACGTGCGCTGTGCATCGTTCTCTCCATGGATTAGATACATATATATATATCGTATGTGCCAGAGAGACGCGAGACAAGCCGCACTTATATTTACAGTGCTCTCGAGACTTGGCAAGCATCGACGAGCGGTGCCAGCAGGCAGAGCAGTCACACGGAACGAAACAGCTTCGTCGACTTCTCTGATGATCTCTCTGACTCTCTCGACGCCCGCGAATCATCTTCCATGGAATCCCGAGTATACTCTACGTGCGATGTTGATGCATGCGCTCTCGATATTTTTGAGCATCGTCAACGCGCTGAACCATCTGGTGCCGGTCGCGAGGCGCGCGCGCGAGCGTTTGACAGTCTTAATATCGAGACCTCGATGAGATCCTCGTGAATATCAGCTACGGAGCCTCGCGGATCGCGCGATCGTTCTTCGGCTAAATTCATCCTGAGACGTGTATCTTCACTCGTAAATTCCACAAGTAAAGTATCTCGTTGACTCTGCTGTCGAGAGGAGCGTCTTGTCTTCGCGAGTCGACGAAGGAAGCGAGGAAAAGAAAATACGAGCGTTATTCCTTCTCGGTTGCAACGTTTGCACAGATGTTCGATGCTGTTTTCGTCTCCCCTCCTTCTTTCCCCGCGCTACCCCGTTCGTTGCCACGACGATGCACTCTTCTCGCACGCAGAAACATTGACGCGTCTCGTCGTTTGCACAACTGGCGATCGTGAAAAACGAGATCGTGTTGTGTTGTTGTTGTTGTTGTTGTTGCTGCTGCTGCTGCACGTACATCGCGCGTGTTCTTTGAGACGTCGCCAATTTCGTCTCGTATACTCGATTACGCCTTCCGCTTCTCCCTTCAAACTCATACGCTCTATCAGTGCTTCGCGGTAAAACGCGCATTGGGAGGTTCACACATCGGGGTCAATCCCACAAGACAATATTTATGAAATCCGGCTTTATCCGAGTTCAAGGAGCTTACACGACTATTTATCAACTTTTTACTACGCATCAGGCATTAACTGCCTCTAATCTTCTGAGTCGTATGGCGTTGAGAAATCACCACGTGCCTATTGCGATAAGATCGTAAACAAGCTCGCTAAAGTCACGCTAAAAAAAAACAGAGTTAAATTGAACCAACTACGTTGAGGTTGAGACAAATAAATTTCGTTGAGTCAATCGAAATTTAGTTGTCTCAAACCTTCTCGCGGTTGGCTCAACTACGCGTCATATTCGATATGGCGAAACTAACGATAAAGTTACAGTGACGTTGAGACAATCAAATTTTGTTTCAGTCAACCTCACTTTCAGTTTTGCCGTATAAAACAACTTTTATCTTTTCTTAGTACTCCACGATATTCGTATCAGTCGAAACGTTACAGACGCTCAATCGCAGCAAGCAGATTGTTGTATTCCGCGATAGTTCTTTAGGGCAACCGCACTCTTCGTTGTATTTATACTGCGACCAAGGAGAATTTCTCAATGAAGTGCTACTCGCGATAACCCTGAATTTATATTAACCCGCAGAGCAACTGTACATTCAGCGAGCCATTCATCGTTTTATTTCTCTTTTTTTCTGTTTTAAGATTCTTTTTTTAAACTGGACCTTGCGTGGATTCGTTTGAAAGGTCAGCCGTTATTAAAAGGAAATCCATATTCCGTAGGTCCATTATCCGTACAGAGAGAGAGAGAGAGAGAGGGAGGGAGAAAGAGAGAGCGCGCCCGTTTTTCAGTCTCCGTAACATCTTCTGCTACGAAGTAGACAAACTCGATGTTTACAAATGTCGTGTCGCTGGTACTCGCACAGTGAACGAGAGATCGATCTCGCGAGTCTCTGACTCGGTGGCGCCTGTCGCTGACCTCGAGGACCTCGACGAGCACCAGTCGCGCTCTCGATTGCATTGCATTTATCTTACACTCCCAATGCCTCTCCCTTTTCTCTCTCGTCATAACCGATCGAAACTCTGGACTTCATTGGCGAAATTTGTCACCGTCAATGGTCGATGATTCAATTCCAACAGACAGTAATTTCAATCTTCAACAAATAGAACGATTTTGAATATATATATTTTTCATTTAATCAGCGCCTGGTAAAGTTATCTAAATAAAATTGAGATGGAATTACAATAATATATAAATTCAATATAACTCAGTGATAACAATAATGTTCAATTTGTTAAAGATTCAAATGACTTTCGGTTGTAATCGAATCATCGATGATTGGTGGTGACAAATGTTGCCAATGGAACGAAGAGATTCGATTTAAAATACAAAAACAGAGTGCAAGGAACGTGGGAAACCAAGTTTTCATACAAAGCTACGGAGTACAAACCAGCAAGATTACTAGACAGCGAGAGAAAGAAAGAGAGACAAGAAACGAATGTAGCAGATGGCTGATAATACGTTCATACGATAGATTTATCCTCAGCGTTGCCGTTGGCCCGGTTATCTCGCGAGAAACCCGATAACGCGGAGCCTGGTGTAAGAGACTGCGAGCCACTTCGATCGGGTTTGCGCTCTCCTGCGAGCCAGGTGTTCCAGAACGCGTTATCTTTTCCACAGCCGCATATACTCAACGGCGGTGATGCGGTAGTGTGATCCTTGGGAAGCCCCAGCGCATTCATCCGCGTCGAGGGGTTCTCAAGCTCTCCACCCGCGCTTTTACGAGCGCCAGGTGTATTGGAGAACGGTTCTTCTTATCTATCGTACCACGCCATGTGCGCTAGAAAATGTTCTCTCAATTTTGTTTTCTTTTCGCTTTTCTTCTCTCCCATTTGAATTGAGAGTAAGATGAACGCCCAAACCTATATGCGCATAACATTTGTTATTTAGCGGTTGATACGCGCGTACTACATCCAGCGACTATTGCGAAATTGTTTGAGCGTATTACGATCTCGCCAACACCCCGCGATCATTTTCTACGATCGGAAACAGCATTTACAACGAGGTGCCTGCTAGCGAGATTATAATTTAACTATATTTACGAGCTGAAACAGACCTCGTGTTGGAATTTATCTTCTCTCTTACTTGTACGTTGGGGTACGTAAAAGCACGCTCGATCTCGATGCCAGCGGGACGCACGCGGTCTTTCCGCGATTTCGTATCTGATCTAACACGCATGATTAATGTGCGAACGCAATGCTCGCCGAGTTCTCTTTCTCTCTCCCTCTCTCTCTCTCTCTCTCTCTCTCTCTCTCTCTCTCTCTCTCTCTCTCTCTCTCTCTCTCTCTCTCTCTCTCTTTTTATCACGCTAAGACACTTCGAGATCTATTACAACTATCGGTAATCGAGCCAACGTATGTTCCGCCATATTTCCAAGAGAAAAAAAATAGAAATAAACTAACGCGTGAGTAAACAGACGATTGCGTTATCGTTGGTTATCGCTCAGAGTATCGATGACTGGGCTAAGTAAGCGGAGTCTTCACGGTACGGCTGTGAACGATGCATTCTCTGTACACCGGACTCTCGTATTAGTTGTCACGGAACTTGAGGTGCACCGAGGCGAAAGAATCTCGTCTTACATCCAATGAACCGGCATCGCGACTGTTAGCGTACAGCGTAGTCATGACCGATACCTTAACTGCAGTATGCGTTATACTATAGCGCGGTAACGAACGGCGATAACCAGCCGGGGGTCGGTTCGGACGAGTGAGCGATGAAAGAAAGGAAACGACACAGCGTCCCGGCGCCGTCGGTATTGTGTTTGCACCGTATCGGCGCCTGGACGAAGCTGCATCTCGTCCAGCGGCAGAAACTTCACACATATATCGACGTTGCGAAGGGGACGACGGTGGTCGTAACTCTGTTCACGCGTTCACTCCCCCCTGCATTCGATCACATTCGTCTCTCTTTCTCATTCTCCCTTCTTTTCTGGTCTTGTTCTCGTCGAAGCACATACGGGGAAACGACGTAAGCGACGTAATCAAATTCACTGCCCGGTTTATCGGTCGGAGCCGGCGGCACGACGCTCGATAAGAACGATCGTCATCGGCGGAGGAGGAGGAGGAGAACTCTTTGGTTGCACTTGTGCACATTTCTCTTGCATTATTTCAACAGCTATTTGACGATCGAGCGTTATTTCGAGAAGGCAGCGTCAGTGGCGTCGATAAGAAAATGATGGTCCAATCGGAATTTGAATATTTCGATTGGATGCTCGCCCAATCAGGTATTCATCGCTGCGAGAGTCGTTCCTCTCATTTTACATTCGGTAGCTGCGTCCAAAACGAATGTCCCTCCTTCAACCGCTCGGTGTACTGCTGATCGAGTGTAGCACGAGAGGCCGCCCGCGACTCCTGGAAAAGCAATAAAAGGAGCTACGCGGAGACGACGAGGATGAGGAGGAGTAGACTGGCGCCAGTGCCATGTGGCTCAGCGACTCGGCGATCCTCTTAGTCGCGCTCCAACTCCTCTCTCCTTAGCTCCTGCTTTTTCATCTGCCTTCTGCGCTTCCTCGAGACCTCGTACTTTGCGAAACGGGAAAGAAGAGTCAGCGCGAAAAAAGAATGTCTCGGGATTAATGGACGGACCGGGGGTGGGGAGGGAGAGCCGAGTGGGAATGAGCGAAGGGGAGTAAGAACGGAGGATCGAGTCTATGTTGCTATAGACACGAGGAGCGTATACAGGCAGTCGGTAATCGAACGAAACCTGAAGCCCCGAACAATGCCATATACGTCGCCCTGGTCGTAGTCGCGAGACCGACCAGGTAGCGACGCGATAAATTATTGTCTCGTGGATCGATCAAGCGACCGATTCAACGAGAAGCCAATTATTTATCGATCGACTAGCTATATATCGCCGGTAGCACAGGAGTGACGTCAGCTCTTAAACTCGATCCTCCTTGGAATATGATGTACTTGCTTGGCTCCAGCTGCGAGATAAATCTGAGAATGCGAACTAAATAGTTCAATAAGGGCCATGGAAGAGGAGGACTTTGGATGTAGGTATAATAGGTCCGAGCGTAAGGAAAGGTACGAAGGGACGTATCGACTGAATACTCGAGGGCAATTTAATTTCGCGTGTATACCTCGAAGCCGCGAGGAAGGAGGAGAGAGCCACCGCGGGTGCCGGTGCACGGAGACCCGCGGTGCAAGAGAACGAGTAACAGCGGGAGTGAATGAGGACTCGGGGAGAGGAAGGATCGAGCTGGCGATGGTGCGCCTGCTACCGGAGCAGCAGGATTCACCCATCCTCGGGTGGGCTCATCGGTGGGCATTTCACGCGATAAAAACCGGTAGCTCTTTAACATCCGTTCCTCCTTCTTCCTCTTCACCTTCTCCCGCTCTTACCGCTCTATATCTTCTTGTTACTTGTCTTCTGCCTCGCTTTCTTCTTCCTCCTTTCTTCTTCTTGTTCTTCTGGCAGTACTTAGGCGGCTCAGCAACAGCCTGCGCTCTTAAAAGACCTTCTATTCTTCTCCTTTATTATTCTTCTTCTATTCTTCTTCTTTATTCGCTCCTGATTCTACCTTCCAGCGGCGCTTTACGGTTATTACCTATTAAACGTGTAATTACCGGGTGCTGCTGGGCTTGACTGACGTCGATATATACGCGTAACACACGCCCAACGCGGACCTCCTCGAGTAACCCGACTAAATCTTTCGTTTTTCTTCTCGTGTTACAGGCGGTGTGATGGCGGCAGGCTCGGAGAGAGACGCGGGCTTCTGCAGCGGTGGCGACGAGGACGACAACATGTCGGGACTTCACTCGCCAAGCGCGTCCGAGGACAGCGTCGAGGTACAGGTGACGCCGATATCCTTGAGAAACAAGAGGAAGCTTGCGGAGCCGCGAAAGATTCAAGAGCCGAGCACGGCGCCTCTGAAAAAGAGACGATTCGAGCAGATCGAGAGAACAGTCACGACGACGGAAACCCCATCTATCGATACCATGGAAAGCGTCGTTCAGGACGAGGAGTCCAGGCCAGCTGGTTCGCCTTCTCCCAGTCCGTTCAGACCCTGGAGCAGTCCTGGAACATCCAAAAATGGTAGCAGCATTAATAATATAAATAACCAGGGAAAAGGATCGGCAGGGAGAATCGCCGAGCATCAGGAAGATTCTCAAGAGGGCAGTGTCACCGGTCTCAAGAGAACCGAGGAGGAGATTCTTAGGAAACACGACGAGAGCAGATGGTTCGAGGAGGAGAACAAGAGACGAGAGGAGAAGAGCAGGCGAAGATACGAGGCGAGAATACAGCAGGAGGTACTCACGAGGCTTCAGGAATCCGATCTTCGTCATCATCAGCAGCAGCACAGACCATTGTCGCCGGTTTCGCCACAACTTTTGCTTCCCTCGTCGTCATGTTCCTCATCCGTTCACTCGGTTCAGAGTCAGAGGCGCGAGAGCAGGCAACAACAGAGGTTCGAAACAGCACCGCCGCCACCGGGGAGTTCCGGCCTTAATCTACCTCATCCAAGGTTACAGAAAGAGCCACTGTCGCTCGTTCTTCGAGGCGAGAACCCACGAGTACCGGCGCACCCTGCGGTCAATGGATCATACGAGAGACCACAGCTCTCAGCTTCCTATAACAACGACCACGCGCTCCGCTCCTCCCCTCATTGCCAAGACGACCAGAGTCATCGAACTTCCGATAACGATCATCCCACCCATCACCAGTCCAGCCTCGCCCAACAGCAACAGCAACAACAGAGAAATTACAAAAATATGACTCGCGAACGAAGGATAGAAGCCAACGCGAGGGAACGAACGAGAGTTCACACGATCAGCGCGGCTTTCGACACTCTGAGGCGAGCAATACCGGCGTATTCCCACAATCAGAAACTATCCAAACTCTCCGTTCTGAGGATCGCCTGCAGTTACATTATGACACTCAGCAACATAGCCAATACTCCCGAGGGTGAACCCACTACCAGTGCGTCTTTGGGTGCCTGCGTCGATCTCGTTTCCAGAACCATTCAGACAGAGGGAAAACTCCGAAAGAAGAAAGACGAATAAGAGAGTCTACAGTTTTGAAGGACGGAAACCCGGTGATTTTAGGGTGGAAGCCTATGGTCAACGAAGTGGAACTGGTGTCCCTAACGAGGATCGAGGCTCAAAGCTATATCGAAGCTTCTGATCGAGACACGGACCTGGAGTCCGGGAGTGATATGTACTGTTATTCAAATAGAAATACATAAATAATAATAAGAAGAAGGAGAAGAAAAAAGAATAAAGAATGAGTGGATAATATGCTGTAAAGACGTGGGTATACGACTGAATCCGGTATTCGCCATAAGCGAAACTTTCCTTTCTCAAAACTCGCTAATCCGCGCAACGAGTCACACTACACTTTTTTCGATGCTCAATCCTGTGTGTGCTCGACACTGTAGATTTTATAAGCTGCAAGATATCTCTAGATATTAAAGAGAAAAAAAACAACAACAACAACAACGACAGCAACGAGTCTCGAGATAAGAGACGCACGACAATACGAAATTTTTCGAGTTTGTAGATGAGATTAAAATAAAAGTAAATTAATAATAATAATCTTCGTTGCTGATGACAATAAATATCGCCAATTAATTGTTCTTGCTACTAAGCGCTCTCCGATAATTAATTTAATAGAGAGCAGGCTGCTGCACTCTCGTGCATATTAGTAACTACGTGAATCGTGATGCTTCCAGCCATTGGCCGACTGAATGCCAAGTACAAATGGTCCGACGCGCTGCCACGCTTGTACGATCGAGCATCGCAGCCTTGTAAACATAAATATTACGTAATAATAATTGTGGGGTTGGAGGGTGTCTGTGTTTGTGTCTCGATGAATGAGCGATAGCAAGCGAACGAGATAGAAGCTACCTTCATTCACGATTATTATTGTAACGATGACTATAATAATATTAATAATAATATTAATTACAATTATAATAATTATAATAATTATAATAATACTATTGATGACGAATGCCGACAGATATAAATATATGATATAATATTATATGAGAGGAGGGGCGAGATTGTCTCGTAGCCTCGATGTCCTGTATGTACCTTTTTACGACTTAAGAAAAACAAAAACAAAAAAAAACGCGCGATAGTTTAATTCATTTTCAAGTTTCTTTGAATTTGTCAGAGTTCAAATAAATATTAAAGTGATCCTAAAACGATGAAACATATACACGAGTTTGTTCTTCTTTCACTTGACTCGATCCGCCAATACCTCATTCCCGAACCGGTGATTACTGTTTGTTATTTACTCCACTGTACTGTATAATGGCGTCGTAAAACTCGCGCTGCCTTATTGTTCAATTGAACCAAGGCGCTCGTTAACACGGGAACAAATATTGAGTGTGTATACTCAACTGGAACGAAAGACGTCAGACTACGAGGGACAAAAGGGCCTCCGGTGAAATTGCACCATATTTAGAAACTCGTGTATACTCCTTTATTCTGAATAATTAACGATCAACCACGACCTCTCTACCTTTCAATCAATTAAGTTTATTCCGAATTTATTATCGGGGACGACCCCACTCAGGACGGTCAAGCATTCGCTACGAGAATAAAATTTAGTCCATTAATACTCCTGGGCACTCTTGTGTAATATACATTATAGGATATAGCCAATACAGAGGCCAACGCACTTATTAAATGTATATAGAAGGAATAAAAATCGATATCAACGTTCTTCGTCACGGTTGTTTAAATAAATTTTAATGGCAATGACGGCGCGATCGGTGGGTGATGATGTCATTCGCGAAATAATTCGCAACCTCGATTGTCGGGAACTTAATAGCACGGCAATGTTTCGTGAATAAATTGGGAATTTTTATCGATTCCTCGGTGAAGACGATCGGGTATTTCTCACAAGGACTACGGGGAGAAAAGGACGACAGGTTTGGGTGGTGCGTTGAATCGCAGGGAACAGGATCGCGAGAACGAGCAAAGGAGACAAGCTCCGGTAAAGGCGCGTGCGTGTTTCTCGATCGTAATCTCCGGATCGCTGTCCTCGTTTCGGGGCGACATAACGACCGCGCCTGAGAGGACGTCGTTCGACGACGAAATTCCTGGGCGGGCTTGCAACGGTGCAATACAGCGAGCCAACGAATGACACGGCTAACCGCGAAAATATCGAAAACCGACTGCTGGTTTATCGGTCGACGACGCCGTTATCGCGTATAACCCGGCAGGCTGCACGCGTTCGCCTCAAATATTTGGTCCTGGGCAATATGGCTTGAATAAACCGTGAGCACGCGGGCAAGAGAAGCAGCACTATACCGTAATAAAAGTGGGATTGGAGCACGGTCGAGGAAGAGCTTCGCTCCACCCTCTAGCTTCCTCGTCGCGTACCACTCGTACTCTTCGCTCTCGAGATACAAAAACTCACCGGGCAGAGTCAACGCGCGGATAAATAATTATCTAATACTTGATCACGTGCGTTAAGAATAATAGCGCAGATAGCCTCGACCTACTAAACGCTACAATCAATATTTATCAAAGATGCTAGCACTGCAGTAGAAACTCGCTTATTATTATTACAAACGGTAGCTTTACTGCAAAAGTAAGACTCACTACTTTATTGCTTCAAGTATCTTTTCTACTTAATCGTCGATATAAATTCGCTGATATTGGAAACCTACGTGTAAAACGATTTGCACGTAGGTAGTAGTAATTGGGAGACGAGCTATAAAATTATCTTCCATTTGTGAATGTCCTTCGACAGTTGGACAGTTACGTATCGTGTAAATGCTCCAAGTACGTTTAGATGAACAAATATTGATTCCACGATTTAGTAGACGATCTTGAATCCGCAAAACGATTGCAATTCGCTAATATGATTCTCGGCTCTCGGAAGATCGTTCTGGTGTTAATCCCATGCAGTCCCGTTCGATACTAAGGAAATTTCCAAGGATACGTCTGCGAGGTCGATTCGAGTGCAGTTAGATTCATCGGAAACATTTAAAAGAACGCAAGGAAGATTAATAGGATCTTCGAAGAACTCGAGATTCAGCTCGCGATCTTTGCGCTACTATCGAATAATCGCACACCTTCGTGCTCGGACAGTGGATTATCCATTGGCAATAAGATTTAAATAATCAAGGCGACACAAATGATCGCGGTAATACCTGCAGCTATCTACAATTAGCAACCACTTAACATTATCGTAACTCGAGGAGTTACCACGGCAATGGCATTCACACAGAGCGATCGTGGCTCGACGATAGCTTGGTGACACGAATACTTTATAGACTCACGATCGTTTCCTCGTCATTGCGAATTCTGAAACAAGAAATAAAAAAAGGATCTATAAGCGTTGAGCTTTCTCTCGGAGACCTCCCAAGAATCGTAACGCCGTATTATAATAAAAATGGGGACGATTGCGATAGTGGACAGTTATCGTTAACGCTCTAACTCGGCTAATGACTATCGTAGACATCGATCTAATTGGAAGCTTACACGCGACGATCAGTGAGAATTTGCGTGGCATTGGTGTGCAATCTGCGTACAGTTGTATGACCAGAAGTGATGAATAAAACAAGGTGCAAGAGGAAGTAGGGAGAAAAAAAATTGAAAAAATTATTTATCTATTTATTTATACGAAGTTTTAATAAAAATAACTATCGTAGAAAATTCCGTTGAGAAAATGTTTCTAGATACAAAAAAATATTTTCCCGAATTAATTTGATCTCAAACGTACGCAGATATAACTAGCTTATCAGTAATTCGGTTTGCAAAATCACGCTGTCATACTCATTCGATCAATCGAACGATCGAATAAATTTTCAATGGCGTTAGAACCAGAAGAACACTTTCCATACAGCCGAAACATTTTTATTTTGCCCCATCACCGTCTTCGAAACCACCTCACCCGCTGAAATGACTGTAAGTATTCGTGGCTACAACCGTTGAATGCCCACAATTATAAAAGACCTAACGGAGCAGAGGCAAACAGTTGCAAAAGATACCGGCGCCGGGATATATCTCTGAATCACTTGATATATCGCGAGTACACAAAGAGTCGTCGCCACTTCCAGCTATAATCTTCTCATTAATTCATTAATTAAGCATATAATGATAAGCAGACTTATACTAATTCCTGAACACGCGCATGAATTATACAGATACCTTTGAACATTTGGGATCGCTGCAAATGAGCGTAGAAGAATTACTACATTACTTAAAATACAGCGACATTAAAATTCCCTTGTATGTAATACCAACTCGTGCTTCATTTACAGCGTTATTTTACGAGTCCCATTGAAAAATGATAAATCCACTGTCTCTTTTTACGAAGCGATATGAGATTTTTTTTCAAACCGATCTGTAGTCGTCTCAATATGTAGCTGCTGGTTTACTTGGAGTATCGAAAAATCGTCATTTTTGTCAACCAACGTCGACCGGAAACCACCGATTTTATTTTACTCTCGAGGTAATGGATTCACTCCGAACCATCGTTGAAGAATTTTCACATGTTTTTACATATCCAGCTATGATAAAATTTTACTATTCGTAATGCGCAGTACGTATACAAAGCCAGCTGTGTTGACCGACATCTGCTCACTTTTATGCGCTTTCTTACGATCCCTATTGGAAGACGATGAAGCCCCCCTCCCCCCACCACCAAATACGCAAAGTTCTTCGTCATTTTTTTTCCATCTGATTTGTAATTATTCCAAGATGTTTGGCAGTCTATTTTAAAAGTTTGTAGACTTGCAGCTCACTTGGGGTACGAAAATATCGTTATTTTCGTCAAGTTTACCCCACTCCTACCGGGCACCCCTGATTTTATTTTAACTTCGAACCGTTGGAATTGCTTGTGGAAAAATCTAGCTATACCAAAGTTCTACTGTGGATAATGTGGAGTAGCTATACGAAGTCAGCTGTGTTGTTCGACCTTTGCTTGCTTTTATACGTTCTTTTATGGTCCCCATTGGAATCCGGTAAATCCCCCCCCCCTTCCGTCATTATGCCAAGCTCTTAATAATTTTTTTTTCCAACAGATTTGCAATCATCCCAAGATGGTCGGAAGTCAATCTTAAGTGCCTGTAGGCTTATCCTTCACTTGGAGTACCGAAAAGTCGTTCGTTATTTCCGTCAAGTTCGCCCCAAGCCGACCGAGCACCCTCAATGTTATTTTTAATTTGCGCCTTTGGAATTGCTCGTTAAAGTATTTTTACATTATTTTAAATATCTAGCTATATTCAAATTTCACTATACGTAACGCAGAATACATCAAGAAAACGAACGAGCTATATTCAAATTCTACTATACGTAACACAGAATATATAAAGAAAACCAACTGTGTGTTGGCCGACCTTTGCCCTCTTTTACGAGCCGCATTGGAAGACGATAAATCGTCCGACTAATCTATAGTCGTTCACTCTCTATAGTCTGCTGTATGCAATGCGCCTGTGTGTAGTTTTCGTATAGAAAGATGATCCATCGAAGTAATAGATGACACCCGTTATCCACCTTATCCATGTAATACTTCATAATTCGCTGAGTTTAAGCGTCCAACAGTCATCGATATCTCTCGATATTATTAGGCACAATAGGGATCGTTATTACTATCAGCTCGAGCAACTGGCAATTACGTCAACTCCCTGGTCAGCGAACTTGGAATTAATTATTAATGCCTGAAATAACTAACTCTGAAATTACTGGCATTCGATGAATCTACTACGAGCCATCGGAGGGAATTGTGTATTTATATTGTTTTAGTATAGAAGACTGTACGAACAGCAGAAGCAACACCAGCAGCAGGAATACACACGTGGGGTCTATAGTACTTCCGCGTGTGAATCTGATGAGCCACAGAGCGAACAACACGCGCCGTATACAGCTGGTGGAAGCTGCTAGCCCAACGCGGCTATATAAACGCCGGATATGCAGATATACCAGAACGAGAATCAAGGTATAGGATAGACAGAGAGACGAGATATGAGAAGGGAGAGAGAGAGAGAGAGAGAGAGAGAGAGAGAGAGAGAGAGAGAGAGAGAGAGATAAACTAACGCGAGTGTTCCCTCAGCTGGCCGGCTACTGTAGCTTTCGCACGCAAACTCTCTCGCTCGAGATCTCGTAACGGGGAGGGTAAAGTGCATAAATCCCAACTCTCGAGTACCGGTATTCACGCGTATTTTCTCTCCCTCTAGCCACGCACTGCACACTATACATTTCCATTTCTCCCCTTGCTATGCTAGCTCGAAACCTGTACGCATACTACTATTACTACTACTTGTACTATAAGCACGTATCCTGAAACTAAATCATCGTCACGCCTCGGACACTCTGCTTCTGGTATTGCTCGAACGATTATATTCCTCTGTGAACACGAGAAACAGAGACGATTCTTCTCGACGGGTGAATGTACCATTCAGGGAAACTATATTGCTGCGCAATTACAGCGTGCACTCTAGTAGAGCAGGACACCGTCTGTTGACAGCTTTAAAAATTATATTCGTGCACAATTTACTTTTTTTTTTCTTTTTTTTTTTTCAAAGTCTGCAAAAGGACATTGCACATTGCTTTCTCATAATTGGGAACCTTTTTCAATATCACCCTTAAGCCCGTTCTACATTAGTCGCAAGCAGCCAATCGCACGATCGCATTCGCAAGACGCAAGAATCTTACTTAACCTCAATAAGTTAATTACTTAATCTCAATATTACGAATCAAGCGAACAGAACATGGAAACGAACAGACAGGCAAAGTAGTCTAAACTATAAATGCGAAGCTCGACCCAGATTCGCATATATGTAAGAATCAACTGATTGGTCGTCGCAAGGTCGAACAGACACTAATTTCGGACTTTGCCAAACTTTGCGATTATCGCTCGCGACCGGAAATAGTACTATTTGCGATCGTGCGATTGGCTGCTTGCGATTAATGTAGAACAAGCTTTATGGGCAAGTATGTTGATCGATTTTGGCTTCCTCGTAGAAGCTTTACGCAAGATACACTTTTATTTTTACAACAATAATAAGGAAACGATGTATTATGCAATATACACAAAATTTGTAAAAGTTAACGAAGCAATACATTTATTAAATGCCAAATTCCATAAATATTGTAATCATTTATCATCTATTATTAATAATATATATGTAACAAATATTATTTATGTATATTCTACCATAAATGTTCATTCCTTTGTTCAAATATTTAAAATATATGTAACTTGAAAAACTACAACGATTTTCATCAAACTCATTCCTACTGTTCCTTTCACTCTGTTGAACAGCTTTATCGAATTTTAACTAAAGATTTATTAGTGCGAGAGTCCTAAAGTAAATTAATTGTAAACGAGAATGTTAAAAATTTTCATAAAATTTAATGGCGATAATCGATTTTTGACAAATTTAATACAAAACATCGTCCGATGTTAGTCTTATCGAGTACTAAATTTGAGCTCGATAAATAATAAATACAATCTGAACACTTGTATCGATTTTGGCTTAACACTACCCGAAAGGTCCTAGGTCGATAATTAATATTTGTGTACAATTTTAAGACAATTTTTCGAAATCTACAAATGGTAGAGAACCCAAAGACATTTATTTTAAGGATTCTGATCGTAAGCACATTAAGAATAAACGAAGAGAAGGTACAAACCGAAATTAACCTCGGTACCTCAAGCAAACAAGATATATAAATAACTAATTCCACAAAAGAAACTTAATTCTGAATAGGAATTCAATGATTTTCTAGAAACAGCAGAATAGCTATTGATCCAGCTAACCCGATGTCCTCTGTATGTAAATGGTATGGAAGATTATGTATTCCCGACGAATAGAGGGTTGAGAGGAACCGATAAGAAAGAAGACGGCAGGAAGGATTAAATAAAAAAAAGTGACAGGATAAATTCCACGTTATCACCGTGACTGCTGGCTCTGCCCTAACGTCCATCGATTATTATTGAATCGCTGCGGCTGTCTCCACAGACAGAGGGAGAAAGAGCGATAAAAGAACCAGAAAAGAACTGGCAGGTTTGGCAGCTGTTTAGCATAAAGGCAAATTGCCTAAAATATAATGACTCTGCCTCTTCTTTGGCGCATACCATCCTCGCACTCTTATTTCACTGTAGCCCACCTTCCTTCTTGTCCCAGGCGAATTGGTCGAATGCGGCAGGTGGCAATGACGTCCTGCTATATCGTATCTGCTGCAGTTACAATACACCAAAAGCAATCTGCATAATTTCGTGAGAATTCAACTACCGCCAGTGCTCAAATAAGTTTTGTATAAAAGTAAATGTGCACGGATAATTATCAACTGTGCAGCTTTGCTGGAATTTCCGATATAGAACTTCAAGACATTTAAACAATCATCATGACTATTCCACTGATCACTCAATGTAAAAAGCACGAGCACCCTGTTAGGGGCCGTCACATATTGAATGGTCGCTTTTAGAAACAATTGAAATTTATTGAATTTAACAAAATAATTCACTCGACATCAGTTCACGGAACTGTGATTCAACGTGTCTCGTTTCTCAAACGCATCTCGGTCTTTGTGGACCTCATTAAACTGTTTACTAAACAAATGCGTCACCCACAGACCATGGTGGGAATAAAGAACTTATAGAAAAGATTATGGTACTGAAACCAAGAGGCCCGTGTGCTCTTTGTGAGTCGTCAGTCTTTATTCGAACCTTCATCAGAGAGGACCGTTAATTGACTTATAATTTTTGTACCTCTCAACTATTGTTGCATTTTATTCCAATAAAATTAGATTAAACAAATGACGAGAGAAAGCTTTTTGTTCAAGTCACTTTTTAAGAACTAAAATTGCACATAACAAATAATTAAGTTGTACAAATGTCCCTGTAGTAAACAAGTATAATGACGAATACTAAGTTATCGCTGTCTGAAAGTCAACAGTAAAACAGAGTCTCACGGTATAACAAAACAATTACGAGACTCCGGAAAGCCGACAGTGAGAGCGACGAGTAATGAACATCTGCCCTCACGCGTAAGCTCCTCTCTTCGTCTCCGGCTGTTGGCATTTAGTTGCTCGTTGTTTGCCCTTGCCCGCGTCGTGAGCAGTTCCGCAATTGCTCCACAGGTACGATGACGAGGACACCTGAGATATCCAGCGCACGTATCGCAAATCGCGATCAGTGAAAGAAGGAGAAGGTAGAGTAAGTCGCTTACAGCCTTCTATACGAAAAAAAGAAAGGAGCATCGAGTCCAATACATTCTATGAGACATTCTACCTGGTTGCGAAAACGTAAAAACCCTCATATTTTTTAAATATTCTATCATTTTAGGGTTATTAATGTATGATCACTAAAAGTGTCTGTCATTCAATTTTTTTTATCTAATGATTCGCCAATTCAAAAATCGAGGGCTTGCTTATAGGACAATCCAATATATTTGAAATATTATGAAAACGGAAAAAAAGATAATTGTTTACAAGAAGGACTTTTCCCAATTTTGATATTTTAAAATTATTATTGCGCTACAAATGTTTGTTATGACTCCAACAACAACAATCAATGGGGGGGACCGAAAAATATAACACACAAAAAAAATCTAAAGTTCTTTATATTATGAAAAATAAATTCATTTTATTATGAATGTTTCATTATTTCGTTATGAATTGATATGTTGTCAAGTGCAATTATTTGAAAAATGTTGTGAAACCGCTGAGTGTGATCAGGATATTTACGTTTGAAATAAAATTCGGCAATGTATCCATCCATATGTTGCTCGTGACATCCATAACGCGGAATATTCGATCGAACTTCTCGCCATAGATGTTCAACATTTTGTGTATGTGCTCCTGTATTGGGATCGACAAAGTTATACGTATGATTGACATTGATATGCTGAAATCCTTTTTAATTATAATATAATATTACATATAGGTGTACAAATAAGTTTCCGCCGTTTTTAATAAAAAATTGAGAATTTATTGTGAAAGGACGGTACCTAATGTTTTATCCGAAGTATTGTCCATCGCTTGCCAGTACTTTTTCCCATCTTTCTCGTAGCATACGGATACCGCGTCGGAAGAATGCTTCATCTTTTGAGGCTATCCACGAATCGACCCAATTTTTGGTATCTTCATATGATGTGAAGTGTTGCTCACATAGATGATGCACCATCGACCGAAACAAGTGGAAATCAGAAGGAGCAATGTCTGGTGAATACGGCGGGTGGGGTAAAACTTCGAGTGTTTCCAAATAGGTTTTGACCGGCGCCGCAACATGTGGACGAGCATTATCATGCAGGAGAATAACTTTGTCGTGTCTGGAATAGTAGTGGGCTCGCTTTTCCTTGAGTGCTCGACTCAATCTCATCAATTGTTTAAGGTAGACAGCTCCAGTAATGGTTTCGTTCGGTTTGAGCAACTCATAATACACGACACCAAGCTGATCCTACCAAATATACAACAAGAGTTTTTTTCCATGAATATTTTGCTTAGCTGTAGATGTTGAAGCATGGCCAGGTGGTCCCCATGATTTCTTCCTTTTTGGATTATCATAGTGGATCCATTTTTCATCACCAGTGACTATACGGTGCAGAAAACCCTTTCGTTTATGCCTGGCAAATAGTATTTCATATGTGAAAAATCGGCGTTCAAAGTTTCGCGGCGTCAGTTCATATGGAACCCAATTTCCTTGTTTTTTAATCATTCCTAATGATTTCAACCGATGTGAAATTGCTTGTTGAGTCACTCCTAATGTAACTGCAAGTTCTTCTTGCGTTTGGCACGAATCTTGATCCAATAATGCTTCCGATTCCGCGTCTTCGTACACTTTCGGCCTTCCGCTACGTTCTTTGTCTTCGATGTCAAATTCACCGTCTTGAACTTTTGAAACCACTCACGACAACTTCTATCACTTAAGGCAGCCTCACCATATGCTTCTACGAGCAATCGATACGCCTCAGCTGCAGATTTCTTCAAATTGAAGAAGTAAATCAAAAGTTCCCGCAAATGACGCTTATTCGGCTCAAAACTCGACATTTTCGCACACAAAAGAATATATTATACTGATAAAAAATCACTAATATTTTAAGGTTACGTTGTTGCCTGATGTCCAACCTTACGATAATGACGTTTACATCTGACAATTTTAACAATAACTTACTGGTGGCGTCATCTTTTGTCAAACGGCGGAAACTTATTTGTACACCTAATATTATAAAATATAAATATAAATATAAATATAAATATAAATAAATATAAAATAAAAATAAAGAACTTCAGATTTTTGTTGTGTGTCGTATTTTTCGGTCTCCCCCCATTGATTGTTGTTGTTGGAATCCCAACAAACATTTGTAGCGCAAAAGTAATTTTAAAATATCAAAATTGGGAAAAGTTCTTCTTGTAAACAATCACCGAAAAAAATGTTTAATACATAAAAATTGCAATTTGGAATAAACTTTTGACAAAAACTTTTTGAATTTTGAAATATTCAGTAAATTCTGCTAAGATAAAAAAACATGTAGTTTTTGGTAAGTATGTTACCTTCCATTCTGCTCAAATTTTTACAAAATTCTTTTTTATGTGTGTACGAAAAAAAATGTCACGTCAAATTAAAATCACACACCGGTAATTTTGTTCGATCGAATATAAATTGTTTTTGGCAGACGCATTAACTGTGCTACATTAATTGTTTCTATAACTCTGTATTGCATATCAAAATAATTAATACAAAAGCTGTTCAACATAATGGAATTGATATTTTTGAATTTTTTTATCATTTTCAGACACCGCTTCGAGGGCCATCAAGATTCTTAAATCGCTATGATACACAATTATAATTATTATAGTCAATTCTAATCACGTTCAGGTAGATTGGAATAACAGTTGACCATAAAGGATTATTCATGGGGTTTGAAAAAATTGTAATTTGGCGTGTGCCGTACAAGAATTAAAGACGAAATAATATCATCGTAAGAATTTTTCATTTAATTGGTGCATGGCTCATGAGATTAACGTATCTTAAGCCTTGGCAATTCCTGAAGAGTAGCTCCTGATTTTTATGTGAAAATGAGCGCGAAAGAGATGAACTGTTATCGGGTAACGAACGTTGCGAGTATACACGCGCGAACGATAAGCACGGCGTCCTATTCACCGAGACGAGCGCTGAACCTCGTGAGAACTGCAGCACGTACGTTAGAAAAGTACGATATGGTTGCACATATTAATATGGACGTAACACACACGTGTATTACGTTTAGCGTATTTCGCAATACTAAATTCGCGTGTAAGCTACCACCGGACGTAACAGTTATAAATTATTATTATTGTCCTTATTTATTTAATAAAGTCTATAAGGATTTATTAACTCTGTTGTTAATTGAGTAGATAATTGCTCTATTTTATTGTATTCTATAGAACAGAAAATTTGTTGAGCATGTAATCTGTCTTTTGTTGTCACGATAAAAAGTTTTCGGAATAATTGATGATTTTCCATGAAAAAAAAAACTTTCGGTCCACGATGAGAAAATTGTCTAAAAATTTCCACACGATCGAAGGTTTGGTATACTTGTCGTAAAGTAACATTTTTTTTTGGATTGTACTTCGTACAACTCGAAAACCTTTATAGTCAAAATGTGATTAAAAACTGCATGTTTGATGTATTAATATTTTTTTTGTTCGTCTCCTAGTTTTCCAGATGGTTTGATGTGAGAAAACTTACGATCTTCAAATCGTCAAATCTATAATCCAACTTGTTGAAAAGAAAAATGATTAGAAAGAATACAGACACTGTTGACGATAAACTTTTATGCCCCGAAAGTTACAGAATGTTAAAAAAATGTGATATTTTTGACATGGTTGAAATAGCGCGGAATGGCTCATACACGGTCAGATCAATTTCGCTGCTCACGGTATATATCAGCCTCGTGGTTGACATCGACGTGCGTCAATTACACAGATGCACCGAGAGGATGACAAACGCGAGCAGATGCTCGCCAGCTGATAACGACTAACTCGATGCGAAATTCTCTCTCTCTCTCTCTCTCTCTCTCTCTCTCTCGTTTCTCATGCTACTCTGCCCCTTCAGTCATCTCCTCGCTGGTCTTTCTGTTTCGACTTCTTGCCGTGTTTACAAGCTGTACGAGAGCGACTCTCGAGCACACGGTCATCGCGAATCTCTCGTTTTCTTATTTCGTCCATCTCGGTATAACTACGCGCTTAAACTTTCGGGACCGCCGCGTTGGTTCCTGAGGCCACGGTTCTCGTGTTCGCGAGCCAACCAGCCCGTTATCAGATCCGCGTGGCGAGGCAAAAGGAGGTAAGAGGTACGAGCGAAGCAGCCACGACGGTCTGGCTACCCCCTTAATGAGCCGAGTCCTTAAATCGACCGCTTAACCATTTTCAGAAATATTAACGAGGGTGTAGGAGCAACGAGCGAAGAGTCTTCGCTACACACTGCGTTCCTCGAGGCTTCTCTTCCCCTCGCACTTTCTCGGCGGGCTACCTTCATGAGAGGCCTCGCATCTAAAATTCTGCAGCAAGATGTACAGCAAAATCCAATAGTTTGTCTCCACGTGCTGCAGGCAAGTTGCATTTCGAGAACTCGGGCTCTCGTCTGATCATAAGTGGTCGTTTCTACTACGGAAGCTTGACAACTATTTTCGGCGTGGCAACCGGGATGCGGGAGTTCTTATCTCTATTAATTAACGTTGAATTAACGATGCGAGGAACGAAAAAAGATGAAGAAGAGGAAGAGAAGGAGGATCAGCGCTTCGAGCCAGTCAATTTCCTATAAGCCCTCGCTATACTCGATCCCTTTTAATTTCTTCTCTTATATTCCTTTTTTCTTTAGTTCTTCGCTTCTCGCGCTCACCTCTTCGCGAGAACACTTCTCTTCCCTTTTGCATACCGTTCCATTCCTCCCTTCTGTGCTCTCTTTTCCTCGTGGTCCGGCCTCGGCACGCATTCTCGTCGATAAAACTGACTCTTCCAATTAGCAAGCAGAGTAACCCGCTGCTCTTGCGCACAGACTCCAGCTTGGTTCCTCTTCTGTTCCCGGATCGTGCGGACGTGCACCAAGAGCCTCTTTTACAAGTATTTTCGAAACGAAATACGGAGGAACGAATCCCTTTGGACTCTTCATTGCACAATAACGTTTGGTTCCCATCGGTCAATACTGCACGAACGACACTTCTTGCTCTAACCGCCTGAGTATTTATTCAACTGCAAAACGTAGAAGATACTTTGGCGAGTTCTGGCGCACCTGACGTAAGCGCCCGGCTCTCGATAAACTTTTGGTAACGTCGACTTTTTGCAAGACTATCGAAGCCAGCGTGCAGCGATCGTGCGCTTCGAATATCAATGATTCGGCACTGTATCGCCGCGCTGAGAACCAAACGAGAACGAGAGAGTATCGCGAGCATCGAGGCATATTCACGTAAATACGATTCGATGGATTTTTCGATAGCTCGAACGATGACGCACATCATTTTACAGGCGGCCGAAATTTCTCCGGAAATTTATATATTTTTTTACAGTCGTGTTTTCTCGCGCTTTCTCGTGTCTCGATGACTACCGGGGTCCGTGTTGGTCGAGCGTGCGTATCCTGCCAATTTAATGTGTCCAAGTGGCGAGAGATAAAATCGTTTTCACGACGATCGATATGCCCAGGCTCGATGACCAACGAGATATTCACGTTTCGCGATCGCATCGGATACATTTTCAACGATGTAGCATATAGTCCGAGTATGGATATAATTTTATGCCGTTCGCTATAGTAATTCGAGCGGAGCGACGCGGGTTTGCGATAAGACGCGGACCAGTATCGCGTCCCGAAGGTGTGTGGCCGGTATAGCGAAAAGCCGAGAAGATGTGCAAGGAGGAAAGAACGTACTCTCTGGAGAACCATCATCAGCGCCCCAGCACCTGCACTGTTTCTCTCGCTTCTTCTTTCACAAGCCTCTCGCATTTCCTTTTTCTTTTGGCCATCCTTTCATCGTCGTCGAAATGCCTCCACCTCCTTTGGCTCGTTGCACCACGTACCACGTGCATGCGCCACGCTCGTGGTCCAATTAACAACGCTAATTTCGCGTCGGTCGATACATGCACCCGGAGCAGTACAAAAAATTGCAAGACCCGCGCGATTGGGATCGCCCGAGCATCGAGCCGCGCGCTGTCTCTCTTTCTTGCTCGCCGGCGCGCAGAGCTTCGGGCTTGCACAACGCGCGCACTACACGATTATCTTTTCGCTAATGCGTGTAAGCGTTGTTGGCTGAAAAAAACGTTGAAAACGGAGCGCTTGCAGCGATTCGCCTCTTGCTTATCTTAATTTTCTGTTTCTCGTGTCTTTCATTAAAAGGGAGACGCCGCTGACGCGACACTCCGATCACAATATATCCGAGACACGTTGGAATCGAGCAAAAGTCCAACGAGGATCACTCGACGACGGTCCTCCTCGCGCTTCTTCGAATAAAAACTTATGCATCTCGCGTGCTCCCTTCTGGCTCTCTCCTTTTCGGCTTCTTCGTCGCGCGTATGTCGCCAGTTTCTGTGCGAGCCCACAACACCGCGACGAATGCGCATATTTTGCTTGCAAACGACGATTTAGCTGGAGATTGGAATCTCAGTGAAGGCGAATACCACAGTCTCCGAGTGTACTATGCGTATAACGTGTGTAGTGAATTTGGCGCTGCATACGGGGTGATCGGAAATCAAGAAGTCGTCCATTTTCGAAACAATCGGTTGATCTTATATTTGTCATCGGCGATAAAAACTGCGTAACAACAACAACAACAACAACAACAACAACAACAACAACAACAACAACAACAACAACAACAACAATAATAATAATAATAATAATAATAATAATAATAATAATAATAATAATAATAATAATAATAATAATAATAATAATAATAATAATAATAATAATAATAATAATAATAATAATAATAATAATAATAATAATAATAATAATAATAATAATAATAATAATAATAATAATAATAATAATAATAATAATAATAATAATAATAATAATAATAATAATAATAATAATAATAATAATAATAATAAAGCTAAGGCAATTGGAATTTTAAAAGACATATTTAATTTGTTTTACTTGATGTTTTGGGGACCAGCACTACCTTGAAATTGCAGGTGAAGGTCCATAGTAGGAAGATTAAGGAATTTACCGAATAGAGCTAGTTCGTCTTTAAGGTCAAAGCAAAACGAAGAAAATCTCAGAATACTGACTTTTTCTCTGTAAAAATGATTTTATCAGCACGAATTTCCGAGTTCCGATGAAATATATAAACTCTGAGTCACTCTGTATACAGATGTCGACAACACGTATGTTACGATACAGCGAGAGGACATTTGTACGAGTGGCTGGAAACAATCTTGGCATCGTCCCTGCTCTGTGTGTCATACTTTACCAATCTTATGCGTACTACTACTATAAATACGCCCATCGGATCCGATTGTATTTGAACGAAACGTTCTGGATACACAGCGGCGAAACTTTGGCAACAAATAAGAGTGAAGATTGGGTCGATTTCAGTCGGTAGCCGCCTTCAACGTAGAAATTCCTCGCACTGGAAAAAAATTCTCCGGGATTTATCGATTTTGTTCGTCCGTCGCTCTTTCGTCCTTCTCGCTATATCGCGCCGCGGAGATCCGCAGAATGTTAAACCGAGGGGCGAGATGGTGCTCTGGAATTTCTGCATTTTTATTATTCACCGTTTTTCAACAGATGAGAGCTAATACAAGAGCTGCATTTTATATCACATTGGTATAACCGTGTAGATTGGCATTACGTGATTCCCTCGAAATCGTTGGTCGCTGATTGTCCCCATAGTGGCATAAAATCAACAAGAAACGAGAATCGTAGTAGCATGAAGAGCCGATAGCGTGAACGACGAGTTTCTCACGGATCGCGCTACGTAATAATCTGCTATAGCCAGCCGAGCGAGCTCGAACGTGACCCAATTAACGGCGTGTCCGGTGAACGATTATCCTCTCTGAGCCTTAAATGTCCTCCCGGCACTCGGTAACTTGCGCCGGGCGTGTCCAGGCGCCCGTGCGCGCGTTACTTTCCCGATTATCTCGACGAAAAAAAGAGAGAAAAGGAGGGAGGCTCACCCGCACGACAGCCGAGTAATACCGAGTGGTATTATAAGTCCTGCCTGCGTCGATTGATTTATTACGCTCGCGGTGCAATTAAAATTCGAATTGGAAACCGAGAACGCGCTCGAATGTATACACGCCACTTGTAGGTTTCTCTCTCCGTGTCTGTCGTTCATCGTCGCGAATCCCTTGCTTCGCGAAAAAAACTTGTCCGCGGGGATATGATCGCTCTCCTCAAAGTACCAATAGAGGCAGAACGGTACTGTTGATTGTACGAGCTAAAAGAACGATCGACTTGTATATCGCGCGTCCGAGCTCTCCTGCCTGGAGATCTCCCCCATGAGACACGCCCGTCGTGTATGCCGTACAGTCACATTTATTATACCGCATATACGACTACTTGGTGAGTAATAATCTACAAATGAAGCTGTAAATTTACGTAACCACTTCGATACGCCTCGAAAAGAAAAAGGAAGAAATTTAATATACTCATATATGCTCGAATACGAGGTATTCGAATGGTTCATACGGTTCTTGGATGGTGTTACGAACTCGAAACGATCAAACGAGTTTCCGGAAGACGCAGTGGGTGCAGTCCAATGAACTTGTTCGATCCCACGATATAAAACTTCTCCCGTTTCATACCAGTGATCCCCCTCCCCCTGAGACTTTCACTGTAAATTCTACAGTTGCGGCTTGAAAACTGCAATCGCGTATGACTTTATCCATGAAAGGCTACTTTTTCGTCGAGAGCAGGGCGAGAGATCGACCCGATTCCTATTTGGATTGCGCAGAAATGTTTTTCAGCTCGACACGCGTCTTGGCTGAACATGAATGCCTGCCGTTTCTTTGCCGAGTATGCTTCAAGTCCCAGAGATTCTCTTTCCATTTTTCGGTGGTACAAACATACATTCGAACCGTATGTATGTTCGTGCGATGACCGCAGGGCTCGTTGATCCGACGCACCTGCTCCGGGTGCGGCTATCAATGAGCAGTTACCGTCTCCTTTTTCTTCTGGTATTGCCGACGTCGCAAATATAACATCCTGCACCAACGAGTCGACAACCCAGTGATACCGAGTGACACTTAATTACCCGAAGAATTTCTTTCGCGCTTCACTCAGCGGAGAACGTTCATGATACGCCTCTTTACAGTTTTGAGTATACGACCTTGCGTCCTGATACATAAACCGAGTACGGCGGAGTGAACCTAACAATAAATTCGATTCTATAAAATTTACTTTATAGAATATATTAATTATCGAACAGTCCAGTACACGATTAACAAGTAAAATAAATATAAGGAATAAAATTAATTTACAGAAGAGTGAAAAAAATTATTAATTACGATTTCGAGCATCCCAATTCGGAAATTCTAGAAAATTAAACTTATAGAATTCTTGGAATCGTAATTAATAATTATTTCCACTATCGTGAAGCGAGAGGAATCGTACATCGGACTGGCTGATAATTATTTTATCTAATTAGGAAGAGTTCTCAGATATTATTCGTTTCCTTATTCGAAAAGTAAAATTAATTCGCTTCGATCTTTAAATGAAAATAATAATTCAACACTAGATAAAAGAATAAGGAAACGAGGCTGATAGATAACGAGAGACATTTAATGATGATAATAAACTGTAGAAAACTCGCGGGCTCTAAAGGACGAAACCTCGCGGAGCAGAAAGTAAGAAAGCAATCGAATACTCGGACATTGTATATACCAAATATACATTTTGTATAAATTAAATTACTTATTTGGTGATTTAAAAAAAAATATCATTCGTGATACGCATTTTTTATTTTTTATTAGTCACACCACCCGAAATCGTATCGGAATGGGTTCTAAGGGGTACGGAGTATGGATAACGCGTAGTTATAAGTAAAATCAATGAATAGAGATATTCTTGCGACTTGTAAAATGTCAATCACTTGTAAATTTCGTTATTTGATTCGTGCGATATTATTTTTATTAAAAATGTTCTCGATTCTGTATTTTAAAAAAAAATCTTCATCTCATTGTTTCAAATCGTTGTATCGAATGCATACGAATAAAATTTCGGTGGATTTTATCGGAAAAAAATGGTTTTTCTTAAATGTAGAGTGTCCCTGAAGATCTTTGCAGAAAAAAATAATGAGAGTCGAGTGAAGGTGCATAAATATATACTTTTGGCATAAGCTCGGATACGCCTAACTCGCAATTACTATTTTTTACTTCGTTCACGTTGGTTCATCGCAACGGTCAGATAATTTTGCACACACCTTGTCTCCGTGCACGCGAGATCAGTTGCGAGCCGTAGTTTTCGACGGATACACCGATAATGACTGCCGTGACCAACCACCTCTCGGTTAACTAATCAGCGCAGACCCACGAGAGCAGCTGGCTCTTCGGAAACGAGATCACGCCACCGATATATATATACCTTGATTATGTTCAAACTCTCAGCCGGTTCGCTCCTCTCACATTTTTCAACAAAGGTTTACTCGCTCTAGTATATTATACGAGATAATTCAAGTCGTTAGAACGAAAGAGAAGCCAAGAGCCTCAAAAATGGTGGTTCGTTATCTGATCATTGGCACTGATTGTGACTACCGTGTATGAAACATAATTATTCTTAATTAATGCAAAGATATAAAGGAATACATAATTAGAGCAGTAGAAGCCGTGCACAAGGCGGAAAATATATTTTGCCGTTCTCTCTTCTCGATATTCCGTACAATATCATTGAGAAGCTCGGGAGTATCGCGTGTCCCTCGTTTTTATCGTTCCCCGCTGGCTGTATGTATAAGCGAACCGCAGGGGCATCTCCAACGCGACGAGACGCGATTCAAGACCACGGTGCTTGGCTACCGGAGTTTGCGAGAGAGATCATCGGAGACTCCGGAGAAGAGAAAACTCCCAACTCCCATGGAGCAACAGAAACGGCTACCGGTTCCGACAGAGTGCCGACGAGAGCCGGTTCGCACCAACACCCTTACGAGATAAGCCTTTGTGTGTGCCGTAAGCTCGCTGCAACCTCCATACACCGATATTAGTAAGCGACACCGGGAGCTACCGCATCTGAGGAGAAGCTGCTTAAAACGTAGGAAGAGGAGAAGATACTCCGAGATGTAACACGGTCTTGGATCGAGCTCGCGCGGTTATCTCAACAGTCCCTGCCGATCCGATCGACTCGACTAATTAAGCGAACGGCGCCGCTCTTCCTCGCTTCGCTCAGAGAGCTCTCGTATCAACCTGACGTACGGCTACGAATTAAGGGCGTTGTGTCAAACTGGATAACCAAACATTTATAATTGTTAATCTTTGCTATTCGTGACAAATTTAAATATCGATGATACAGAGATGATTTATAAAATTATGCGATTTTTTATCGTTAGCCATGCCAATCGTAAGAACGTAATTCATTTATTAAAATATTATTCTCCGTTACAGCAGCTGTTTCAGTTGCCGCAATTATTCAAGACACAATCTAGTAACCTTAATCTTTTCCTTTACGCCCAGTTGACACGAAAATCTTCCTTTGACCGAAACGCGACAACTTGCTAAAGTGTCCTTGCTGTTCTCCATTTCTCTGTCGTCGAGAACTTTACACGCAGGGATGAGGAACTCTCCCTTTCATGTGTGATCACGTCGGTGGTAAGGCGCGTGCAACTCGTGCACGCTACGCAGAGAGAAAGGCTTCCTTATGTACGAGCTCGTTACGGCTTTACGGCAAAGGGACACGCAAAGCGAGATGACCGAGAGCATGCGCGCATGTCTGCATTAAGGTGAACGCTTTTTCAAAAGCCGAAATTGCATTGAGCCACACCGAGCAGCCTCGGCCCGTCGGGTCTTCTCCGCTTCTCCCGGGTTATCGTCGTCCTCGTCGTCGTCGTACGTCGTTCTACGGCTAAAGGGCACATCACCTGCTGAAGTCCATAGCCGCGAACGCAGGTGCTGTGCGTACCTTTTATAAGCATTACTTAATTTTTGGCGGTTACATACTCTGAATAATAATCGCGAGAGGAGGAGAAAAGGGAGGAAACCCATCTCATCTTCTCTCAAACTACAACCGCTATACTAAGCCTTCTAACTACACCTATGGTTACTGAGTTTACCGCTGGCCCGCAGTCCGCGGCAAAAAGTTCAAAATCGATACTACCACGTGTGGTTTTAATAATGCCTCGCTTCTGAATTGCCTGGTGAGCCTCGGTCAGTCTCTAGAGGGCGAGAGATGAACTCAGGATGCACCGACACCTGTTTCTCGATGCGTGTCTCTTCGGTTAGCGCGGCTTTCGTGTTTGCCACTCGATGAACCCAGTCAGTCGAAGCGATCCGAGTACTTTTGCGCTCGACCCAACGGCAGCACCCAAAGTCTATCTCCAGCACCGCCTCCTCGCCTCTATAAATCATATTCGGATAGCAAAAAACGCTGCCTGCGTGCTCGGCTTTATTTCTCCGTGTTGTTCCGTCTCCGTTTTATTTTCTTCCTTATTCTCCCCTTATTGCCGAATCCCGAATCGAATGTGTCATTAGCTCCGCGTCGAATCTGTCATTAGGTACGGACCCGAGCGCGCAACGCGATTTCGGCCGTGCTCGCAGTGCCAAATTGCACAGCCTGGAACGGCTGGAACGGTCGAGGTTTATCGCACGCACCGCATTACTCTGACCGGCTACCCTTGTAGACGATTGAATTTATAATTCGATGGGACGAAGCCGCACTTTACTGAGTACGGCATCTCTGGGTATACGTATCCGCAACACCAATTATATCTTTTTCATTTTGACAAATAGAATCGAACTTTCTTTTCAATCAGAGAGTGCCAACCCTTACTCCTTTAAAGTACAGATTTTCGGTTCGTTTTATGATTTATTTATTACTAATTACTTTATTAAGAGAACTCTGTAGAGATATACTAAATTGTATTTCAAAAAATCTTTGTAAATTTCATTAAACATATTTATAATTCTACCATTAAGACGACGTGAAACTTTTACGGTTTAGTCAGAGATAGGACCAATCGTCGTATCCTAAATTCTGATGCCCTTCAGAAGTGTTAGGGCACAGTGCCCTCCGTCTAACTAAGTACTCAGTACTTAGTTCGTGATGCTAACATCACGATGTTTTAATTCCAAAAACCATGTGTACTGGATTAAAAATCTACTGCGCGACAAATTACCGCTTTTAACCATAAAACTTGGACAATGGAAGGTTTCGCGTGGTAGAGCTATAATATGGTAAAGATTTTTTCCCCAATTAAATCGTGATTAAATTATTTTTACATAGAGAAATTATTTATAAAGTTATAAATATACCAAGACGCCATTTTAAAGAAACGTGTTTCTTCTATCACTACAGAAATATTTGGCAAATCCATTAAAAGATACTCAAGGGAGACAATAATTACGAAATAAATTAAAGAATTTCACATAGGACATTTTAATGTCTCTCATATTTAACCGAATGTTGTACGACACGAATGTTTTGAAATATTCATGACAATGCACATTGAGGCAGAGGATTCTATACATTCAATCGTTCTCATGGCAACATATGCGCCAGACTAACGCATAGAATTATATGTTTTATTCCTACATTGAAAAGTTGGTAACGCTGTTTTATCAAAAGGTCTGATAAAAATCGATAGGATCTGATCTGGATCTATACCGGTTTCGTCCATTTTTATTGATTTGTATCGAACCTTTTCATCAGCGGCGCACTCTATAGCCGCGTAATGATGTCCATAATGGCGTGTCAGTGGCTCAATGATGCGAGGGCTTCACAGAGAAACGGCAGAGAGAAGCTATCCCTCGGGCTAGCACACGATGATGATTCAGGGGGTCCAACCAAGCCGAAAGCTCGTTACAGGCTTCCATGGTTTTGGCGTATGTCGAATCACCACATCATGCTTGCCGCAACTCGAACCAACTCTGTTCTCTGTGGTATCAGCTATACCCGACCCATCCTCTCATATCAAACTGTACAACAGCACCATCACTAGCGGCGAATATTTATGCGTACGTCGATGCACCTACCTAGCACAATATGCTAACACATGAATATAACAACGTTGCCCAATTTACATGCAAACAAATTGCTTTTCGACTCTCCTGCTACCAGACGTTCTCGTGCAATACGCGTTGCTTACACCCCGATTGTCAAACCCTGTGTCGCACTTGTCACTGTTATGCTAGGGCAGTGTTAACATTTTTAATTAATTATTAACCGTTTGTCATTTAAAGAAATCAAGATTATTTCTTCGATTGGAAACGATGACACTAAAAAAGAAAGCTTTGTTTTCATAAAAATATTGTTTTCGAGATTTTTATTTCAGGATATTAAAAATGGTGTGAAACCTATAGAAAAATGGTTTAGAAAAAATGTGTGTGTGTGTGTGTGTGTGTGTGTATCATTTTCGTTGTTAAAATGTTAGCTCTTGCAATTTAGGAGACATCGGATTCAAATTTGTTACACCACGTTGACTATCATTGAACAAGGATTGAATTTGGCGTGAATCCCTCGTAGGATTCAATATTTATGACATTTTGAACTTTTTGAAAAAACACTTGGCGCTCTAGCACGAGCAAATTTCGAGATATCGAGCTGAAATTTTGTACACAGACGGGCTAACGATAAACAATGATTGGTATAAAATTTGGCGATCGTCTGTCAATTATTCAAATTTTTATTAACGTGATCTAAAAATTTTCAAAGAACATCAATAAGTTGGAAATCTTGTGAATTTTAAGTTTGGATGCTAAAATCCTCTATTTATTTTTGCCACATTTGATCTGTCGGAATGAAGCCGAGAACAAAAAGTTTTATCTGTGAAAAAGCCAAAACCGATTATCGTTCTTCCTCGTATAAAATTGCAAAGTACAAGTAAGGTTGTACTTTGTAACCTTGTTTTAAATGGGTTTATCAAAATAGACACCGGGTTTCTAACTTCGATCCCAAGTAAAAAAGTAAAACCTTGTAAATTGCTTCCGCATTATATTCCGCCTTTCACAAAGCGAAAATAAACTTTATTTTTATAAAAATACAGCTTCGTCTACAAAGAAAGAAAATTGAAAGAAAGTATTTTTCATTAAATTAGATCTCTCAAAAAGTATTTATTAATTTATTTTTGGGCTTTAGGGCATTCGAAAGAGCATGAATTAAGCTTTGAAAAGAGCCCCAGGGGAACCAAATGAATTGATAATATACATTTTTACACGTGGTTGAACTTAGGTGATCCAATATAGGCAACTATTCGCTACAGATAATTAAACTTATATTACAAATGATGAATATGATTAATTGAAAGAATTGTAATTATACTTTTCAAAAATGTACCGAACAAAAGTGTAATTAAGTATGAAGTGATTAATTACTCGCAACCCTGTACCATTTTATTGCATGCATCACATTCCATGAGAATGATTATCCTCGGTGCATGCGAAGACTGGTACTCGTTTCCTGTTACCAGGGACGATTGATAGAGCCGACGTTTCCTTGATCTGTGAAATATGTACAGTTGTGTCGTTCCGAGGAATTTTCGCATCCTATCGTATAGTCAGCAAGTTCTCGCACCCTTGAAGATGAAATAGTACCCGGGTGAATCAGTCGAGAAATCGCTGAATATTCTCGCAATCAATTGAATAACTTGCGCGAATACCGATTAGCTGAGTCAGACAGTGGATTTTCTACAAAGAGCATTGATTTTCATTGAACCGTACTTCACTTAGAGCGTTTATTTGTGTCGTGGACAAATGAAACGAAACTCGACGCCGGTACAGCGAGATATATATTCCTTTTGACTGAAACGCACCCCAAGTGGGTAGTCGCGCGTGCGAGCGACTACTTCGCGGACCGTTGCACACGCTCAAGCCATCCGGTTCCGGTTCTGCAGTCATTTCCGGCAGGCACGCGACCTTTCGGCATAAGGTCTCGTTCTTTCCACGCATTCTCCGTGTCTCTTTCTCTTCTGTTGAATGGCTCGCCCTCGCGTTCTTCCCTCGTCATCCACTTCCACATCATAAAACGCTTCGCTCGTACGAGCGACTTGCTACTATTCAAGAATCAACTGTCAGCAGCCCCTCGATATCGAGAGGAGAGAAGGGTCGTGTAACGACTGACTCAAACCAGCGGATGAACGAGTTCTCATTATTCTTTAGCCACAATCTCGCTTTCTTGTTCCGCGACACCCCCGCTCGATCAGCAGCAGCAGCAGCAGCAGCATCCAGCACTCAGCACCCAGCACCCAGCACCCAGCACCTAGCAGCGGTAGTAAACTTTTGCTGAGCTTTTCGTCAACCCTCCAGGACTGAATATCGGGAGGGGAGAGCAGATCCATTTTTGCAACCCCTATGAGTGCACCATCAAAAATCGCTTTCGTCACTCTGACCGACGGCAATTTATCCCTCGAGAATTCGTACGTATTACATCGTAAAATGTCGTATCCTTCGCTTCTCAAAATTTACATAACAATTGAAGCGAAACGTTCCCGTACGTCGAATAGTCGCGTTCCGTCTGTGATTCCCGTTCAGCGAGGGCGATCGTCGCGGATATTTATTCTCTTTCTCTGGCGCAATTCCAGGGACCACAACGACTTGACCATCACGACTCTCGTTCGTTATATAGCTTTTACGGCGATATAGCACAAATCTTCTCGCACAGAAGACTCGCCGCTCGCCAGAGCACTCGTGTAACCGTGAGAAAAAAAGATACATAGACTCGTTCGCGTGTACGGCAGCTTTCTCGGCGAGCTTGGTCTCTCCTTCCTTTACCGTACACCCGAGACTCAGCCACTTTGCGTTTTCTCCTCGGCAGCTATATCGCTCGCTCTACTTCTTGATTTAGTATAGTTTACCGTCTCCGCGATCATTCCCACGTTTCTTTCGATCGAAGTTCTCGCAAACATCATTCCTATATCCATCGATGCTACCATTCGAGTCGTATTTACTACTCGTTATTATTCAATGGGGCACAACTGGGTAATCATTATTGTAAAACAAAAGCGATTACTATCAACAGAACGTTTTAAATAATTACAGGGCAATTTTTACCTTTTATGCCCATTCGGTCTACGCTGTCGGAGAGAAAAATCGAAGAGTCAGGGGCTACGGTGCGAAATCAGAGAAACTATGTGAATATATCGCAGGTTCAACCCTCTACACACTTCCGAGGTGACGAGGGACTACAGCCAAGCGTTCGCAATTGAAACACAAGGGCAGTCGAGGACCCGTCAGGGGATGAATATATAGTCGACGCGCCCAAAGCTCGTCTCTTCATTTGCTCCCATTGTCCGGCGACTCTTCGAGCACACAAACGGTATATATCAACAGAAGGAACTGGTTTTTTACAGATTCGCTCGTTACGCGATAAACGACACGAAAAATTATACAGGACCTATCTTGAACGTGCAGTGGCCGATGATTTTAAATATAGCAATGGAAACTGGGGCTTTCGACGATTGGTGTGACGCACGCAATCGTACTTCGCTCATCTTCTTTCAATCTTAAAAGGCTCGGTGGATGGTGTGTCCAAGATTGCGTAGTACGTCTTCGAAGAAAGTCCTTTCGAGTTTAAGGATGTGGGAGCGTCGCGTGCCAGTCAATACACTATCACAAATTGAAAATTCTAAATGAAAGCACTGCCAGCACTCGTATATACTTTAATATTACTCTAGCACGAATACACGCCCTACACGCGAGCATATCGCATATCTTTTATATAATTATTTTATTAAATAATCTCTGTTATATATTGCGTGCTCTTCTGTCATTTGTAACGTTAGATTACTCATGTACGAACTGAAGTATAAGCGCATAATAAACTCCGAGCACGACATTGAAAGCCAATTAGAACGACGTGTAAGCAACTTTATTTATATACCGCTCTTTCGAGATTTCGTTATATATACTTTTGTGAAAAAGATTGCAAGCTACAAAGAAAATGTATGAATCAAAAATAATATGAATTAATTATTTTTCTAGGCACATTCCCATTCTGACTCGTTAATTTGACTTGACGGTGCGCATATGGAAACTAAAATTCAAAGATGATGTTACTAAGCTAAAGAAGTGCAATCAATTACTATTGTTGCTATGATACTAATAACAATATTAATCGAACAAACTATTTTTACAGGTGACTCTGACTCTCCGGAAAGTTATTCGCCCAATAGGTAGTATAGTACAAAGATGCACTACTCAATATTATGAACAGCAGTAAATACAACAAACGCAGAGAGACAGAGTGGCAAAAATATTTTTATTTTGTTGATACTAGTTGGTTTTACTACAGTGATTGATTTGATCAGTTTAATCGGTAACAATAGTTTATTCTACTACACTGGCAATTCATCATCTACGTCGTTTATGAAGAAATTCTATTTCACATCGTAATCGGTATATTTACCGCATACTTCAGTTATGCTTACTCAGGCAACAGTATATTTTTCCTCGACAAGCGAAACCACCGGAAAGAGAAAAGTGTTCGCGGTCGCTCGACACTGATGAGTGTTCAATTCCCGACGCTAGTCACGCGAGCAAGTATCTAAGGCATACACGGATGTTTCGCCAATGTTTAATAACGGACAATTAGTATTTTTATATCATCGAAATTTAAATCGATTTTTTTCTATTATTCTTGTGACAAGTGCTTCTTGTCTCTCATACACTCATCTTATCTTGATTACATTTAATACAATTATAGTAATTCTTAGGCAGATACAGCGTCTATGTTCGTTCAGTAGAATGGACATTTTTGGGAAATCCAATTCAGGGTGCGAGATACGTGATAGTGATTGTAAGCGCGGGATCGAGAAGCCTAATTCATATTCCACATTTGCGAATCGTTATAGATATCGAGTCGAATTGCTTGAACCAATTAAATTAAAATAGATTGAACACCCAAATTCCAGTTTTTTCATAGTTCCTCTATCAAAGAATCGTCGAATCTGGTTGGTTAATCAATTTTTATTTAATTGGTTCAAGCAATTAGTTACGATATCTATGATTCGCAAATGCGTAATTCTTTGGCAAGCGGCCGTGTGAATTTTAACATTTATGTAGATGCAGCGTCTATGTTCGTTCAGTAGAATGGACATTTTTGAGAAACCCAACTCAGGGTGCGAGATACGTGATAGCGATTGTAAGCGTGAGAACGAGAATTATTTATATATATATATATATATATATATAAATATAAATAAATAAATAAAATGAAGTATATGCGTAGCGTATACTTTGAAGACATTTTCGTATGTTTACCGTCTATTTCAAAGACATCTGACTGTTATAAGAACTGTCAATTGTAACTTTGGTCCACTGTTGAGGGCACCACGATTCCAGCCAGAAAGGATTATTTCTAGAAACCTAGCGTTCTCATAGATGCTCAACTTTAATTTTCGTAACGTACCTAACTTCTATATTTATCGTGTCACTTTGATAGACAGAAATTTATTGTCAAACGAAACCAGAATATGTCAGATAGACGCTCGACGATCCTGTAACATCTCCATATTGGCATGTTTCGTGGAAGCACACCGACTTAAACTCAATGATTTGTAACTAAATAGCTCGTGACCTGCCTTTTACACGGTATATTGGGAATCTATGATATTTAATTCATGTAACGCTCTACTCGGTAGCATCTAATTTTGAAACGTATAAAAGTCTTGTCCTGTGAACGTTATGAAATTTGTGTATAATTCGTCGACTTTGTCAATTAATATTTCACTTGAATGCTCGATAACGAATTTTAAAATTTAATCAACAGAATATATATCATTCGGACAACATATAAAATTTACACATGTAGGAACCATTTGAACGTGCAATAGCCGATGATTTAAATGTAGAAATAGAAGCTTCGGGTTTGGTCGTCCGAAACCACAGCTTTCATTCCTATATTATACAGGATTGCCTATACCAAATATTTTATTCGACGAGTAGCACGTTACGAAAACGAAGTTATTTCCAAAAGATTTATTACTCTCGCCATGAAATGCACAACAGTCGCTTCTGTGTTCGATAGCTTGATGCGTCTGTGCCCCAGGGGATTCGATAAAAAAAAATCATTCATGAACGAATCGCCAATAGTCGGGCTCGCATTTATTGGTCGTCGAATAATTTCACTCTGCGACATGTCCCGCCAAGCGTGGTCCGCGCAGCTTATCGATTCGACAATATCGTTTCGATTCCACGTGTCTGTCGTCCCGGTCAATTTAATTTTAATCTCGAAACTCAACTTCCCTTTCGCTACCGCAGACAGGATTAATTATTCTTCGGTAGAAAGAAATCATTCGAGTTGTATCGTACAGTTGGCCAACTATTCTGTCTGAAATGAGGAAAGTCGAAGAACAAGCAGCAAAGGACGAGAACACTCTGAACGACAAGGAGAACAGGCGAGAAACAATCTTAGGTGTGTAGCGGCAAGCCATAAAGCAAGATTAATGAGGCGAAATGCACTTTGGTACTGCTCGCAAGAGGGGAAAGACGTGAGAGGAGAATGGAGAAGACGGCCAAGCGGAGGCGGAGGCTGAGCAATATCCACACGTCTCCGTTGTACAGCTAGAGAGAACTAGCTTGCTAGTCTAGCGCGCGACAGGCACGACCCGTTGGCGCCAGCAGCTGACTGACCGGTCTTTCCTGCTTATTCTTCTTCTTGGCCCACGATTTCTATAGATGATCCTTCTCATCACAGCGCCTTCTTTCTACTCCTATAAACCAGTCGTTCGGAAAGGTAAAGCTCGAGTCCGTGTCTCGAGGGACCCCATGGGTCTCTTGAAAACAACGAACGCTACTCTCTCGCACACCCGCATCCAATCGGTTCAAACGAGCGAAGAACCACGCGGGTTAACGCGTATACCACGATAATAGGCACAGGTATAGGCTCGTATGGGTTTTTTATGGGCTCGCGAGACGAAAGATTAGACCTTAGCACCGGCGCCCAAACCGCATCAGGTGGAACAACACACCGCGCGAACCTGTATCTGCTCCATTGACTTCATCGTACCTTGGGAATGTTTTCTTTTTTTTTTTTTAGACGCTAGTACCTCTGAGATTGCGAGGGAGTGGAGTTGAATAAAGGAAGACTCTGAACGAAAAGGGGATTCGAAACAACAAGCGGACATCACCGGCTGTTTTCTAATCGGCCTTTGACCAGACAAATGGTTTTTCTCATCAGAAGCAGAGAAGACGAGAGAATAGCCGCAAATTCTTTTCTCGAATGTGCAAGACACGAGTGGAAGTTGGATCGGGGGCACCCGACGAGGAAGAGATGACGAAGACATCATCCAAAACACCTTGATCCAGAATACTTGATACAAGGACGAATTCTTGTAAAAATTAAGGAGGTCTTTCGATCGTTGCTGGTAGCAATCGTTACATCTCGTCGTCGTCGTCGTCGGAACAGGTGCGTCCATCGAGGCTCATCTTTCGGTTTATGTTTTCTTTATTTTTCGTTATATCCTCTCTCCGCCGGTTTCAGGAATGCCGCATCCATTATACCGTTTGGGGTGATTATACGTGGCGGCCAAGTGCTGCGCGACTCAACTACTCCGCATGTTTGGTGAGATCGAGCCGAGGTATAAAGCGAGACCGAGGAACCTTCCCCAGTGCGACACCTTCGTATGCAACCTGGTATAGGAACACCGCCCAGAGACGTGTCATCGAGCGTTCGCCAAAGAAGTGGAGCAAAAAATATATGTTCGCGGCCCAGCAACGCGTCTCCTCGTCTCGTCGTGGCGAGCAGGTGCGCACAGATCCAGTCTTCCTGCGAAAAGAGTTTGGACCACTTATCTCCTGTAAGATGCTTTATACCTATCATAACAATAATAATTCAAATTTTGTTTATAAACGAATATACGTCGACTCGGTAAAATAAAAAAAATTCTCGAGAATAATTAACTACTATTTAAACTACCAGATATGCAAATTACTATCGTTAGCTTTCAAAGCAATGCAATTTTGTTCCTTAATAAATGTTTTACATCCTTTTAACTTGAGGAGGACGACCGGCTGCATTACGGTCAACGAGGGTTCGTTCACTAACGCGGTAAAATGGATTAATACAAACGTTATAGGTATTTGAAAAATCATTCTACCAACAAAGTCGGAAGAACCAATAGAATAAATTTATCTGATTTGGATTATTTATTGAAAGATATATAATGTAAAGCTGCAGATTTGATCCGGTATTGACCATCTGTCGAAACATGTCAATGTAAATATAACGCGTCGCTCATAATTATTGTCGATTTAGGCTATTTGCCAGTATTCAAGATTAGATGTGAAATATTCGGCGAATTTTCTGCATGACCGTGTTGAAATTCTTAAAATGTAATATACAAGCAGCGACTTTGTTATTTGTGTCATTCAATCGCGTAGCGATTGCATAGAGTGTTAATTGTCTGATAGAAGTGTCGAGAGAGGCATTTTTGCATGAGACGCCTTATAAAATCCTTGATTTTTGCATTGAGATTTATTATAAAAAAAAAAAAAGATCGGTAAGTAGATTTGGGATTTAACAATAGCAAAGCTTGGCTCTTAATTTATGTCACATTTAAAATTGAAGACTTTATCTAAATATTAGGTACAATTGGTCGACCACCTCAATTAAAGTGCCAAGTTTCACCGATCACTGTCTCAGTTTCTGAGTTGTTAACCCTTGTAGGCAATTATCATATTCTTTCGAATTTTCCTTGCGATAAGCTCGGTATTTTTGATCTGGAAATGATGATCTTCAATTTCCAAGTTTTCAATTATTTTCAGAACAAATTTGTTTAAAAAAAACGTTTATTTACAGAGGTCCCTTAAAGTACTCCAACAAATAGTTTGGTTTCGCTATTTTCCATTGTAACATTTGCTAATATTCAATTTAATCAGAAAAAGTATTCAAAACAAACTGCATATTTTCTTATGTGAATTATAATAAAAAGAACGTTTTTGTATCTGGAAAGGTACCAGCTTCAAAGCACATATGAATATTATGCGTGTAACGATCTTGTCTTTCACTGTTTCGAAAAGCTCGCTGGTGTATATGGAGCAAGGGAGAGAAGAGCGAGAGGGCCAGGAAGACACGGGCAAACGGACAGACACGGTTTGGACGAACGAGGATGAATTAGGTGCCGCCCAGGCACACCGCATCGGTTCCCGGTCCTGCCTCGCCAAACGCGAATACGAATGGCAAATGGCGGGTGACAAGGCATCGGCATCTGCGCTTAATTAATGCACCAGGCAGCGTGAGCGGGAGCAGAGTCGGGACATTGCGCAATACTGCCGAGGCTACTGCTATGCGATGGGGAATGGGATGCGAGGATCTGGCGTGAGAGCCGTCGGCCCTCGCCAGCCATCCGACTCTCGTTCCTCTCGTTCCTCGCTCACTCGCTCTACCTACTGTAATGTGACTGACACACACACACACACACACCACAAAGTCGTTTATACATACAGGATCGGACAGTGCGGCGCTAGATCCTCGAGTCCGTCAGCTCTTGTGTTTCGAGAGAGACAGCGATGAGCTTCTATCGTCCGGATGCGACGACAAAGATCCGGAGAAAGGTATACAATTCCTTTGGGAGAGCTATCGTTTACAGATGATGACAAGATTCATTGTTATATAAGCCATGATATTCCTGGTCCTGGTCACAAGCGATTCTAATTGTATCTACAAGTGACAATGTTTATACATATCCTGAAATAAATAAATAATACAACATATTTTTTCTTTAACTAATTTATGGTTTTTCTGTTAAGGGAATGCCCTTTCTGTCGCACGTATTCAGCTTCGCCTGAGGTGAAATTACGTGATCGCAAGATGCACCATAAGGATCGCACGAGTGCGAGAAAAAGGACGTTGAAACTTTTCTTAAGGGGAGGCCGAAGTCACGTGACGTATGCCACGAGAAACCGAGAGTGCGAGAGAGACAGAGGTAACAATTTCTAACACGATTTTCTCGGACCCAGACTTTTCGTTAAATGTCGGATTTACGGGGTCACTCCGTGATTCACGCAGTGGGACCCACTCTTCCTACATTCCTACAAAAATCTGGATTCGAGAAAAATGTGTTGAAAGTATTGAGGTTAACTGACGGTATCGAGTCTCACCTTAAGAGGAGGGGAAACCTCCATCATCTTAAGATAATATGGAGCACAACTCGGTCGGTAACAAGAACTGTAATCTGAATTTCTCTGTCACGGTGTATCCGTCGGATAAAATCCGAGAACGTTGCTCTCCGCTTAATAATCTTGCAGGACGACGTTCTCGTCTTTTATCCGACAGATCAACCGCGGAGGAGAAATTCGGGATCGCAAGTTTAGTTCTATCTCTCTTACACCCATACATATTCCACGTTATCTTAAGGCGAAGCAAAACCTATACAGGCGGCAACAAACATTTCCGGTCAACAATCTTTTTTAGGGTCCTTTAGGGTTTCACAAAGAAAACGAGTTTTACATAATTGCCTGATGCGCTGTGCATCTTGTAAAGCTTTGCTCTTATCTGTAAAATTCTGGCAACGAAAAAAATTGGAACGGAAGGGTTCGTTTATTTATTATAAAGGTTTCGCCTCCCCTCAAGGTGAGGCGAAAGACTCACTCCACCCTACCGGAGTGTATGAGAGAGACAACACCATACGGATCGCCCGAGAGAGAACACACCAGTGTCACGTGGTACAAAGTGGAGTGAGTATTTCGCCTCGCCTTAAGGCTTACTTACATACATGTGCTGTTTCTCTCTTACCCAGCCGTGAGCGTTATTTAATTATATATCACTCGTACCTATGAATCTTTCGCCTCCCCTTAAGTATTCCAATATTAATTTGGATTGTAACTTACGCCAAAGGCTTACTTTAATGTCCCAGGTTTTGACGAGCCCATCGAAGGGCTATTCAAGCTCTGCACCCTCTAATTACATCCAAGTCTGAACTTTACGAGCTATTACAGGAATTCACCAACGACGACAGAAGGCGCATATGCATTTCGCGAATAAAAACACGAGGAACAAGAGAGAGGGGCTTCGTCTCCTCGAGTTTTCACGTCGCCGATCAGCAAGCTTGCCCACACCACGTGGTAGTTTCTCGTCGTGCCCTCGCTCGATCCTTATACGGTCGGTTGCTGTATAATTCATCGCGGACTGTCGCACGTACACACGCATGCAAGTACCAAAGAGCAAGAGAGAGAGAGAGAGAGAAAGAGAGAGGAGTGGAGTGGAGTGAGGAGATCGGCCATTAACGACAACGACGACCGAGCAAGTATAGTATTCCATCGCAGAGAAGGACGAGAGTACGAAACTCCTGCCGGCGACGAATTTCTGTTCTCGCGGTCTCCCTCTCTATGTGTAATGCGGAACTGAAAACGACGATGGAAGTACGAGAGAAGTCGAGGAGTCGGGGGTCGTCGCTACAAAAGAGCGAGCATCGCGAGCAATGATAGTAGGGTAGACGCGAAAGAAGAGCCGGGTGAAAGAGAACAAAATGTAGCAAAGGTATATACTTCCAAGGCATATACACTGTACAGATGCGTGAGAAGGTATGCGAAGCGAAGAACCCGCGAGTATTCTCATCCTGCGGGGCACTGCGTGCGCGCAGCTTGTCATTACGTGGAGTCGGTTAGTAGAACGTGATAATATGCCCCCGCAACAGGTGTATCGACACTTGTAAGTTTCACTACTGTCTCCCTTTCCTTTCCGTTGGTCTGTGTATATGCACTCGTATATCGTGTGCACGCACTCATCGATATACTCGTGTATCAAACCTACATGTACGCAACCCGGTTAACTTTGAACAAACGAGTCGATTATGCTGTAGTCTTCGATGAAAATATACTAGGTGCATGTAGGACCTGTACACGTGTGTCGGTATATACCCGGGAAGAATCGCGCTCGTGCTCAGATTTGTGCAACGAGATTGCCCCCTCCCCGGGGGTGGGGGGGGGGCTCCTCCGCCTTCATGCGCTACAAAACGTACTGGGTGTTCCAGGCCAAACCGACCTAACCGTAGCTCTCATATTATTTAATTTTTTTCAATCGGCACGTTGTAGAGAATAGAAAAAAGAAATGGTCCACCAACTTTTGAATTAGTTTTGAGCATTTGTTCAACAGCAGTTTGTTTATCGTCAATGTACGTATTATTAAATATATAATTTAAATTAATTTCTTGCGACCTTACCGAATATACGCGCATCTCTACTTTATATGATACATTTGTTTTGATAATATATGAGTATAATATATATATATACTCATAATATTCTTTGATAAAAAGATATTTTTGAATCAATAGAATTTAATTGCTCGGGTTAATTTGGCGTAAAATATCATATACGCTGGTATGTATGTACTATATAGCACTACCTGTCTGCGTACTTTCATTCACCGTGCTTCATGATGATGATGATGATGATGACGACGACGACGACGATGAAGAAAAAAGGACGCGACGTCGAAGGGAGCACAGCTCCGCGTGAGCGTGGTCGAAGCCCGTGTTCTCACCCTTCCCCGATTCGCCAGGCCACACGGCCCCTTATTCGATCTTGACCAACCCGTAATTAGGCAATTATTTATTATCCTACCGAGAGCCGCGTGAGCCCGCCAGTATTCCACTCTCGTTTACCAGTCGTTTATCTCACGAAAACGCAAGAGTCACACACACGAGTGAAAAAAAAAAAACGAACGTATATTTCTCTCGTGGTCGTTGTCGTCGTCCTTGTCGTTTTCGATGCGGGTTCGACGCCACGCGAGGAGGGCAAATTGGTCTTTCGTTTTGTATATATGTGTACGCGCACACCCCGTCTTTCACTCTACCCTATGGACTTTCTTTACAAAACTAACTTTGGCTTTGTCTCGCGCTCGCATCCCTCGACCGCGATCGCCCTTGCCTCTTTCGCCTCTCTGGGACACAGCATCGCGGCTATCCGCGTTCTTTTTTCTCGATGAACAACAATGGGCAATGAGATAAGGCTAACGGCCCATTGTCTCTCTCACGGTGTATGTGTGTGCCTATTGCGCGCAATATTCCGCAATGTATCTGGATCCTCTTGGTACGGTCTCGGGTCTCGTCGTCGGAGAATGTGCGTTCTCTGCAAATAAGTCTCCGAGGTTCTCGCGATGCGGGCTTCGCTTATTTTCTCGCACCTACCACCAAACCGCTAGCTCTCGGTCGTGAAAAAGAATAAAGACCTTTTCGTCTATGCGTACACTCCGGAATTTGGAGTTGTCGGGGGCGACGAGGGATCTTTGCTTCGACGAGCAATCAGGGATGAGAAAAAAAAAAGAGGAAAAACATAACCGAGCGAACCGCCAACACGGTCGGGGCCACTCGAAGGTGGTTCTATTGTCGCGCCCGAGCGTCGGAGTGGAATTAGCTTCACGGGGTGTTGGAATGAAACGAGACGGGCGAACTGTTGGCGCCGTTAGGACTGCAGGCAGGCGGCCAGACAGGTGCAGCCATCGTCATCCGAGACCCGAGAGTCTGCCAGCGAGACCCCGAGCTTGGATAAGATATCGAACGTTCGAGCGAGAGAAGAAGAGTCGCGGTGCGCGATGAGCTCTTCGATCTTGATGCGTCGACGAGAAAATGTGTCTTTACGCACCGCTCCCGAGGTCCACCGCTGTATTTATATCCTAGAAGCACTCTTGGGTGGAGTAACGACACCGACAACGTTTGAAAGCCGACATCCTCTTACATTGATGAAGCATTAAATTGGGCGCTATGTTGTACAAATATGTTGTCACTCGCGATATATGCGTAGATGGAGCGACTTGCGATTATTTCGGATGACGCGCAGATATTAAAAATCACACGATAATTCACTTTTGTCATATATTATTATCTGCAACCGTTCGCTACGCGTTTACTTTTATTTGTAAACTATTTTCGCGGGAAATTTTTCCAACGACGCACTCGATATTAACGTTTTTACATTAAAGTTTGTTACCGTTTGGTGTCGTAGAGGTCACTCGCGATACTCGGAGGTCAAAACCCTGCTTAAAAAATCCCATTAAAACTGACTGTTGACCTTCATTAAATTGATCTCATTGAAAACTAATCGGTTACAATGTGGTTTTATATCCGTTTTACTAAGATTTCATAAGCAAGAATAGTTACTGCAGGTGTAAATACAAAAAATACGCGGAACCGCACCTTTTCTTTTTGTATAACTATCCAATTAACACAAATAATAAATATATCGATTTGGTATATGAAAATATTAGTTTAATATATTTCTGTTTAGGTAATCATTTAGACATCCTTAAGATAAATATCATAAGGAAGAAAACCGAGATAAAATAATATTTTTAAATACCAAATAGAAAACGTTTGGACTTGTACTACTTGGATTTAACATATTATCGCGTGTTTTTTACTTGTAACCCTTTATCGCGCGAAGGGGTTAACCATCGAAGTGATGCGTACGAGCGTAATCAACACTGCAACTAACTCCCACGATGATATAAAAACACTTTGTTAGGTGGAGGGTCTCATTCGTGTTTAATTATACCGTATGAAGGTTACGCGCGATATATCGACGCTGTTTACGAAAACTAGCATGTTTCAGATTTCTTACGAAAACAAGCACGCTTGATATCAGCGCGAAAACTAGCATGTTTCGGCTTTGACCACGAAAACTAGCAGGTTTCGACTTTCACCGCAAAAATTACCACGTTTCAGTATCACTGGAATTGTTTCTCATTTTTTGCTCCACGTTTTTTGAACATCCTTTTTTACCCCAAATTGACGAAGTATTTTTGCTTGTCATTTTATAGTGTTTTATTTTTTGTTTGAATTTATTTCATACATATTTTACTGTTTGAATTTTGGTCTGCTAGGCTTATCATAAGATGGCAAACAGCGAAGAGGCCAAAAAACAACAATGCCTTACTCCGTCAATGAAGTAGCACAAAGAGAAATTCACGATTTTTTAGAAATCTCAAAAATGTTTAACTGGACGCGAATTAAAATTGCGAGTATTCGGGAAATATTCGTTCAACCCTACGTCGATACAGTCCGCGTTAAATATGATTTCGATCAAGAAATCTCTCTTGCTCCAAGGGAAAAAAAAGATTAACAAGCAACGCCTGACAGAGATTTCATTCCTATGGAACATAATCAAGCTTTTTCGAGAATATTAGACGATAGCGTCCTCTAAGATTCCAGTAAATTTGTTGAATCGTATTTTCAATAATGTTATTATTTTTTTAATAGAAAACGAATATAAATGTTTAAGGGTGAACGGGCGATACGCCCTTAATGTTTTTCATTTATTCCTTATAGTGCTCCCGAAAAAATTATTAAAACATTTGTGAAAGTTCTGAATCTTATTCGATTTACTTCGGCAAATATACTATTTTTTCCAGTGCATATCGAAATATGCTAGTTTTCAAGCAGCATATTTCGATCGACTTCAAGCAGCGTCGATATGTAAATCATCGACTTACAATTAATGCAAATACCGCAGTAATTAATAGCATTTTCCACTGGTAAACTGAGTACACGTTTAAACAATTGTTCTCATCCCGAAAAGTCGATACGATGCGCGATTAGTGCACTAGTGGAAAAAAAAGTACTTTTAAGTAATAAAAAATGGCGATTTTTGAAATATTATCAGTTAGATACACAAAAAGTATACCTAACATCCGCCTGAATGATAATTTTTTACATATTATCTTGAAGGGAAGCTCAAGTCACTAGACAGGACTACGAATCCCTAACACATTTTTCTCGAACCCAAATTTTTTGATAAATGTCGAATTTATGGGACTCACTCCGTGCCACATTCACACAGTGAGTTCCACTCGTCTGACGTCCTAACAAAAATCTGGATTCGAGAATAATGTGTTTAAAGTTCGTAGGTAAACTGACGGTATCGAGCCTCGCCTTAAAAAGTAATCACACAGGATAACTTTACGGATATATTAGGTAGGCTTTTTGTGTACGAAATGGAAAAACTTTTGAAAATCGTCATCTTCTTTTACTTGGATAATTAATTACAGTCCTTCCTCGCGCCAAAAAAGCAATGAATACGAGCACAATCGATAACGATGTTCGACCAACGTTTTAAATATGTATATCGTTAAGTATCATGGAGAGGTCACTCGCGATGCACGGAGGTTCAATAATAAATACGAGCGTTCGCAGAAAATAAAGTACCTGAAAATGGCCGATGTCTTTTAACTAGCTAAAACATTTATGGCGCTTCCCACTGGTGCACTGTTCGTGCATCGTGTCCAGTTTTCTGAATGCGAGCAAGTATACACTTAGGGCATTAATCTTTTATATCTTTCCACGTTAAGCCTTGCACTGAGATTTATCAGTGGAAAGCGCTATTAACCGTGTCTTTTGTTTAATTAACGACACTTTACCGCGCAAAGGGGTTCGAACCGACAACCAACGCTATAATATTCGACCGTAATCGACCTCGCAAGTATCCCCTGCGATGATACAAAAATATGTTTTTGGATAAAAAGTTTTTGTTCATACTTTGTGTTGGACGGAGGTAATTGGCCATACACGGAAAGTGACCAAATAACGGAAACATTACACGGATAAAACAAAAGTAAAACCGAAGGATGCGTTTGTGTTTATCGCGCGAGGGACGTTCCTGCCATTCCATCGCTCGGCAAACTGAATGTCGTTATGGCCGATAACTGCACGTAACTCTTGCAACAGTAGTTACGGTGCCATGGCGGAACAGCGTGCAAACAACGCTCATTGTCTCACATACTACGCGGAACTACGCGGTAAAACAGTTCGTTCGAATTTTGTAGGAAAGAACCAACATGACCGTTATGTTTATTATAATTCGGTTGCCGCAATTTTCCGTGGATATACTACAAATTGCCAAAAAACGAATAAATTTTTAATATAAATTTCTTTTTTTTTTGTGACTGTTTTGTGATTTAAAGCCGCCTTCTTAACGTTTCAGAAATTAACCTGCTGCAGCTATTATAGGTACATATTTGTTGTTTACATATTTAACTTACTTTCATAGCGTATGTAAAAAGAAATGTTGGAGCAGTTTCTAGTAATTGCTCTTTTTTTTATTTTCATTTCTCTAGCCAGTTGTATACAATGTCTCAAAGATCGAGAAGAAGCGGTCGCGTTATCGACGACGAAGATGACGACGTCGACATGCATCCACCTCGTGCGTCCCAAAACACGAAAAGACGCAAACAGAGAGCCTCCCAAGCAGGCTCTAGTAGTCAAAATGACTATGATGATTTAATCATGGAGGACTTGTCACAGACAAGCAAAAATGGCAAAGTTGTAATGCCCGAAGATGAGGAGAATCACCTTGTTGCCAGCGTTATTAGATATTTGCTAGTAGTCGACCGTTCCAAGACTATCGTACAACGAGTTAACATAGTCAAAAATGCTATGGCCAGTCATGGCAAACATTTTAAATACATCATAACGAGGGTTCAGGAGACTTTGAGAGAAGTATGCGCTATACAGGAGAAATACAGAGCGATAATCGATTGTTGAAATATTTATTTAATATTCACTTTCATTTTTGGCATCGGATGCAAAAACTTCTCTGTACTTTACATACTGCGGAAAGCCCCTGTACGTGGAACTATCTTTATCAATTTTGGTTCCTTCGTACAGGAAGTTCTGTGCATCGTGCTCAATTTTGCAGATGGAATTTGCAGTTTCTTCCTCTTTTTATTCTCACATACTTTAATTTCCATTCTTTAATTATAATTTATTTGTCTGCAACATTTATGGTTATCTTAAAATCTGCAAGAACTAAAAGAGATTTTTTGAAACATTTCATAAAATCGAATGTGTTTAATTGATTTTTATTAAATTCAACACCAACCATTCTTCAATAATGTTGTATTTAAGTACGAACTTACATCCCGGTATATTAAAATTTGATATTGGAGCAATTAGACATTTTTCGAAATATTAAAAATGCCATAAAATATGAGCTGCTATATAAATTGTTACAACGATTACAATAAATATTGAGGTTTTACTACTTGTCTGCGATAATACAGTGCTATAGCTCGAGGCATTCTTGACTTGTAGACGTTTGAATTTAGTAAGGCCATCGCATACATGACATGCGCACACACACACATTTTTCTAATTGTGATTTGAGAATGTTTTGACTGTTACTTTAAATACATTGAGAAATAAAAAAAATGTCACAATCATAAAGCTTCCTCCGCAAAGAAATAAAAATCGAAAACATAGAAGTAACTAAGAAATGTAATAATTAATCGAAGGCATAATTACTATTTCCAATTAGTTTGTTAGAAAACAACTTAAGAGAAGTTGTTTTCTTTGATTTTTACATAAAATCGATTATTTTTGCACTTAATTTAAATCATTTGACAATCGGCTGCATAATTGAAACAATTATTAATAGAAAATTTTAACACAATTGAACGATTCATTGTAATTAACTAAAAGTATTTGTCTCATCTTGTGAATTAAGAAAAAAACTGACAATTTATAACTCTTCTAAACAGATATTTGGATATAATCTGGTGGAATTAAATGGCAACAAGTATATTCTCACGAATAATATAGCAAACGACAACCTCCATCTGCAATTTTCGAAACCTGAAAAGGCGGAACTAGTGCTCTTGTTCATTGCTCTCAGTCATATTTTCATGGCCGATGAAAGTGGTTGTACAGAAGGTGCAGTCTTATAAATTTTTTTTGTTCTTAAAGGGACAATCAGAGAGGTAAATAATCATGATCTTATTGCAGAAGAGTTATTTGATTTATTCAAAAACTTGAGTATCATTGAAGAGAATAACTTCACGCACGAGTACTTCGGAAACGTAAAATACTTGATAACTGATGTAAGTGAACAAGCTGTTAGCCTTTAAAAAAATCTTTAGAGAAAGAATTTCCCAATATTTTGCCATTCGGTAATATTCAACTACGATCATATGTGAAATTGAATTTTATTTTCAAAGTCCCGGAAACAATTTGGTAATCATTCGTTCTCGATTTGAGATGCCAGAAATGTTACGTATACACTCCCAGAAGAAGTTTATCAATTAATATTCATTTAAAAACCTACTTGAGAATTTGCCCCAGAAAGAGTAAAACTTTATAATTTCGATAAGTCGTCCTCTATTGCGGTAACGTTCAAAGTTCTCTTTCCAGCAATTCGTAAAACAGGGCTATTTGGAGCTGGTGAACGTCGATAAGTCGGATCCCCCTTTGCAACACTATCAATGGGGTCCTCGAGCTGAAAATGAACTTACACCGCGTAACATTATGGAATTCATGTCGAAGGTACTGTACCATTAATATACCGCGATGCACGTTGTCCTAGCAAAATTGATTCTTACCTTCGAATCCCTCGACGATTGCAGATCTTCGGAGGCAGACCGTTGAATACTTGGCCGGCGCAGTTTAAGCTAATGCAGATGAGGGAGGATTTAAATCTACATGCGTGAAAAACCTACAGGAAATGTTTACCTCAATTATATATAAGTTTTTCGACTTTTCGATAAATACCTTCGTATCAATTGCTCCAGAATACCTCTTCACTCGTCGAATTACAAATAGTGTTATTAAAATTTTTTGATAAAAAAAATGACAACAATGGTCACCTTTCGAATATTTTGTGTTAAATCGGCTTCGTTAGTTTCCCCGCAATTCTTAAAAGCAGCCATAAGAATGTTCAGCGAGATTAGGTACGAGTGTGGTCTCTGGGTTCAAACCTGGGGTCAGGGATAACCGAGGGTGTAAACCCCGCGCCTCTCTGTGTCGTTCCACTTCGGTTTAACTAGTGTAATGTATCGGTCAGGGCTTACCAAGATACGCGTGGCTGTCCGTCTTCCATGCAGTCCCGTCAATTATAATTGGATTCGCACAATCCGCATACCTCTTATTGTGTCAACTATCTACATTATTATTGACTGATCGATTAACCGAGCAATGAGACTCGATGCAACAAGCCAATATCCCGCGTACACTTAGCTGCCGTTTAATAAACGTTGATCGGAATTTAAACTCTGGTTACCTTATGTTAAACATAGGTAATACAAATGGTACCAGGTTTAAATCGCGGTCATGGAATCGGGCCTTGGACTCAATTCCAAGATTTCATTTCTTTATTTTTTTTACTTCACATTTTTTATCATCGCTAAAATGTCCATAAGTCTCTTCGATTGATCGAAATGAAGTTAAGTCAGCTCCGAAAGAGGAACAACTAAAATAAAACCGATGAATCCACATTATATTTCGAGTTGCCGCAGTTGTTAATGCGCAATGGTTTAGGAGTCAGGATAGTGAATTATCGAGATAATACGAACGCGGCCGCTCGTTGCATCTTCCGCTTGGAGTTGTCGCATTGAACAGATCTCGACGAAGCGTACAATGAGCCCTAACTGCATTTATAACTCGATTCGATGATCCTGCGCGAGGCCAGACCTCGCTTTTCTTTCTCGCTCGTTCTCTCCGGCTACGAGTTGGACCCGGTTACAGCGCAGCCACCAAACACCACCTGCCTCGCGAATCTGTGTCACGCCGGGTACCGGGGGTTGCAGCCCGCGCGCGACTCAGTTCTCATCCACCCTCTCGACAGACTGCACCTACTACCGCGTTTCACCTCATTATTCCGTAGTGTATTCTGTTCACGAGCGGCGGTGAAACGTGACCGTCCATCCCGATGAATACGACTCGCCGCGATAGCCCCCGTATCGCCGATGACTCCGAGTCGAGCTGAATATATTGGCTATCGACGATCAGCCATTCAAACAAATATTCTGTGATTATCAACGATTAAGGTAAACGAAATTGTGTCCAGTCCTCGATTGTATTTCGTGAGTCTTAGCAACAAATCAATTACAGTTAAAAATATTTGTCAAATTATTTGTAAAGTAAATGACAAATTGTAATCATAAAAATTTTTTTTCGACACGAAATAACGTAACTAGGTTTTTATTTGATATAAGGTTCAATCGTTAAATTTTTATTCAAGTACGATAGACATAGACAACAAGAAGAAATGTACATTTTTCATATTCAATGGAAAAATATAATTTTACTTTTATGTATAATTTTGTGCGTCAATTTCATCCACGGAGAAACGAAATATTTCATACTTTTGCGTGTTAATTAAACGCACACGAAAATGTACTTTTGACAGACTGTTAAGTTAACTAAAACATTTGTATTTACTTTTGTAACACCGGAAAATTGGTAGAATTTACAATTATTTTTAACTGTGTATAGTCCCCGGCAAAGACCTAATCAGCAACTAATTTCTTTAAATATCGTAGATTAAATTTAATGAAAAATCGTTATTAATTTATATTAATCGGCAGAGATCCGTAGCTTTCCATCTAGACTTTCCTAGAACGTAGCGAGTTCTTGGTATGTTGTCTTGTCGTAATAATCGTGAATATTCAGAGTCACCAAATCTTTTTTCACGAAAGGATGAGCTTGGTCTTTGGCCCGGACAATGACCAGTTCAACGGAACTAGAGGAAGGATTAGCGCGAATATACAAAGAGAATCTGCACCAACTTTCAGAAAACTTGGGACCAAATTAATTAAGTCGGTCGTGCCGAAAGTTCACACCATGTTCAATCTATATCAAAATATGAACAAAAAAGACGACGGTGACGGGAGGAGAGGATCGGACGTTACGGGGCACGATAGATTTTGGCAGGAACGACCAAAAACCCGTAAAAAACGGAGGCCCGTCGGGCGAAGGACCCAGAGTGCTATCGAACTCGATTCCGAGGCGATGACGACCGCGCGGGAAGTTCTTCGTCGAGGTCGAAGCACGAGCATCGAAGAAGACGACAGCGAAGAGGAAAAGGGCTATCAACTGACCAACAAAATCGACAGTCTCGCAAAAATCCTTTTTAATCGAGTTTCCGCAGCGAGGGCTTGCCGAGAGAATGAAACTAGGTATAACGTAAAACCGTGCGCTCCAATTTATTACAGCTACAAATTTCCTTTTATGTAGTTAGCTTTAAAAGAAATTCCATTCACGACTGTGCATAGCGGTTTATTTTTTAAATACAACGCTGTATACGACGGTGAGTTGAAAGGGAAGCGAGTGGAGCTGACCTTTTCATCTTGATAACGTAACTCCGGTAACAAGCGTCACCACTCATCGTTGCAGAGGCAGCCAGCAGCTTCCTCGCGTCCGGAGCACCTCATTGTTCCGCGTCGCTTTGTATCTCACTCGAGTATTTGCTGTGCTAAGCTGACGTTTAAGAAATGTGTATAAACACGTATACGCCAAAAGTATACGTGCGATTATCGATTGCGGTGTACATATGCTATTTGCTCGTTTCACGTTGCCCGCGGCTACCTAAAGTTTATGCCCCAATATAAAATTGATCAATGAATACCAATTTAGAGTTAAACAGAGTCCGTAACGATGTTGAGAATATATTTCAAATGTCGTTCTAGTGCGACACTAACGCAATAATAAATATGCGTAAACACAGAGTCAGAAATCGCAATAATATTGTTATTACTGTTTTAATTGAAACTTAAGAATGTACGAACAACGAGGGCTGTTATTTATTTGTTCAATGATCTGTCCTTATAAATTAGCAGAAATCGCGTTTTACGAATTTGCAGCTGGTTGCGTCGCATTAAGACATCTAATGTAGAATCCGAAATCTGTAGTTCACAAATAAATATATATTTCAGGCGGAAATATACCTTCGGGCAATTCCGAGTGGACATTGCAACTATAATTTCTTCCGATTAAAAGTTCGATAAAAAAAAACGAACCAAGACAGGGTTAAATAATTTTAGTAAGTTTAGAGAATTTTCTTTTTAATTTTCGTTAATGAGCTTCTCTGAAGCGATAATAAAAGTCGAGGACAGCGTTGGTAATGAAAATAATATTTTTTTATTATGACTGTACTGACAGAGAGAATTGTTATTTATTTTTTCAATAATCTATCCTTGTAAATTAGCAAAGAAACGCGTTTCATGAATTTGCCGTTGTTAGTAGACGTCGAATGCAGAACTCGAGATTGATAATGTTCACCTTGGAACAATTCCGAATAAACACTGCAGTTATGGTTGCTTCCAATTAAAAAATTGATATGAAAAAAAAACGAACCAACACAGAGTTAAAGAATTTGAATGTTTAGAGAATTTTCCGTTAATGAGCTTCTCTGAAGCAATAAAATAAGTCGAGGACGACGTTGGAAATGACAATAATAATGTTATGACTGTTTCTTATTGGATGAAACCTTTGCAGTCGTCGGGCAACGTGAAAAAATGACACACGCTAACCATTATATCTGGCTAACAACCATAATCTGCTTCTGGAGTTGTTCAAGAAACAAATCATACTAATTGGAAGAAATTCGAAAAGACGAAATTTTTCTAGAAGCAGACAAAAATGGTAACAGATAATATTCGGGTTCATTAATTATGATTAACGTGATGTAAAACAGCTTCAGAAATTAATGAGTAACTGTAGTCAAACCGATTCAAAGAGCGTTGATGCTTGAAAAAAAAAGTAAATTCGATTGTACTGCAAAATAAATAAATAAAGTGAAACCGAATTCGTCTAAAATATTAACCGGCTTTGAATAAATTATAGTTTTTTTTACCGCTTATAGTTTCTGAAGGTTAACGGTTATTTTGAATCGCTGAGCCAATGCTTTTCGTAATCGATCAACATGGAATTTATGACATATTTAACTTGAAATTATTGAGCACAGCAATTACTATTCACATCGTTGATGTCACACTTCTCGGCTGTCAGCGCATGATTTTCGATCTGTATTATTATATAAAAAAAAAACGGGGTTAAGCAGGGTTTGACGCGTGTGACGCAGAAATAGGGGACACCAGTACACGGCACTGGGTAGCGGCCCGACCGCTTGCGAAGACGTTGGCGAGTACCTGGAGATGGAAAAACGAACTAGGGATCGTGCATTGTCAATTTGTCAAGCTTACATTCGGCAAACGGCGCGTTACAGTCTTATAAAACAGCTGAACAACGTCGGTAAGTGCACGAGCGCGTAAAAATGAGTGAATAATAAAGTATGGAAGAGCCGCGTTCGAGTCTTAGAGGAATCTCATGTCTCAACATTTGTAGGTTCACGCGTTGACAAGTACTGGTTTGCGGTGAAGGATACTATGCTGAAAACCGATCGACTATTGACCCTAGTGCCGTTGAACAGAAACTGCTCGTTGAGTATTTGCCCGTCCACCAAGGATATTCTGAATAATCTTTTTCTAGCGTTGCAGCACCCTTATATTTGTCCAGTGTTGGATTTAGAGTTCGTCGAGTACGAGGGACAGAACTACGTTATTCTCGTGCAGCCGATAAACCAGGGAAGCCTGAAGGATCTCATCTACGGGGTGAGTAATACCCAATTTTCCGTCATCAATTTTCGATGCTGCATGCTAAAAGTTTGTCAACAGATCGAGAGAAATTGCTGGAACGAGGACTGGGGACAGAAGTACGCTGCGCGTGGAAAAGGCCTTCCGCTTCCTCAGATTCAGCAAATGGGCCGGCAAATACTCGAAGCACTTATGTTCCTTAAAGAGCGCGGATTTCCCACAGTAACGCATTTGCACTCGGGTAACGTCGTCGTCCAGAATGGCGTAGCGCGTCTCGCCGGTCTCGAAAATTCTCTTCTTGGTTTTATGAGTCGTATTCACCCGGTCGTCACTTCTCGATCTCCTAGCGGCAATTCAATCGACAGTATATGCTTCGGTAAGAATTTATTGCTTGATCATTTTTATACGAACGAAAATATAAATAAAAACTGTAGTTTTAAAGAAATCAATTTAAATCCGCTCTAAAGTTTGCTGACGAAGCTTTCCGAACAGATTGAGAATCGAGTTTTTCTATAATTGGACGTTTTTTCAGGCCACATGCTGTTCGAGATGTGCGCTGGTTACGAGCTGTGTTCCTTCAAGCCGTCCTCGATGCATCTCTCCGATCTAAAGCTATATCCTCAGGTAAGATTGTTTAAACTTTCGCAGTAAAAAAGAAAAGTCACAAATAATTAATCACATCTATTGTCGAGTCTCAGGTCACCAATCTCATGGCAGTAATATTCACCAAAACCAACGGTCGTTACCCTAGCGTCGAAGAGTTGTTGGTTCACGACCTTTTCAGAAATATCGATCTGCGAGAGATGCGGAATGCACCAGTTACCGTAAGAATTTGAAGAAATACTAAAATGTCCGATCATTTGTCGAGATATTTATATACGCTGGGCTTTCTCGCAGATATTTCGTCCAACTTTAACACCTTCCGTATTAAATTTACTCGATGGGATCAAGAGACACAACAGTGGAAAGAGGTATATGAAATCAGCTAATGAACAATTATTTTTTTTCTTTCCTCAAGGCAGTTTGATACACCAATTACAGATTCCCTATTTTTCCGGACACGTTTGATATTTCAGACAAAAGGAAATTAAATTCGAATGCGTCTAGTCATTTTGCACGTGAATTCAATTTGTTTTTGTCCGAAATATGAACAATCACTGAGAGAATAGGTAAGGCAGATGCATCTGCCGACGAAGTCTCAAATATGATAGCTCTGTCGGTACGGTGAAGTCACTAGGAAATTACTAGTCACCAGTGAATAGATGAAATTTTTTTTCGGGTTCATTAGAATTTCTCATAATTTAGATCATTCATTGTCTAACTTCCACTTTGCCATCGAAACGTAATTTTGGGTAAACGTGACGTTAGCTTGGTCTCCGGACATAAATGTGTAGATACCATGACAGCATGGCGTAGTACGGCGAGACAGCACAGTGGATTAATTATGCGTCAGTATGTGATGACATTGTGCAGGCAACAACGTGTTGAACCCATCACGTCGTGCGGCTTGATGAGTTACCACGGCAAGCTGAAACTGTAAGTGCACCGTGACGAATTCGGACGGATTCAGCATCACGTGTTGACAGTGTCGACGCATACGGACGCACATTGCTCCACCATACCGACATAGTGTGTCGATTCTCACGACACGTTTTTTCTACTCGGACCTGATCATTCATTGGTGTTTACGATTTTTTCAATGGAAATGTCTTCTTTTATTCATTTGACATTGAAAATACGATATTTTTTTTAGTTGTTTCACATAGTTATATGCGTTGAAAAAAATTGTCACAGCTAGTTCGCAACCATTTCGATTCATGAAAATCTATGATATAGTAGTGGAGGATCCCCTTAACTGATGATTCACTGGTGACGTTAACCTATGTCACGTCGCCTTAATTTAACACGCTGTTCTACGCGAGAAACGGATCTCTCTTAGATCGTCATACGTGCGAAGGAGATAAGAGAATTTTCATCCTCGCGAATTTCTCTATCACGATTGATCTTTTGGATAAAAGATGAGAATGGTGATCTGTAGAATTGTGTGGCGCAATTCACCGTTCTTCTCTTTTATCAGAAAGATCTATTGTGACGAAGAAATTCTCATTACAGCTTAATCGTACCGATCGAGGGGTTGTACATCGTCTTAAGGTGATGTAGTAGTACTCGGCCGGTAACTAAACTGCAATCGGAATTTCTTCGTCACGGTTGATCTGTCGGATAAAAGTAGAGAATGTTACCCTCCGCGTAATAATTCTGGATGGCGACATTCTCGTCTTTTATCAACAGTATCTGAGACATTCTCTCCAATGTACTACGTCCACCTATATATATTCTACATCTGAAAGTGAGGCAGACCTACTCGGTCGTTAACAAATCATTCCAGACAAATTGTTTTGAAATTTGTTTCTTAATTTTCGGACACTAAAATTATTGATCTGGAAAAGTTTCTTACAAACTGATTAGGTTTCGTCTCGTCTTAAGGTTACGTGACATACCGTAGTCGATATTTAAAAAAAAACTGTAAACTCATTTATCTAGGGTTCCGGGGATTGCTGGATAAAATCTAATTGGCTTTTGTTCAGAAACATCCAACACCCTTGAAAGAATAGATTGACAGTTTTTATACTAAATTGATCACGTCGCCCTTAAACCGAGGTTTATTCGAGTTTGCATGTATTTCTGATTTTAACTGCACGTTTGTCATTAATTTTGCATGCACAGCAAACATGGCCAAATGTTACGAGCAATGTTTCATTAAACGCACTAATATTGGTAATATTTTTAAATGAAATTCGAAATTGTGTCTCGAAAAGCAATTTGTTGCTCAAAAGACCTTTCTGCCATCAGAATGTCGAGCACAGATACGGAAGACATGATATCTCTCAAGAGCCCAGAGGTCGAGACAGCAGAAGAAGATTCGCTTTTAACACAGATTTACAACGAGCTTTCAAACACAACCGTCTAACGTGGGATCAACTTTCATCCAGCGACAATTAGCTTTAATTTAATTCGTACCTCTCTCAACTTAAGAGTAAAACATACAAAAGAATCGCGCAGAGATCGTAATAAATGAAAATACGGAACCAAATTAATCTGTTGCCAGTAGAAACTTTCTACGTAAACTACAAGTGCTTGTATAATTATAATGCAGTTAAAATCTCGTGTTTCAAATAATATTTTAAATGATTCAACTGTCCAATTACATTTTCTAGATATATGAATAAACACGAGAAAAAAATAAATAATTCTTTAACTAAACGAGTTGTTTCTCTCGAGTGTCTTCGCGGTGACGACATAATCGCCCAAGTTTATTCGTTTTATCTTTTTGTTGTTGTTGTTGTTGTTGTTGTTGTAAATGTTTTATTCAGATGACCACGTACAACGTTTTACGGCATTGTAAGACAAATTTACAATTACATGTAATGCTTTAATGTTATTGAGGATGCCAGTTTTGAGAGAAACTCTTATTGTTATTGGAATATCCGATTCAGTCCATTATCTTATTGAGACTTAAAACTAAGTAGAAAAAATACTCGCAATATCGTAGCCACAATGGAACATTTCACATCAACAGAGAAAACAATATAAAAGATCCGTACTGCGTTGTTAAAGCGACCAGTCGGATTTGCAGTTGGGCTACGTTGACCGTTAACAATGACACTGATCCACCATCAAAAACAATTGTATCGTCGATCAGAATAGACTCACGAGTTTTCATAACAATTTTGAAACGATTATTTCCGACCGTTATTCACGCGTTCACCGTGCACTGCTCGATCGGTCGATGGTTTTTAAATGTAAATTATCTCTTGACTTCGTGGGTGACGTGATTATTGACTGAATGAAATTACGCATTCGGCGCGCGCTTTTTTTTTTTCTTTCTTCTTTTCTTTTTGACTCGAACCGTCGGTGTGATCTTTACAATTCAAAATGCTTTATTTAATAAATTACTTGTTATCGCTTATGATGCTCCGGCCTCGAGCTCGCTCGCCGGTGTGTCCGGCTCCTCGTCATTGTATATGTTCTCGGCCATTTGCCAGACCTGCATTATGTTGTCCTCCGACACCGAGCAGATCACCCAGGGTTCGTTCGGGTTCCAGGAGAAGTCGCTTATCTTGGCAGTGTGTCCACCATGGATGAACTGAAACAAGAAAAACCGGATGCAGGTTATTGTAGAATGAAAGCTTTACGGGGAGGCAATCAATAGACAAATCATCTTCAAAGATATTTTTTAAACACATGGATGAGGGACTTTTTAAAATTTCTCCAAGATGATAATGCGGAAAGAAAAATCTCATGGCATTTTCCCTGAAATACTAAATGTAACTTTTTGCCAAAGTTACGATTGTTCAAAGTGATTATGTAAATACGTACCAATAGCTCAGGTGGTCCATCTTCAGCATCTTCGGGAGACTGTTCCTCACCGATTTTGCTAAGATCCCAGACGTGAAGACGTCTGTCGGTGCCGCTGCTGGCGAGTATCGTCTCGTTGTGGGGTGACCATTGAACCTGGAAAATCTCATCCTTGTGTGACTCGAACGAATGTAATTTGAGCTTTAAATTTCGCAAATCCCACAGAGCTACGGTTTTATCAGCACTGCCAGTCGCGAGTATAAACTCGGAGTACGGATTGAAGCTTAGACAATTAACTTCGGCCGTGTGAGCGTCTACGGTGTGGCTGGGTTTGCTCGTGTTGTTACATCTGCAAGAATATCGATAAAATCGTCACGCTTTGTCGATGTTTCCGCGAGAATTAACTATTGTTCTGTAAAATAACATTTTGAAATACGCGATACAAACCTGGTGTCCCAAATCATGAGTTTTTGATCATCGGCGACAGAGCCGAAGAGAGATTCGTGCAGCAAGTGCCAAGCAACATCCTCGACGACCGCCGTGTGACCCGTGAAGATCGTTTTAGCGTCGATTACACGATTTTCTTTAGGGGTCGCATTGATGTCCCAGAGACAGATCGTATGGTCGTCGGAAGCGCTCAACAAATAGCCGTTTAGATTAGGATTCCACGAGAGGCCGTAACCTTCCTTCTGGTGACCTCGTAGCCTGCGTACAAGATTTTTCATTGACGAGCGATAAAATGTACAGACAACAAATGTAATCTAAAAAATTACAACAGGCGATGGAGTAAAATAAAATTTGATCGATAAAAGTATTTAATTGGTATAGAAGATCGTACCTTAGATCAGGATGGCATTCTCCGTTAGGATCGGGTTTGCTGGGATGCTTGGTGTAATCAAAAACCAGTACATCGCTAGACGGTGTCTTTGTGGCAATTACGCAGGGGTTCTGAGACATATATCTTGCTCTGTTTACCTCCCCTTCGTGATTGATTTTAATTTCAATCTCAATCTTTCCGCTGACGGAACCAAAGCCTCCAAATTCACCTTTTTCATTGTCGTAGTGAGATGCATCGAACTGAGCATCTTCATTGGGTAATTGAACGCTGGCGATGAGAAGGTGATTCTGTTCGTCGGATGTGTGGGTACCCAGTATCAAACGATGAACGGAATAATCCTTGCCCTCTGGCCTTGTTACGTCCGGTAGCCATTGAGCCGTCAGCGATGGCCATTCCAAAGCATGTGTCATCACCAGGTCGTATAGAAAAGGAGTGTTTTTCTTCCATATTTTATACTCCTCGTTGATGACACGCTCCTCGACCGCGTCATCAAAAGTTTCTTTAACAAAAAAGAAGATAAAATTAATTATTATGCCAAACTCAACATCCCCAAAGAATTGTAGTTATGATTAAACGACATCGGAAGATAACGAGAAAAAAATGTTATCAATAAAAATGTCGATTAATTAGTCTTTGCAAGGGATGCCGTACACCGGGGTTAACGAGCTAGCTAGAGGCCGCGGCTATCTCATGAGCAGCGAGCACGTTTGTTACAAACGGCAATCTCGAATTTTGCATAACTTTATTAATCGATCTTCCTAATAGCAACAGCAACGCTACGAAGGACAAACGATAATCCATGCGAGACAAACCAAGAAAAGTGACGTTGTTTACTGCTGCAAAGCCGCACCGTTTGAGGAAATTACGAATACGCACAGAGTTCGTTCGAGGCTCATTTACGTGTGATTAAATCTTTGAATACTCACCACCGTCTTTGTCTCCCATTTATAATTCGATCAATTAGTCTTCGGCACAAGAAAAAACCGTTCTTGAGCAACCGCCAAAAAAGACTCTACCCGCCAAAAAGACACGGGCTGGGGGCTGCACAGAACCGGGAACCGCGACAAGCAACCGGCGGCGATATGAAATTGTACGAGAAAAATGGGTAGAAGTAGGGATGCCGTGCTCGAGCCATTCTCGCCGCTCCCGCTAGAGCTTTGTACTCATTGGCCGTTATCGTGAGTTCCGGTTAATTGCAATTGACCGGATCTGATGCAGTTTTGTTTAAAGAAAACTGCAAGAGCGCTTTCAACAATTCCGAGCATTTTCTATCGGCGTTCGATAAACAATCTTTCAAATAACTACTAACAATCTTCAGTTTTTTAAATCAGTCGCCAATGGTTGAAAAAAGTGTAACGATCACCGTCCGTCGCACCGAGTTTGCTGGATAATTATAAATGTTTGTTAACTTGGATAATATACATTGACAAGCGACGAGGCTCCCACGTGTTATATTCGCGTCATGACTAGTCAGTTCTCCCGCGGTCGGCATTTGTTATTCATACATAATTCGGTCGATGTCAGCGTGATATAATATTTCACGACTATAAGTAGTCATGGCTGATGCGGCGGCGAAGAGGGAAGCGAGAAGACGAAAGATTCTCGAAAATTCGGAGTATCGTCTACAGAGAATCACCAGTCAGGCTAATGAACAACCAGGTAAGCGCCTGCGACCTTATAGAGAAACAAACCCCATGTTACGTGTCTGTTTACAAACAGACTTAACCTGTCAATCGTTTGAATGATCGCGGACGTGTTTATCGTTTTTTTTTTTTTTTTAATCAGTTGAACGAAATAAAAAGTCTATTGGAACTGAGCTACCGTCCAACACTTTGAGTTCTACGCCCAATGGCGTTTTGGCGAGCGAAGCAATCATCGGCAACCAGTCCGTGGATTCCCTTATCGACGGTAATACTTTTGCCCTCGACCACCGATGCTCTTCCTGAATGTGGAAATAAACTCATTCCATTCTTTCAGATCTCAATGCGGACATAGATGTCAAAGAATCCACTAGGCAGTCTCGTTATGCCGCCAAACATGATATTTATAATCTAATCTCTACACCGAACGTGCCACACAAAAGAAACACAGGGCGAGTCAATGCTTCCAGCAAAAATGGCAACTCATCAGGATTGATAAATCTCAATAGCTCGAGTAACGCCAAATACAATCCAGAGAGACGGGATTCGCTCGATGACTCGCCACTGGATAATGCTGATACAGAAAATCAGAATATAAGCACCATTCCGGAACCATCTTTCATGATTTCTCTATTGTCCAGCCGCTTGATATACGTTGCTCTTGCCATTATTGTAAATATTATGGTGACCCTCAAATTGGAACATTTATTCGGAATGGTAAGACATTGATTACATTTTGTTATGTCTCATACATATGGAAATAATGGAATATTTTTTGACATGTATGTATTTTAGATTTACATTCATTTCACAAGTTAACCTTTGCACCAAAATATGGCTAAAAAATTTGTGTAAATCAAAGTGAAAACGTGTAATCTATAAAATTATAATTTATTTTAGCCATAAAAAAAAAAAGTATTAAAAATCACCCATGCTTGATCGTTTCTATCGTGCAGAAAAATCCCTAGATCCAAATATAACAAATTGCAGGAGTTTCATTTTTTGAAATATTATTTTCTGTTTAAAAATCATGAAAATCTTATAATTTTTTTATATTTACATCTTAGGATTTTTCTAGATGATCAAGATCACTGTTACATACAATCATTTTTATGGGATTTTTTTAAGAAAAGAAATTAAACGCTTTTTTTTTTTTTTAACTACAATTGAATTCTCCTGAAAATACAGTTGTAAAAGTATTTTTGTTTTAACGTCTGGTCCAAGTAATAAATTAACGCAAATAAATTATTGAAAAAAATGTTCATCATTTTCAAAACTACAGTCAGACCCACCTATTCGACCGACTTGAGACCGCACAAGTCCACATTTATTCCGTTTTTTATTCGTAATTAATTTTTTAACGTACTTTTTATTCCATTGCGTATTACAAGCGCTCAGCGCACATGCAGTTCGTCGAATAAATGAATATGGAGTCTGTTGAATAACTGGGGTTCGATTGTATTCGGACTGTAAATAGAAAGTTTTACCAACAATTGATTAATACGAATATTTTTAAACGTTTTCAGAGCATCGTTGTTCCGTTTTTCGTAATCATGATCGGACGATTGTGCGCATGCAAGGATGACGAGGTTCCTCAAAGCAACAATATGTTGGTCGCAGCTCTAATATTATCCAACGTCAGGCCGGATCTCGTTAAAGTGATTCACCGACTGAAGGACTGCTTCTCCTTGTCTAGCAAAATATTACAAGATTTTGCCGTTTATATGTTTACATTCGTGCTGATGCATACCGCGCTACGTCGGTATTGGAACAATCTCGATTATACTTCGCTCTTCCCCGACGAAACGCAAGGAATATTCGACGACAATGTTTCGATGTAAATTACCGATATTTTTGCAAGGTTCCATTGCATTATACTTTACCAACGTAACCACGCTGCTTTCTCTTATTTCGGAGAACGACAGCAAACTCTCCGTTGCACTTGTAAATACGTCCTATAAAATATTCTCACCCAAGGGAATAGCGTAGAGTGCTCGCTCGATCTCGCAAAAGTCTGATCTCGCTCAATGCTGTGTATTGCCTTTTGAGTGTAATCAATAATAATAAACTACACGCCTTTTCACATCATCCTCACGAGTCCACTTTTCTTTCCACAATTTGGCATTGCTACGAGGGCAGATTGTAAAAGTAACAAACGATTGTAAATGATTTTATTAATACATTTAATGTATTTCAGACTTGGTATACGAAACATGTCGCGTCAAAATTCATCTGTCGTATAAATCGTTGTTCTTTGATCATGGAAAAGTTTTGTTTTATTCTGAAAAAAATGTAAGAATCTTCATGTACACCATCGCTGTCATTTGTTAGACGGGGAAGAAGGAAAGCGTACACGCAGCAGTAACAAAAATTAAGTGAAAATAAAAAGTAATCGACGGGCACGGGTAATGTCTCGACTTAACAATGGTAATTCATAGAAATTAATGACTAAACAGGAGTGGGTGCATATTCTACATATATATATAAAAATATCTAGTTATCTAAACACAAAAATCGCACAACAAAGCACAGCGATGCCGATGGTACAGGTAGAAATGGATACATACTGCAGGGTTTTACTATGGCTGATATATCGTTTATCAGGCACAACAGAATTAGACTTTAGACTTCCGTTCGTCCTCTTTGTATCTCGGTGCGTCACAAATGTCATATTTTTTGGGATTGATCTTGTCTTATTGGCATCATCGGGGTACATCGTTGCTGACGATGCACAATCATCGAGTCTCGTTTTGACTATTTTAGTCTTCTTAATTCTTGGTGGGCTCTTGCGAATGCCAGACCGCACGCGAGTTTGGCAAATGGTGGGGCTTACGTTGCTCGTGCCCCAGCCCGGGTTAATATTATCCGAAAGATGTCCTCCTTGGATGCGTGTCGATGATGAATATTTGCCACCGATTTTGAGGAGTCGAGCAGGGCACGCATTATCCTATTCCGGTTTTGCCGCGACGTTTGTTTTCAAATATAACAAGCCTTGATTTCTCACGACGTCGATGTGTCCTTCTCTGACCATTTTCTCCTCCCACTCTCTCATGTCCTTTCTGTACTGATCCATCAATTTTTGACTCTCAAGTTTATATTTTGATTTCTCTTCAATGGTCATTGCTCGCCATTGCTGAGCAATATTACACAGCCAATCCTAGAAAATATTTTTGATACAGTACAAACCTGTAAATATAGCATATTCGTGTGTTAACTGGGAATTCAAATTCTTACCGTGATCTTTTCCTCCTTTGATTTTGAAAATCTTTTCTCCTGCATATATTGGATGAATCCCGTTGGTGGCTTTTTCGGCTTTCCAAGCTCTTCAGTTTTCTGTGGCAATTATTAACAATTTACATGTTGTAATTAAATTGTTTGATCCACAATGCGAAGATGGAGTTTTTTAAAAATTAGTCTCCTTAGAATAATGATTTTAGGCTTTATAAAATGAATTTGTACTAAATTTTATCAAACGATATTCATCGCTTCTGAAGTTGTGGCATTAATATTACCCAAATAGACAAATTGCCTCGACACGTCGCGACAGTGACATACCAAATTAGTTCTATGTATATCAAGCTTTTTGGCTTTGACGAGACTGCGTGCAATAGACAGACTGCATCACGATACCAACATGAATGTGACTAGCTACGATCGATCTTACGGCAATATGTTTATGCAATGCAGACATTGGGTATAATCGCAATTGCGCTAAACTGCGGACCGTCTGTAACGCCCCATCTGTGTCTTTGCAATCTGCCTTTGTGGGCTGCGGTTTGTTTAAGGAAAGAAAATAAAGCGAAAAAATTATTGACTTAATAACTTACCTTCTTAAATTTAAGTTTTTCTGTCTTGTTGATCGCGTTATTCTTTGCATTTTGGATAATTTTCTTTTGTTCAGGAGTAATGGATTGTTCGTAAATCATAATTTGCTTGGAATATGCTAAAAGTTCGATGTCGTACATCCTCTGCAACTCTCGCTTCTCCGCCGGATCATGATGCACCCAATTTTTAGCCATTTTCCTGATCACATCTTGGGATTTCAAATGTGGCTCTTCTTTGGCGACTCTTCCTCGATGTGCGGTCATAAATTTGAAAAAAGGAGTCAGCGGCCTTTTGGGTTTTGGTGGTATGCCCAATTTCTCGAGTGTTTTTGAGTTCAGCATCGCGCAAGGTTGGAAGTTTGGCAAACCGCTCCTAAACAAACATTCAATTATAATGGTATTTGTTGCAACGGTTTCGCAAACTCTCGCGCATCAAACAAATGCCAAGAATACGCGTCGCCGTGTCACGCAACGTTTCGTCGTTATATCTACATACATCAAGTCGTCGAGAGATAAAACCGTACGACACGTGAGTAGTGGCGTATATATTCATTGAACGTACATAGAAACGTGCGCAGCTTAAACGCTAGCCAAGTATTTTCACTTATAAATCATTATGAGAGTCAGGATAATCCGATGATTTAGTAATTATAAAAGAAAATTGAATGACTCTTAACAAGTGTTACCTGTTAGACAAAACATTCCGGTTAACCGTAGCGGATCCGGCAATATTGAAAATCCTTCCGTACCCAGCCATGTTTTTTTTTTATCAATTCGTCCGCAACGACCGACCGAAGAACCGCTACTGTGAATTGTCTGCTACCGACGACTGTGGCATACGCTTTACGGTCTACAAAAGCGATAATGGAAGGAGGTGACGAATTATTTCATCTATCTGCCGCGATACGCTTTGATCTACTACATCATCTATGAGATAACCTAAGTTCCGCCCATAAGTTTATGAGAGCCAATAGTGGAATTGAGAAATAGACCAACAGCAAAGAGGACAAAAATAAAAAACTAATTTATTGTATCGTAATTAATATTCTCAATATTTTGTGTTGTAAAATTACGGTCATAACATTTTTCGTCAATTGATCGTAAAAAAGTAGTAAAATCAAACTAGTTGTCTTCCTTTTCTCGATTGAAACTGCTAAAAACTCTCCAGTGCGTGTAACGTATACTGGGTGTATTTATATTTTTACTGAAACTGCTGAAAACTGTTTTCGTAGGATTTAACAGTTTCGATAAAAAAAAAAAAAAAAAGACATCCATGGTTGTGACATTATCGGTAACAATGATTTTTGATGAATTATATCGCGTAAACGAATATAAATAGAATCCCTCCATCAGATTGGTATTTTAAAAAAATCAAAACAGTCATTTCCGATTAAATATGGCATATTATGGTCAAAATACAGTAAAACTACAGGTGATATTTACTGCTCGCATTTCTATTCGTAACTGAATAAATAGCAATACATTCCTAATCGCAAGTATTTTTTACTTAATTAACTGAGATTTGCAATAAAGTTCAATAAAGCTACAAAAGAGCTACTCATGACTTGATAATTAATCATTTATTAGACTACAATTATTATTTCAAGATACACACGGAGAGTACAATACTAAACCTCGTGTAATATCAGCATTTGGCATCGTTATTATTTGTCTAATTAAACCTAATTAATTCCTAATTCTTTTTTTGTGTACCAAACTTTATTAATATTTCTCTTGTCTTCTTCCACTAGAGCATAAGCTTTCGAGGAATATTCATAAAGATAACCACGGTCGTAAATACCTTACTTGTTACTCTTTTTTGGGAGGGTAGGGATGCAATTCACATCTGGAAGGCACGTTTTAGAATCCTCTAGTGATAAAAAGATATTTTTCTTTCAATCTCTCTGATGGCCCAAACGCTCTGTATAATTCCACGATCTATAACAGTGGCTATATAACCTTAAAGCTGGATTTTCATTTAGGTGCACAATATTTTTGCGCCTATAGTCGTGTCGGGTATGAACTTGCATGCGAAAACCAAGTACAGAGTACAGGGCTGCTAAGCACACGATTGAGTCACAGAAAGTTTGCTTGGCCGGAAGCATAGACTTTGTGCTTCTATGTACGTCCGAATTTGTTGGTTGTTATATGGCGTCTTCCACTCTTCCGCCGCGTCTTTCCGTCTTTCTTCTATCGGCAATCCGTATTAACATGACAAGTGATTGGCCTTCGCTGCGTCGCTTACAATACAATAGTGGATTTTCAAAACAGTCGTACCATAAGGAATTTGTTTGCTACGTTTTTATCAAGTGGAAGCGAGAAGTAATGATCTCGCTCCTATCCCTCTTCCACTCAGAGGATCCACTTATCGACTCATCGATCATCCACTTATTAAATTTGAATTTAATCAAAACCAATCGCAAGCGTGAGTTATTGAGCCTGCGCCTGTAATGAAAATACAGCCTAAGCCGTAAAAATTATTCTTCAGACTTCAGCTTTAATTTCCTCCCACAAGCTATTCGAAAGACAGAAAGAGCGCATGTTTTTCGCGGGAAGACAAATCAAGGTGACCCGAGGGAGTCCCACTACTGTTTAAAAATCGAGCGTTTTATTACGTAGAAACAAGCGCGAATCGGTTTTTCAATCATTTACACCGGGTACGTACGATAGCTTTTGTTCATAAAACGTCGTTGCTCATGATCGACAGTCGAATTAAGGTATAATTCATGAAGATATATATCGATGGACGATCTTTAAAATCTTTTTTTTCTTTATAAGATCATTGTGTACTGTTATAAAAACTTTTTTTTCATTGTCTACCGTTGATATTGTGTCGACAAACTATCGCGTGGTCGTTCGCCCATGTTTTAACGGAACATATAACATAACGTTTATTTATTCGGTGTACAACATAAAAGAAATGGTCGAAATACTTCGAAACAAGGTTGATATAGATTTTTCGCAATTAAAATAAATTTCTATATTTTTTAACTTGACGATAAATCATTACAGTGGTGCGAAGATTTAGAAGACATTTTGCAATGTCCAGTTTGCATGACATGCCCAACCAATTCATTGTTCCATCAGTGTACCGAAGGGCATCATATATGTCAAGCTTGTTGGCAAAAGTTGCCGGTATGTCCTAGTTGCGGCAAACCCCGGATTCTCTCCAGAAATCGCCTGGCGGAAAGTCTGTGTTCAAAATTTGACGACATCAAGGTAAGGTGTTACATTTTTTTTTCAACTATCGTATCATTTTTTTCATATTGTTTTATGCATTTACGACAGCTATCGTTGATTGATCCAGAAGCTGAAGTAAATAAACTCTTGATACCCGACAAACTTTGCGTCGCAACGCAAACCGACGATATCCAGGATGTCACAGCTAATGCCGCTGCTGTTGTCTTGCCTGTACCAGATGAAAAAACATGCGACGGTCCTACAGGGGTTTGCTCTTGTTGCGTTGGTATCTGTAAAATAAAAATGTGCTACGAGGAACTTTTACAGCACATAAAGTCGGAACACTCCCTTCATTTTCACGAGGTATCGCTCTAATTTACTCATTTGTAGAACATTAAAAAAGTAAAATCATGAGGATAGTCTAAAAGAGAACAAAGGAACGGATGGTTCTCTATCTATCTCTCGCGAGAACTAGAATTTTTAAATTAATTTATTGTTTATTTATGAATATTATTAGTATTGTATTGCATGAATTTATAAATATAATTTGGAATATGATAACTTAAAGACAACACTTTTGAGAATTCGGTAAAAAAGTAATCTTTTACTCTTTTGTAGCTTTGTGCGGATGACAACCTGTTTCAATATGCTTGGTGCTTCGATTATACGGAGGAAATGACGTTCGATAAGGTTTTCCGCATACTCGATATTGGAACGTTTGTCTTGAAACTATCGACAGATAAATGCGGAGATTTGACCGCATTTATTATGATGTTGCACAGTGGTACTGTCTCCCAACAATTTTCTTACAAAATTCAGATTACCTGTGGATCGAAATACTGTTGTTCGACGTACACGGGCAAGGTAAAAATTAATCACTTCTTTAAAAAAAAACGTTTTTCTCGAGGTGATATGCGACACGGCATATCTTTCTATCAAATCGCCATACGTGCGATTGGACTAGAAACCAAAACGGTGAACTATCGAATTGTCAGACGCAATTCACCGTTCTTCTATTTTATCCGATAGATAATTCATGGTGGAGAACTTTGCGTTACAACTTTTCTTACCGATCGAGGGGTAGCACCCTCGGTATTTTAAGGGGATGCTGCAGTAGATTTTTTAACGAATATTCGTCGGTCAAAATAGGCTATTTTGTAGTATACACCCAGCATCGTCAATACGCTGCGGATAGGCTTCAAATTGTACAAGACTGTAGTATGAACATAAACGCTTCGACGTCTCGCCAAATTTCGGTTAAAAACGTGCAAAAAATTCCAACAATTCTTCAAAAATCCAATATAGCCGCTCGAAATATCAACGACATCTGTTTTGTACGATATAAACGTTTGTGGAACTCACATACGTCAAACTGGATCTGACGTCGATTCTCGGAAGTTTTCCAAACATTTTAATATCGTCAAAAAGTCAATCACACAAAAGAAATTAATGTAGAGTGTATATATTCCGCGGGTCACGTAATCCGTCTCAATTCTCGTTGTCGTAAGCAGCCAGACTACGTAAACGCGGTATACACTCTACGTTAATTTCGTTTGTATGATCGACTTTTTTACGATATTGAAATGTTTGAAAGACTTGAAAGAATCGACGTCTGGTCCGATTTGACGTATGTGAGTTTCAGAAAGGTTTATATCCTACAAAACTGATGTTAACATTTCCAGCTGCCATATTGGATTTTTGAAGGGTCAGTAATATACGATTATTATCATTACTTACACATTTTCAACCGAAATTCGACCGGACGTCGAATCGTTTACTTTTATATTACAGTTCTGTACAATGTAAGACATATCCATAGACTACGAAAAAGCGTATTTTTACCGACCAAAGTCGGTAAAAAAATCTACTCCATCATCCCCTTAAGATGTCGTGTTACTATTCGGTCGGTAACAAAAACTGTGATCTCCGTTGTCACGTTTGATCTTTCGGATAAAAGAAGAGAACTTTGCTCTGCTTAACAATTTTACAGTAAGACGTTCTCGTCTTTTATCCGACAGATCAACCATGGTAGAGAAATTTAAGATCGCAAGATCAATTTTATCTCTCTTTGCACCAACATGAACGTTCCATATCATGTTAATTAAAAAAATGTTTTATATTTTTTATAAATTATCTTTTAATTTATGAAATATTTGTTCAATTAGGTGAATTCTTACCGATCACCAGCTACAGTTTTTGAAGAAAAATGTCTGCGCGTTAAAAGTTCGGATATACGAAAGGTGAAAGAAATCCACGAAAAGTTTAAGTGCAATATTATTCTGGCTGGAAAACTTCACCAGGACGAACTCAACGAACAGAATAGGAAGCGCCCTAAACGTCGTAACAAAAGTGCAAAGACATTGATCGCGAAAATGCAGAGCGTGTCAATGTCTGGAGTTTAAGCTTTATAAGTTAACAAAACTCAATTATCGGACAGGTACCGACGTTGAGACTCAACGAATCCTCCTTTTTCCGACTTTTATAATTTCCGACACTTGATATCGTGTACTTACGTTACCATACTTTATGTATCGAGTATTGTATTGTATCGACTTCAGACTGTAACGTCATTTGCCCAATGTATGTCAATTCGAGTTGTTACTTGTGTTTTAATTGTGCGAGCATTTATACTTTGTTGAATAAATGCATTAATAATGATTTTTATTAACGTCGTTATTTGTTATTCACTTTTGAGATATTTACTTTTCCCATTCTCGTTATTTTCTTTATCGAATCGATTATTTTTGTTCAATTGTTAATCGTATACAAGAAAATCGTGCCTTTACAATTCGGTATTGACACAATAACAAAGTAATATTCTGCCGGCATGGAATGTCGGTTTCGTGCAGCTACAGAAAAGTTAAATTTCTTGCTTGATAATTCCTTCTAAACGGTTTAAGAATAAACAAATGAATAAACTCACAGTTTTATAAAAAAATTGTCGACATAACACTGCTAGATTAAAAGAAAGAAAGTAATTAAATTGTAATATTCACCGGAAGCTGTTGGCGGTAAAATTGTATACAATATATACGCTTATTGGTGCTTCTCGTTTTCACAAAAAATCATTACTTTCTGCTACATAGTTTGTCATCATTTTTCAACAGACTCATAGCTTGCTGGATAAAACTTGTTAATAATTATAAAACTATTTAAATGAAAATTAAATTGAAAATTTTCTTCGAATAATTCGTTGGCAAAGGCTTTAAGATAAGAAGCTAACGAGCCAACTACCGTCGCGATCTCCCCCTTTATCGGTGACTTTCAGACAACGCAGTACGCAGTATCGTGTTTCTAGGGCGGGACTCGAACGCGGGAATCCCGTCATTGTTCATTGTGCTCTTTTCAGTTCTTGTCACTACAGGGTACGGTATCAGCGTATTGTATGGTACGTCTTTATAAATTGGAACAAACTCTTTAACGGTTTTCCCGAGAGCATTGTTATTTGACGTTTATTGACATCACAATTTGAGCTGCAATAGGCATTGATCAGTTAATGGAAAAAAAAAACAAAACACTTTTATCTCTATGATATCATCCGGCATTATCGCTCGGTATCTCGGAACGGAGAGTCCATTGTTTTTTTTCTCTCGTTGGCGATACGCATATAGCTCGCCGAATTACTGCTTTGCTTTCGGCATTATTGACACGTATCGGGTTCACACACCGAACTCGACAGCAAAATGGTCGAGGTGATTCGAAATAAGGTAATCAATTTGTTAGTTTAGAGATAAAATGACGAATTTCAGAACGCTTGATTGATAAATTGAGTTTCAGTGGTGTGATGATTTAGAGGATCTGCTACAATGTCCAATTTGTATGATTCGGCCAAAAGCTTGGATATATCAGTGTGTGCAAGGCCATCACATTTGCGAGGATTGCAAGTTGCAACTGTCTGCATGCCCGACGTGCACTCAGAGATGGTCCTCCGCGAGGAATCGCCTTGCCGAAACCTTATGTTCCAAGCTTGACGAAATTAAAGTAAACTTTAAATATTTTCCTATCTTGACATTGAGGACGCAAAGGATAACGACAAATTTGTGGATTTCTTTGTTGCACAGCTTTCTCTGATCGATCCAGAGTCGGAGATAAATAAGCTTCTGGTACCGGATCGTGTATCTGTTTCGTCACAGACCGACGTCGTAGCTGAAGCGGCTGGATCTTCCACGATACAAGTTTTGAACGATCACAATGGGCCGTATCCTTGTAAAATTGGAGGCTGCAATAAGAATCTTTTCTATGCTCCATTGGTGAATCACATAAAAACTGATCATTCGACACAGTATGTCGAGGTATGCCACTAATTTAATTGTAGATCAAAGGCAGGTACATCTCCGTCTGTCTTTGAAGATTTTCTTTCTCAAATGTACTTGAATTCATTTTTAAGAGACAATTGAATACGAACCAAATGCTATCAAGACGAATACAAACTAAATCATAGAGCAAACTAAATATGTTTCGTTTCTTATGTAAATGTTCTTATTCGAGCATGCTCAAGGAATCATTCTTAAGGGGATACCGGAGTAGATTTTTTACTCACTTTGAACAGTAAAAATTTGGTATTGTACACTATATTGGTATTGTAATATAAAAACATGAATGCTTCGACGAATAAAATTCGACGTCCGGCTGAATGTTGGTTCAAGTCTTTCAAAGAAAGTTTAATGATTGTATATTACTGACTGCAAATTTCAATATGGCCGCTCGAAATGTCAACAGCATCTGCTTGCATACATGCGTCAAAAACTATACTGGACGTCGATTCTTTCTGGTTCCTTGAGCACTCAAGTATCGTCAAAAAATCGATTACACAAAAGAAATTCACGTTGAGTGTATAACCCCGTTTACGTAGTCTGTATCTGTTCTTGTTGTCGCAATCGGCCAAGGGATTCTTTCTCTTTTTTTTTTCACTAATGTATTTGTGAAGTTCGATACAAAAATAATTCAACGAATTGTCGAATAAATAGTTATTGCATGAAGTTTGAGAAAATCCTTACACGATAAATAATTTTAACCACATAGCAATTACTAATTTAGAATACGCCTTGCCTATCTCCGGACAATGATTTATATATCACAATAGTTTCCAAATGAAAGATAACAATTATCAAATACAAACATAACATAATGGTAACTAATGTTAAGTAAATAATAGCATTAACAAAGGATGCTCAATTGTTTTATTTTTTAATTATTATTCAAACATGCTTAAAGAGTTTGTCCTGGGACAAACATAAATAAAGAATCATCCAAGAGTAATTCTACTCTCCTCTGCCAAGGCAGAGTTAAAAGTTCTTCCGAGTTGCGCAAGCTGTAATAATCTGCTAATAAAAGAAATAATATTAACCAAAAAGCAATGCCTACTAAAAAATAATGGTAGACGAAGGTAGTTTTGTCCGTCTTCTAATAATGATTTACATGTCAATCGATACCCAATTGAAAATACTTAATATCAACGTTATAAATACAGATCTACAAATTACAAAAATCTTTTGTTGTTGCAGATGCAAATGGGAGACGGAAACGTTTTTGAAAATATTTGGTATTTTGACTTTATCGAGCAAATGACGTTCGACCGTGCCTTCAGCGTTACCGGTATGGGAACGTTTTTTCTTAAGCTTGCATCCGACGTATTCGGAAATCTCACTGGATTCATACTAATGCTGCACAACGGTTTTATCGCGAAACAATTTACTTATCAACTCGAAATCTTTTGCTGCCCCGACCACAACAACGTCAGTACTTACACCGGAGAAGTGAGTGTCAGCCGTGAAAAACAAACGTTCAAATTTCTCCGTAGAGAAATGCTCTAAATACTCGGAGGATACTTTAAATTGATGAATCATTTGTTTCCTCAGGTCTGTTCATGCCGAACGCCTGCGTCGGTACTCCATGAAAAGTGCCTTCAGATAAAGCGCGCGGATATCCAGCGAATGCTCGAACATACAAGGAAGTTGAGGTGCAACGTGCTTGTGGGAAAAAAGCCTAACACGGAGGAAGAAGACCGACTAAAATTCTTCAATCAGAAGAAAAAATATTTAAAGAATAAACGCAATCCCGGAAGGCCGCCACCTCAAACAAACTTTCAGAATGCACCGAAGCCGGGCCCATCGAATCATCCGCCTATGAATAATCGACCGCGACGTCCGCAGACGACTCCTAATGGTCAGACAGACCTTCCGTACTATTGCCGTACGAGAGACTTGAGCCTTCAATCTCGAGGTACCTTCCAGAATAATAATGGCGTTGCACCTTCCATAACCGGCAGCATTCCAAGCCTCCTTTATCCGAATTTGCAAAATTTGTGAATAAAAAAAATTACTTGCCCCCCCCCCCCCCCATAATTCATTATCCGCCAATTGCAGTCAGACTCCACCCATTCGACCGACTCGAGACTGCACAGATTCGATATCGATTCGATTCGCTTCCCATTGAATAGATGGATATAGAGTCGGTCGAATAAGATTTGTCACCTTGCGTGCCATTGCTAAATAAGTTCAATAATATTATAACGTTTATACATTGTTCAATAAATGATTAAGAATTAACAACTTATAATTTCACATCTTCAACGTAATTTATTTTTCAGATAATTTTAATATATCTATCGACTTGACTACGATAAACATAATCATTATAATCGCTATGCAATTATCATACTTAGCTGGTCCGACGACCGCGGACAGTAATCTCGTGATCGGACAAATTCATTATTATTTTTGTTTCTTTATTATTATTATTATTATTATTATTATTATTATTTAGTTTTCATTTACTATAGGGTCAGTCTCCAGCCGCTTCATGCTTTGTTATATATGTTATAAAATCTAGCTACATACTTGGGTGTCGTGGTTTTCTCGTGTACATTTCCATTTTTATTACGTTAATCTTTATTATTAAAAGTTGGGAGTAATTTGGCTCATTATTCTTCGCGGTTGAGTGTACTCCTAAGCGAAAGGTGAACGGAGAACTTTTAGTACCTCGACTTGTGTGCGAGAGTACCGAGGTACTCGAGAATGTCTCCAGAGACGACCCGATGCTTTTGTTTTTCTTCTTTTTGTTCTTTTTTATTTAATTTTTTTATTTATCATAGCACTTGGTGGTACGCAAAATCCGAGATGCTCCCAGGACGATTCAACGCGCTAAAAACTTCTACGTACGTTGGTATCTAAGCGACGTGTTCCGATCTCTACCGTGTACGTTCCGTTTATTAAGGACTTTGATATATTGCCCGACAAGCTTCATTCCACGAAGATGAGAGCGCTCTCTCTCTCTCTCTCTTCGCATCATTCTTTATCAACATCGGTATCTCAGCACCGGATCTTCCTTTCACTCGTATTACTCGTCCACGTATAGATCAAAACGTTAAAAGAAATGCGCTGATTCGACTAACATCTGGATATTTTTCCTATTTACGCCTATGACGCCGGTATTCGATCTCGCGTTACTTATCCTCGGAGCTTCTATGGGGTCTCCGCTTTCCCTTTCTCTCTCGTTCTCTTAACTAATTACTTTGTTTTTTTGTTTCTTTAATGTGAAGGATCACGAAAAAGCAATGTCCGTCACTCGAGTTTTCAAACTCGCTATCAAACGTATATCACTAAATCGTAAACAAGGACGAACTTTCATTCAAATGAATAAACCAACTCATTGCAAAACTTTTCGTACTCGCTGACTTTCCTTAGCCTGGGCCTCGCTCTCGGACGACTCGCTCTACAAACTTTTATATATATATATTTTTTTTATGTGTGTGTACGTGCGTCTCTCTGTCCTTCATCTTCTTTTCTTCTGCTCCTCATCATTGACAGAATTTCACGCGACATATTAGAGTAGATTTTTCGTAATAGTAGTAAAGTTCTCGTTAGAGTTACTTTGCTTGGGGTTGGGCCTCGTGCCTAAAGTCGTTATGGCCCGCGTGTTTAGTTATAGAATCAGTAATCCCAGTGTCTCGTCAACATCCGGGTTAATTATGTTCAGGTACCTCCTTCGCGAAGCGATTTTTGTTGTTCCAGAAGACGTTCGAGAGGCGATGGACCCGGTCCTGACCACAACGACTGTTGGCTAAGCCGTGCTTTCGGCTGATCTTGATTCGATGGATTCGACGTCTGAGACCCGACGCCCCATGTATTACCGCTGAACAACGAATAAGTGTTGCCCGTATTCGTCGATTGCGCTTGCTTCTGCTCCATCTGTGAATCAAAGAGACACGTGTAAAGCGCGATTCACGAAAGGATTTTATTTTCCGAAAGAGATGCAATTTTCTCATCGTTTTTTTATCCGACACATCAATCGGAGCGGCAGCATTTGTATTACAGTATTTGTAACCGACCGTAGGATACACGGGTTAAGGGTAGCTTTGAGACGCGTCGTCTATGGTCTGAGCATCTGCAAGTGCGCGAGAGACAGAGTTTAACGAATTTTAACACATTTTTCTCGGGCCTACATTTTTTTTATAAATGTCGGATCTGTGAGGCTCACTCCGTGCCACATTGACGCAGTGAGCTTCGTCCTTTCGACGCTCGAATAAAAAAATTGAATTCGAGAAAACTGTGTTGAAAGTTTTGAAGTGAACTGTCGGTATCGAGTTTCGCCTTAAGACGATGTAACTTACGGCGGACGGTAATGTTCACGAATTCAAACAAACAAAAAATACTAACTTCGAATTGTCTGGCCTCGTCAAAGCTATTTCTTGCGTTGTAATGCTTCCCGACAAGAGGATTCTGATGATAATTATTTCCAGGTGTGAGCGGGGTTCTGCCAATCATCCCGCTACCGCCAGCCCCGGGTGAATTAGCCCAGCTCTGAAACGGATCCGTAGCAGATGTTTCTTTGTTCTGCATCGATGGAGCACCTGCGGCTGAGCCCCACCAAGCTACCGGTGGTTGCGGGGGCTGAATGTCCTTCCACAGATTGAAATCCGTCGACTCGTAATTGTGAAACATTGGATAATTGTTGACGGGAAGCTGAGGCTTGCTCATAGCACTCTGATTTGGAAACACAAATTGATTCGCGTTCTTTCCGTAAGCCGATGGGGACATCTGCTGCTTCTGGCTCATCTGATTGTAGATATTTTGTCCAAAGTTCGGATTAAAGTTTATAGGTAGATTGGACATGCCCGTTGGGCTCATCGGCGAATTCGCGACACTCGGCATTCCCGGTCCTTGCTGAAGATTCTTCTGATAACCCGACATAACGGACATTCCCGGCACGTTGTTCATCATACTCGGACCCGCCACGTTCATCTGATTCTGCATATTTATCTGGCTTGTTCTGATGTTATTCGGCATTACGTTCTGTCGATGCATTCCAATACCGTTACCCTGCTGCTGATGCATACTCATATTCTGCGGCAGTCCCGTTGTGACGTTCTGGAGCGTTTGCTGCTGCTGTTGCTGTTGCAATCCAAGAGTCTGAGACATGTTGTTTGTTATACCGGCCTGTGTAGGACCTGCCAAGGCATTTTGCTGCATCATCGGAGTCTGCGCGAGTCGCTGATACTCCGCAGGACGAGACTGATGTATGTTTTGCTGAATTCCAGTGCACTGCGGTAAATTCATGGCACTTCCGTTGTACTGAGCTGGAATTTGGTACTGCGGCGGTACGTTGGGTATATGGCTCGTAACGAAGTTCTTGCTGAATTGAGGATTCTGCACGTTGAAGTTTTGATTCGGGTAGGAGCAAGAGGGAGCGAGTCCCTGGCCCTGCATGTTGAATTGCGACCTCGGCGGGATTGGATCGTTTGGCAAAAATTGATGCTGTGTGGGGGCAGTTTGAGAGATGTTAAGCTGAATTTTCATAGGTGTAATTTGATTCGATAGTGTGGGTGCGGGTGTTGGTTGCTGAGTTTGGACGGATGTTGGAGGATTCGGCATTGGGATACCTCGCTTCTGACCATTTCCTGAATTCTGATTGGGTACACCGTTCTGACCAGGCACTTGGGTGTTGTTTTGGAGAGTGTCGCTCGCACCGACGGTCTTTATCGGCGAAATCGATGGGACCTGGTTTCTGCTGGAATCCAACTCTTCTATTATCATCGGAGATACGTTCTTGAAGGTTACTTGCTTCTGCTCCGTCTCGGCGCGTCTCATTATAGCTTGCATTGCAACATTCTGTCGGGGTTTGCGGGTCGACGACATAGAGTTCAATTCAAGATTGCTGGTGTCGGTAGTGGCTGAGTTGGAATCGCGATTACGCTCCAGTGAACCCTGAGGCTTAAGTATACCGACGCGTTTTTCTACTGCGAATTAAAAGCAACGAACGATCGTCAATCGGAGGTTAAAGTATTACGTATTGGTGCGTAGGAATGGGCACCATTCAAATGAGTACGACATAACGTAACAATTGTTCATCATCTTTCTGATGGTAAATAAATGAAATAATTAATAGCTCTTAACCCTTCAGAGACGGAAAACTTTTTGTTGGAAAAGGAAATGGTCTCATCATCCAAATGAAAAAGTAATTAAAAAAATGTTGACTAAATTATTATAAATTGTATTATTACTCCCACGAAATATTATCGTTTAATGTAAAAGAACAATTATTACAAGTTACACATAATTATTGCAAAAGCATAAACATATTCGTTCTGCCCAATTATCAATCATAATTATTTACTTCAAAGAAAAATATTTTCAATACTTTTCCATTCAAATGGTGTCCATTCATGATTTGTAACAAACAGCGCGGTTTGTAAGAAAAATTCACCCATGCGTAATCATTTTCCTTTCGTATAATGAAAGAATACATTTCAAGGTGACTCTCAAAGTTATTTCGGAATTTTTTGACAATTTATCTGACGAATTGTACGTATGACGCATCAGTGCGTTATCCGTATCTAATGGGTTAACGCATTTTGTAGATAGAATTCGGTGTAACGATACTCACTCGAATGATCTGGGATGTCAGTCTCGGAGGAAGCTTTGCTGCTCGCTGATTCCGATGGCACCGGGCTATTCACCACCGCCGGTTGACGCTCCTTGTTCAAGCTGAGTTCCTCTAATTCTTTCATGAGCTCGTTGCTCGGGCCAGATCCTTCATTCATACACGCGAACCTACGCTCGTTTCTCTCGCCGATTACAATGTTTATGAAAGTTGTACCAGCGATTTTATTCTGAGCGAGATGGTTGCCTACGCTCAAGATACGCACGGCCCTAAGCTTGTTCAAACCAGCAACGTTCCCTTCAAGATCGGTGTTCCCAAAACGAAGCGCTTCGAAACTCTTCTCCAGTGGTAAAAATCCTTGAAGATCGCGATCTTCCGGCAGTGGTACTTTACTGTCTGTTGGGGACCAAAAAGAAATTTTTAATTGCGTCATTTCTTACTGAGAGACAAGCGAGCACCTTGCTACTTTTAAGTCTCCAACCTATTGTTCGTTCATTGTACAAACTATTAAACATAAGTTTAGTTTTATCAAATAATAATTACGCTTACAACTATTTATTGAATTTCTTGAAGAAAAAGAAAAACGATTATCGCATGTTTCAGTTAACCGATAACACAATGATCAAGAATTAATGTTGAGCAATCAATCAAAAGAATTTTAAGCAATCGATTATTGAAATTGTACTCTTAAAACACGGTTGACATAGCAAAAATCCTAGAATATCTAAGCAACTCTCAAAAACTATACTAAAAATGTTAAGAATTTAATGAAAATCGATCCGAATAATTCTTAACATCTTTGAAAAGATATTTACGAAGACCGAAATGCTTTGTCTACATAGTCATGAAGAAATTATAGAAATAAAACAGCTTGCATTTTATACAACAATGTACGCTCGGGATTTCGCGACACGGATTTCTCTCTCGCACGTTGCCCGCTAAGCAACCCGCACACATCTCGACTTTTTCGCACACTTTCCTGCCAAAATGACAGTAGTCATGTCCCTTAAGATGATGTGGAACATGTATGGGTGCTGTATGTATGGGCGGTTGATCCGTCGAATAAAAGACGAGAGGATCGTCCTGCAGAAATGTTAGGCGGAGAGCAACGTACTGGGCTTTTATGCGACAGACGAACCGTGACGAAGAAATACAAATTAGAGATTTTCGTACCGACGGAATAGTTCCACATTACCTTAAGATGATACGAGAGTCGGCGTGAAAAATTTAGCGAATATACCTACACTGATCATGTTCAAACTCAGCGACGCAGGTCTGCAAACCGTTTAGCAAAACGCAGAGACTCGGCCAGATCTGAAGTCTCGATATGAATGCCGGTTCCTCGAGTACTGTCGGTTGCAGACGCATCCAATCAAGGCACAGTTTTACTGCAAGAAAAGAATAAAAATATTAATTGAATCATATCGCGGTCTCATTTGGTAAAATTTCAAATAGCGTCTGTGTGATAACTACTCACTTGTTGGCAAAGCAAAATAATCGATGATAGCGTTTTTGATTGTATAAACGGGCAGTAACAGAGCTGACAAGCTTCCCGCTATAAGGTCCAAAATGCAATCTCTGGCGATCGTTTCATCGGAACTAAGTTGGTCGTTCCTCAACAACTCGGGACTGTCGATACTCTGCCCGGCCGTGTGGTGCAACGCGTACAAATTAATAACGAGCATTTGTACGAGCCTCCACGAGCTGAAGCTCTCCGTAGCCACGAGAGCGGTCAGAGTCTCCGTCAACAATCGAACGTGACTCGTGGCTGCCGTAAAATCGCCCAAATTGTGTAGAATCCCGTGAAGTTTCAGAAACACAGTTATGTACTCTTGGGAGCTCAGTTTAGTTTTTCCTTCGATGCTGAATGAATTGTCGTTCAATGCGGAGGACAAGGTTTTCGCTAGATTGGCCGTAGCCACGGGAAACGGATGTTTCACGGCGACGGAACGTGCGTAGTGGAATACCGTGCCGAGTTTGTCGCCTCGGGACGCCTCGAGAAGTGCCAATTGGTTGTACGGCTGACCACTCGACGGTGACAACGATACGGCGTGACGATAAAACAATTCGGCTTGTTTGTTCTGATTACGGTAACGAGCAATGTCCCCCAAGTGCACCAGGCAGTACTGACACGCGTAGAAACAAGATGATTTGTGAGGCGCTGACAATTTTTCAACGGCTTTCCATGGTGTCGAGCATCCGTAGATGTAGTTCTTTCTGGAAGATTGAAAAAAAATCATGAAATTGGGATATGCCGAAAGGAGATTGTTTCCAACTATCATAATGTTATCAATAACTCGTTAATATTTTATGTTTATTTTTCATGTTATCTATCGGCATATTATTAGTTCGAAGCTGATTTTTTGACACAAAACACCCTGAACATTACTCCGACGATACACAAGATATAGCGTTCACCTGCGAAAAGGTAAATCCAAATCAAAAGCGGTGCAAATTTCTTGTAGAAGCGTAAGATAGAAACCACTGGCAGCTTCTAGACACCAGCCGAGCATAGCCTGCGACTCTCCTCTCTTGGGATTCTTGCGATCTTTCGCCTGGCTCTGTAGCGTAGCTATGTAATTCTTAAATCCAAGATTCCAGAGCTCCTGCTCGACCTTTCTGTCGAGAGCGTACTCAAGATCCAGTATGAGCACTTGCTGGTAAATCTTTTGCAACTGTTGCTGGCATATCCAGGCGTCATTGTCATTGAGAAGATCCTTGCAACGTTGCACCTTGTCCTTCAGTGGCTCGGCTTTCCTAAAAATTTGCCATTTTACAGAGAAACCCCATGGGGAACGTCGGCGTGGCTGTGTATGAGGGAAAAAAAAACATTGCTACTTACTTCAGAGCTTGGACAGCAGCTTTTAGGCCCATATTCTGCGTACACCGCAATTATACCGCATATGGCTTACCTGAAAGAGTTCTCAAGCATTAGACAATCTGACAAAATGAATCATTCAATAGCTGAGCAACTCTCTGTAACTCTGTAACTCTGGTCCAGAGACGAATAATGTCTAGGTTCTTTCCCATAACTATAAAACAAAGCTCCACACAATTTCCAACGCTTAAATATTTCTAAATTCGCGAATCTTATGATGATACATTGAAAATATCGTTATTTTTCAAGCCCACGTAACACGACACCGATCTAGGTTAGTTTCGACGTGCAGCCGATGGTATTTTTGATATCGTAACTTGGACGATTTTTTCTAAAAACTCGAAATATCTTTGCATTAATATTCTACGAGCGATTTGTTGGAATAAATAATTTTTTTCAATAACATATATAGACTCACCGTTACATATTTGCGATGAATAGAAACTTTACAAAACACACACCAAATGACGGATGACTTGATTCGGAGCAGTATTGAAAAACTGAATACCGAACGAACCGCCCTCTCGACGACTCGAGAAGTTACTTTGTTCCAGTCATTTATATCTCTCCTCGTGTATTTGACAATATCTCGTTACCTTCTCTTTAATTACCGTTCAAATAATTATTCTTTCAGTTTATATTGCTCACTAAAGCCGGTATGAAAATTGGCGATAGGCGACAAATACTAAAAAATGTTTATTCGTAACGTGATGCAACTTTTCGACAGGTTATGCACTGCGGTTTGTCGGAAGCTCGATCTTGACGACACCGGTAACTACAAATGTCGCAAACGATAAATCAACTCTTTCGGCGATTCGTCGCGTCCAACAAACTTGGAAGTTTGAGAGAGGTGAGCGTTTTTTTTTTTAAGTAAGAAAAAAAAAAACAAATACAAATAACAATAACGCGATAGATAAAATTTTTTTTAAAAAATGTTTACAATCTTTAGTATTCTTTATCGAGCAAGGGTTCGAACGGTCAGAATGAAGAAGATAGGCGCAGGGAGATCATGGCTCGAAGTCTTCCTAAACAAAAACCCATCGCCGGGGTTAAACAAATCTTGTTGGTTGCGTCCGGTAAAGGAGGAGTCGGTAAATCCACAACTTCGGTTAATTTAGCTACAGCCTTAAAAGTTGTGGAACCTACGAAAGCCGTAGGTCTCTTGGATGCTGATATTTTTGGTCCTACTATTCCATTGATGATGAATCTGCATTCTTCGCCTATACTCAACGAAGATGACCTCATGGAACCGCTGATTAATTATGGCATCAAATGGTAAGGAAGCGTCAAAGGGTAGATCAACGATGAATGTTCAAAAAATAAAAATTTTAGTTCATATTTTAAAGGCTAGTGGGGAGCTTTATAAAATGTGCACAAAACATCAGTCAACAATGTAATTTATTATGTTAAAAATTATGGCAATTCTATTATTTATTTATTTATATCGTAATTAAGGATATTTGTGTCAAAAATAGTTTCTGCTCGATTGCATCGGAACTCGGCTAATTAGAACAATTTATATATATCTGATCTGAGATTAAAGTGATACGCATTTTACGCTATAAAAGAATCTATAGCCAATAAAATTGGTCAATTTTCAATATGAAACTAAACATTTATTAAAAATTATTTTGAAATTTCATCCAGGCCTTCTCCAAATTCGAATTTGTATGCATTGCACGTTGCTCTCTGTTTTTATTCTGATATAATTGCATCATAGAACTCTGTGCAGTATGTCCATGGGATTCTTGATCGACGAGAAATCACCCGTAGTCTGGAGAGGGCTCATGGTGATGAGTGCCCTGGACAGACTATTGCGCCAGGTAGCCTGGGGGCCTTTGGATTATCTGGTGGTCGACACTCCACCGGGAACGGGCGACACGCTCCTTTCCCTCACACAGAATTTACCGATAAGCGGTGTGTTGATCGTCACGACGCCACAAAAAGCAGCACTCGACGTTGCGAGGCGCGGTGCAAAAATGTTTCAAAAGCTCAACGTTCCCATCGCCGGAATCGTTGAGAACATGACGACCGTTACGTGCCCCAAGTGTTCTAACGAAATTCCCCTCTTCGGGGACGGAGCGACGGCTCTTGCCGAGGAACTTCGTAAATTGAATATTAATCTTTATTTATATTGTTTCGCAAATAGATTACAAGTTTCGAATGATTACACAGGAACGAAAGTGCTTAAGAAGTTTCCAATGCACGAGGACATAACGGAAAGCTCGGACAAGGGAACTCCTATCGTCTTGTCCTCTCCGGATTCTAGCTACGCTGAATACTACAGACAACTCGCGAAGGATCTCGCTGTCTTCTTAGAGAAACAACCGACAAACTCGGAGTAGAAGAGTAAAAATATCAACCCGTATACCTTCAACTTAGGTAGACCATAAACGCAACTCGGTGTACAGTCTTCTTTTGTAAATATCTTTGAATAAACCGCTCCCAAAAATAATATGTGGAAAAGATACGTGAGTTCCCCTACCTAGTATCCAAGTACTTATCCAGTCGCGATGCGTGCCATTAAAGTGGGGACCAATGGTATAGCGCAACACAATGACGCATTGCAATAGCCTTGGTATCTCGTGCCTTTCGCCTTGTGAAAAATGTCCATCAATTATTATATTGTACCTGACATCGCGACAGCTTGTACGACAACCTTCCTTCTTATTGTAAGATCCATTTTTCTATAATTTCTTATAATTGGTGCTGTGACCTGCCAAAACGGTATCACGTTGAAATCGAATAAGTTCATCTGTAAACTTTCTTAATCATCTTATACGCAGAATAATTAAGAATAGCTATCAAATGGTTTATCAGCCGCATAGACCAGGGGTCTCCAAACTACGGCCCGCGGGCCACATTCGGCCCGCGGACAGATTTTGGACTATTTCACTTTTTACCACCGGCAACAATGATAATATGGTTTTGGCCCTCGGAACTTACTGGAGTAATCAGTATGGCCCTAAGGCTGGAAAGTTTGGAGACCCCTGGCATAGACGATGGTTTCCTGAAGAAAAAAAACACGGAAACTTTGTATTCATAAATTAATTTTTTTTCGAGATTTCCATATCAGCACATGAAAATAATCTGAAACATTCAGAAAAGTATTTTAGAAAGTATTCTCATAGAAGTGTGTGTGTGTGTGTGTGTGTGATGAGATTCCGGAATTTCAGTCAACGGTAGCCTTCGTTCGTTACAATATTTTTTAAATAATTCAAGCACATTCACAATCAGATTTTATGGAAATTTATTTAAAAAATGCTAATTTCTTAACACTTGAGCTCTCGCAAATTTCAAGCTGGCTTAATTGTCTACACAAACGGACGTTAAATAATATTTGGTAATAGAATGAGATTTTTTTTTTTCAATTTTATAACATTTGAAATTTTTATCTGAACAATCATTGACTAACCGTTCATTCGTCAAATTGAACAACGAAAAAAGGATAATCATCATGATTTCTGCAAAGATTTCGATTTTATACATTTTGGTATTGTTTATAAAAAAAGACGAAAAATCCGTCAAGATTTAGGATAATTACACCGGATCAAAGACGTCTTACGTCAGTTTGATCCAGGGATGTAGTTGAGGGTTAAAGATCATTTCGAAGACAGGATCCAAAAACAAAATAAAATTGAGTAAATCTACCTGTTTTAATCATAATTATTTTATTACTAAATTTTTTAAAACTCCCAGTTAATATATAAATGTTATGTCGATAAACAAAAATGTTTCAACAAATGCGAATAAAATTTGTGAAGAGGGTTCGCATTTTGAGCCAAAACGTAAACTGTGAATCTATCCAACTTCTCTCTCTCCTTGCATCTCGGAGCTGGCTCGATCGTAGCCGAACATTTATATTATTCGTTTTAGAGAAACCTCTAAAGTTTAAAAAAAAAATGTATTAGGGCCACTACCGATTTTTCGCACCCATATATTAATTACTTTTTGATGACTGATTAAAAAAAAACGGCTGCGTAAACTAAAACTATCTGTAGTTCCAACGCATAAAAAAGTTTAATTCCCACTACGAATCACTTGTATAATTATAATGCCCTGTGGAAATGATACAATAAATTGCCGTAGCTTAAAGGATGAGTGAATCCTTTACTAGCATACATTCGAAAAAGGATGCGGAGGTTTACGACGTTCCTATGAGAGTCATAATCAGGCCATTTCCACCGATAATAAACGAGAAAAAGATCGCGAGCTTAATGGAGACCTTGAATAATCCACAAACCGAGAATTTGGTTCCACCAGTCGATATTTTGTGGATCAAAGGAAGAGAAGGTAAACGTAGTGGTAGTATTAAATGTCTGAAACGTAAACAATGAGGTAAAAAAACTCGATACGATAATATTCGATTAAATGTTTTTCTTGTTGACAACGTATCGCATGCAGAGGATAAAATTGTCAAAGAGTTGATAGTAAATTATATGAATCGATAATGTTCGCATTCTAATATCTCTTGCTAATATTAGGAGGTGATTATTACTACTCGTTCGGTGGCTGCCACCGATACACGGCTCAACAGCGACTCGGCAAATTATCGATAAAGGCAAAATTAATCGAATCAACGGTGACAGACCTACGAATCTACCTCGGAAGTTCAACGCCGGATCTCAAGTGATATAATTACGTTGCATTACTTATCAAAAAGGTACCAGGCATTTATTTTCCTTTCCGATAGCTCTTTACATCAGTATTTATACAACAAAGAGACTTATTTTTAGTTTCCTCTTAATTCTCTTATACAGCACGAACGTATAAAGTGTTCAGAAACAAAATACAAATCGTTGTTGGGTGAATACTAATAAAAAAAGACGTATAACCGAGCTCGTTAATGCAGGAGAAAGAAGGAGATCACTAGTTTTCGTATGCTGACCCCGTGAGCTTAATAATTCCGCATAAGAGATGCATAGATTGTATATAATCTTCAATTTCGAGTTATTGTATGTTAATCTTTGGCTGGACATTAACAATCGTAGCGATACCGAAAGTTGAAATAAGAGCTGATATTCGGCACGTTTCACTATTTATTTATAAGTCGCTTGAATTATCATCTTATCGTGAAGTATATTAAAATTTTTTTTTTTTTTTTTTTTTGTTTAAATTATCTCGTACTTGTGCAAAGTAATTATAAAGTTGTATAATATTAATTAAACTAAATAGACTATAGAATCTGCATTACTCCAAATAACTAACAATTATACTAGGGAATAAACCGTATCGTCGCTCTATCGTCGGAGTAACTTATCCAACAATGCAACAGGTTTTTCCTCAGTGCCGTCAAGGTAATATCATCGTGTCACACGGTACAGCGATACGGTACTTCGTTATCGGCACTAAATACTGACGTTACCATCGTTCGGCGATTCTTGTGGACGAACCAACGCGTTTAATATATATATAATTATTATTATATAAAAAGAATGCCCTCAATGAGTGACAAGTGCGATTAAATCGTGCATTCGACTCGGTTAAATTGCACTTTACCTCATTCAATCCTAACTAAAAACACACTTAATAATATTTACATAATTCACGAACTGTTCTAGAATTACTATGGACAATTTAGTAATAATAGTATGTCAATAAACAATAATGATCACGCTTTTCCTCTCGATAATTATAATATATATGGGTACAAAAAGTTGCCCCTTCTCTTTTATCAGTCATTGATTACCCGTAGGCAAAACGGTGGTTTAAGATTTTGCACTGTGTCGTAATCCTTTGATTGTTAAATCCAAGGACGCAGATATATTCACGAGAATCTACGTTAATCAGCTTAAATTTCGCTCGAGATACCCGCCGAATATACTATTTACACAGCCTTTAGCTTATAAGTTGGCAATAAAATGCAACATCGTTTTTTAAAAGACTAACTACTCTTTGTTGAGTAATCGAATTGAATTTATCAATTTGCGGATTCGCGTCTCCTGCGAATTTTTTTTCCACGTCCAGAGTAGGTTGTCTTTAGGCTGTCGGTCACCTGCACGAATCCTTTGGATTTGATGTACTCGCCGTTCTTTGTCTCGTAAGAACCGTATTTTTCGTTCTGCAGACCAAATCCGGGTTCGAATTTGTCTTTGAGAATGTAAGGAACTACGTCCTCGCTATAGGGATCTTTGTTGTCGAGAGTGTAAGCGTCGTTGTAACTTTTTGTCGGGAAATCCCTCGTCTCGTTGTCCTTAACGAAATAGGGCTTGTAATTTTTAATCGCGTTTGTCGGATTCTCCGTCGGCGTTTCAGCGCGGGTCTTTGAGGCTGGAGCCGACGACGTTTTCTTCGTTCCCCGTAAATGTTTCGGAATCACTGATTCCTGGAGGTGCAACAGTTGCGTATCTGTGACCTCACAGTCGATTTGCATCATCGTCACGTGATTCGGAGGTGCTGAAAAACTTTCTGCAGACGCAACAAAAAAAATTCATTAAAAATACAAATATTACGAAATTATCTTAATAACCTAAAGAATATACATTATTGAACGCTGAAATATTCAGTTAATTAATAAACTAACCGTTAACGGGCAATGCCGGAAAAACCAAAGACATTCTCGGTCTTGCCGTATTGTTTTGCGTGGACGCCGGAACTAGTAAGTGTTTGCCACTGAACCATACGACATAGAAAGTGTCATCGCGTCGTCTGAGTGCTTCGAATAGCGAGGCATGATCGCGAAGAGTCGGCGAGAATACTTGAACCGCGTTGCTGTTCATCGAAGCGACGCTATGCACCGTTTTTCTAGGTCCGCGTTTTTCAGATTCCATCGTCGGGAGAACCTTTACCTCCTCCTGAAACTTCTTTTGCAGAGACAACAATTTCGGCAGTAACACCTCGCCGAGAGATTTAATTCTTGTTTCCGGTTTCGCAAGCTCCGTCCAGTTCTCTCGATCCGAATCTCCACCGATCCAACGGCGCAGCTCGTAGTCCAAGCGAATGGACTCTGTTTGATTGATATGCATTGGACACATTGGATGATTCACGGGCGTACTCTTGTTTGCATTCTCTATCGTTACGTCCTCGTCCTGAGTGTTCTGCTCCGACCAAAGCAAGGACCGCCCGTGCCTGACGTTGAGTAAAGGCGCGCTTTGCCTGTTGCTCGATATCGTTTCCAGTTGCCGTCTGGCCGGAGAAAAAACACTGCTGAAAAGACATTTTTTTATATTTAAACGACATAAAAAACATTTTTCAGAGATCCGGCCAAAATACGAAAGACTCGAATAAGCATTTATGTCCTCTGTAATTTATTTTATCGTAACATTCCATACAACGCATAAAAAGCGATAAAAATATCTGAAAGTGCCAAAATGATTTTGCAACGTCTCTTCCATGTTGTTATTCGATGACGCTCGAAGTGCGCAAAGTTTAAATAACAAAATCGACTTACCTTAAGCTGGTCATGTTGAGAGATACCATAAACACCATCGCCAACAGTACAGCCGTATTTTTTCTGTTGACGCCGAGATTCAAATTGCCAAACTTTTTACTCGGCCGGGTCATTTCCTCGGTGGCGCTAAGTCGTTGCTTCAACGCGGAATTCTTCATCCTCAATTGTCGGTTTTCTTCTTGCAGATCCGAAATCTGTTTTTCAAGCGCAGTCACGTATTCCTTCTTCTTCTTCCGGGATAAACAAGCCGACTCTCGATTCTTTATCATCCTCTGTTGTCTCTTGATCGCTTTGATGTCGAAATCCTGTCGTACCGCCATATTCATTAAATCCGGCATCTCATTTGTTATTACGATCGGCGAGCAGTTTGTATTTTCTTTCTTAATTATTATCGGAGCGTGTGATTGCTGAGCGGGTACCGTCGATACACTCTCGTTCACGATTTCCGCAATCGGAGCGTTCGTTACGTTTTCCATGTTCGTGAACTGAATGCTCGGAAGAGCATCTATGATCTTTACGCGATTCGATTGAGCAAGCTGTATCGTACTCGGTACTCTCCCGAGTTCCGACGTTTGTTGATTAAACGAATTTTTTATTTCGACCTGTCTGCTCTTTGCGAGAGTTTGAATCTTCAGCGGTTGCGAATTGTTTTTTTGCTTTACTTTCGTCGTCAGAGTCGCAAAGTCCCGTGCGCTGAGTACTATCATCTTTCTCGGTTGTTCTGCAATGATAATATTTTTAAAAAAATTAATATTTACTTCATTGTTCAGTTCATCCGAATATATCGACTCGGTAATCGGTAAATAACGCCTCGACTTACCACCGCCAGTACTTTTCACATTTTTAGACTGAATGCAAACGCGCTTCGTGAGGTTTCCTTTGGCGAGAACGAACTTTGCTGCAGCCGCAGAATTCTGAGCGTTCACCGGTATCAATTTCATCTGCTGTATTTGCGGCGTATTGCCCGTAGGCTGTGGAGAGATCGGCGGCGACTCGTTCTGCGGTGGGGAAATCGGTGGCGTGTCCAGTGTGAACTAGAAACAAATAGTGCAATTGTGAAGAAACCTCATAATCGCGCAAATGGTTCTAAAATCGATTTATCGAGCAATCGTACCATCGCTCTAGCGCCATTGGCATTGTATATATCTGGTTGCCATTCGGAGCCACTGGATTCCGAATGACTCGGGCTTGGTGATGGCGGCAACTGCGAGCGTGGACTTCGAGGCTCTATTTTTATTACGCTCTTGATATCGTCGTTTATTTCCATGTCTGGTCAATAAACAGAGACAAAACTCAACAAATTATCGACAATTTATCGGTGAAAATATATAACGAAAACGAGGGATATCCAGTTAGTAATAACTAATATTTTTTATGAGGCAGAAAAAAAATTATTAATTGCTCGATTGTATCTTAGATTGTATTTTAGTTTAAGGATCGTTGGCTATAGCTCGCTATCGCTCGCTTCGCATTCAGCCACGTGAGAAAAAAAAAAAAAAACTCTTTCGACTTTACTCACCGACATCAGAAACATTAGAAAAAACATCGCCAAACTCTGTAAAGTTGAAGCCATGCTTCTCGAAATTCGAGAAGGGTAATTCGAGCGTCGCGCCTTTCATTATCTCATCCGGGCTCTCGTCGTGACCCGGTGAACCTTCGCCACCGAGTAGCAGCGGGATCTCCAACTCGGAGCTGAGAGCTTGTAGAAAGTCATCGGCTGGCAATGGATATCCATTGTCTGAAACAAATTATTATTTTTTAATTTATTATTTAAAAAAACACTAAAATTAACAGCGTCGCATAAAAATTCTTGATCCGATGATTTTTATCGACAGATCAATCTACTCGGCATCGATACGGTGTAACGACATTTTGCAACGAGTGTATGACGGGTGAGACACGGAGCAAGGCTAGCAGATTTTGAGTCAATGAACTTTGTGGAAGCCGGCCCCTGACGCGTCACGGCTTCGGGCTATTTTACCTGAACGTACGTATGCTCGCCAATCCAATCTTCGCTCGGTCAACAAGTGGGCTAGGGCTAAAGCCGACGAGCCGCTACCACCACATCCACTAACACCATCACCTTGCTACGAGCTTTACAAATACGTTTCAATGATTTCGCGCGTCTATAATCCGCATGACAAATGAAAACCTACGTGGAGGTGGAAACAATGTCTTGATTCTGCGCTATCCCGTCTCTACCTTCGCAAACGTTCCACTCTCCCTCGGTACTTTATCAGTGTTTCTTCCAAAGTCCCTACAGTAAGCATAATTTCCTTGCAAACTCTGCAGAACGTTTTCTACGTAGGAGAATCAAAATTCGAGCAATCGGATTTTCAGCCAAACGTGCTTAGTAAAATATCCGTGCAGTACTGTTGTCGGGTCAATGGACATTACAACCAACGATTACCAATCAAGATATTCAAACGACTGCACCTTAAGGATATTTATGCAAAGAAATAGTTTAATTATGTTGGAACTCACCTAATTTGTAGAAAAAACGTATACCAATTGATTATTAACGATCTAGTTTTCTAGCAACGTGTGCTCAAATTTAAGGAATTTTACATGAAAAGGCGGAGAAGATTCTTTCCGGTTAGATTAAAAAATCTAACACATCGAAAGATATATTTTAATATAACTTTTGTCTAAACTTGAAAATGATTGACGGTTCTTAAGATTCGTCTAACAAACGAATGACTTTCAACGTCTGTCTCCACTTCCGTCACGCAGCGGTAGCTTCTCTATCGGACATTGACTAACGCGTTCGACTCAACCCTTTTCCCGTTTCCTCTCCTCCCGTATAGATACAGCACGAATATCCTTAATTATTTTACAATTTCGAGTTTCATTATCGCCATTAAGGGCTCATAATATTATGGAACTGAGCTCTGTAGTTCATTGTATCTTTTTTAACTATCAGTACGGTCGAGACTAATTTCTGAAACTATTTAAGTTCAGTCATCAGTCGACCTGTGATTCATCGTTGACGGAAAAATTGTAGACTCTTTCCTGTACGATCATCGAAGTCTCTCGAACCTTGACAACTCGCCTCATCTGCATTTCTCCCATTCGAGTCGGCGTCTACAAGGTGATACGACGCCCCCTTCCCTTCTCCTCTTTCTCCCTAATCGCGGGACCAGTTGATATAAAAAACTATATTTAAATTTATTCAGAAACAATTAATGTTTGAAAAAGAAAAGCAAATTCGATTCTACCGTAGAACAGACAGACGAATTTAAACTAAAATTCTTTTCCTACAAAATATTAACCAGCTTTGATTGAATTGTTTCCCATATCGAATACCATTTCCATAGACGTGTCACGCAACTTTAACGTGAAATACGTTTTTCAAACAGTATTCCACTATCTCTCGACATAGTTCTGTTGGGTCTTTGATAACGTTACCCTTGGTTTACAAAGATTATAGATACATCGCGTACAACGCGTGAGTAAATAGTACTTTATTCGTCATCACCTGTGTTGACTTATTTTGTAAAACAGCAGGCCCCAATCTGCGTATTTGGAAATAATCCACATGTTGTATTTTGTAACAACGATTATGTTCGAGGGAATAGAAGGTAAAAAAACATTAGTACGCCTCGAGCCAAAGGCTTGCAGGAGATATACTCGTGAATGTATTAAATTTTCCGAAGATACTGCGATAAAATGAGACCGAAATGGGCGGATTTAAAGGGATGTTAAAATTTATATCACTCGTTATGTACGTCAGTCACGTCTCTTGGAAGATTATCGTCGCTTATCCTGGCGCACAAACAGTAACATTGTGTACACTCGACGGTGAAAATTTTTCAAATTAGTATTATTACTTAATGCAAACAAAAAGTCTGCTTCAATACTAAAATTTATTGTAGCGATAAGGAGGAAAGAAGAAGAGTTATTGTAAAAAGCGAAATCTGTGTTACAGGTGAAATAAATAACTATACTATATTAAAATTTATTGTTTGGTATTACCACACATTTGTATAATTAATTTAATCTTGCAAATATATAAGTAAAAAATGCATACAATTGTACATGAAATTATACGAGAACGATATGTAAATGTATTGATATAGATAAGTATCATCGAATCCAATAAGCCGAAATATTATTAACCAAGTTCCGTAAGGTATAACTTGTATAAAGTATTTTTTTTTTTTAACTTTGCCTGCATATGATTGATAATTTAAACAATATACATCATTTTTAATTCAAGATAATAACAATTGAAGCATAATTAGGATGTATCTTGTATGACGAAGACGCACAAAGGATACATTTTAATTTCTACTGACCGAATAAGATTCAAGTATTGGTAAAAAAAATATTAAGTGAAAACGAATGTGTTAAATAAAATTTGAAATTGATTTACACATTTAGCTTTTGATATATCGTAAGTTAAATAAAAATGTGTTAACGCGCGAGCCTCTGTACGTATATGTTTCACATAAACTTCCTATGCGAGACGCACATCGTGGTATCTATAATGATCGCTGTGACGCAGAGGAATATTAAATAAAATTGATAATAAATGAAAAAATAATAAATAAAAAATTCGAATGTATTCTATTTAATATTTGTATCGATCGAAATGTTTTATTTACGATATATTATAAGATTAATGAACTAATGTTTGTGTACGCAAATGAATATATTTTTAGCATCGAAAAATATTTGACAATTGTACGAGAGAACCTAACTGCGTTAGAAATCCCTGACCACCACTGCATAATTAAATGAACTATAAAGATACAGCTATCTGTGAGAATTTGTTATCGTTATCGGAGTTCCAAGGATATAACACTTTAGGAGCGTTGAAGTAAAGAATACTAATAATTGCTTTTTCAACTTACCTATAGACCAACTGTCGTCAGGTGCATCCATCATATTTAAGATGCAGTGATCCCTAAAATCTTTCATCTTCGCAATCGGAGTCACCGCCGATGAGAGAACTTTCTAATGTCACGACACCCACGAGAAATCACAATTCATAGGCGCGCATATTTTTGTAACTGAATAAAGATTCTGACTACGGCATAAATAACAGTTATCTGTTGATTTTACGAAATCTCTTCGAGACCTGAGTGACCGTTGGTATCGCCTGCAGCGAATTTATCGAAACCGGCTATCAATAATGGAATTGTATACTCGAAGAAGAAAAAAAAAATGAGTAAAAAGTGTTCTGTTACATTGTAAACAGCACTTTCACCAAATAATTAACAATTATATTCTCATTACGATAACAACTCACTTTTAAAATTATAATCTTAGATCCATAAGCTTTTATTATTTAATTGCGACTCAACAGAAGTGAATAATAGAACAGCATCGAAATAACACAGCGAACACCCCAAGTTTCGCACCGCGACTATTGTCAAGTCCATAATAATTGCACATGTTTGCACTTGGTGCGCAACTTACGCGAGGTGTAATAATTTAAGCGCAGTGGTACTCAAATGCCGGCCGGCCGGTTAATTGCGCGCGCGCATCTGTCAGCACACAATTTTCTCTTCTGAAACCCGAGAGCGACTGCAACTCGTGAGGGAATGAACTTCCCAGTCCCCGACGAGTGGCAACGACATTACTGGCCGTGAGAGAGTGGGACGGTACCGTAAAGAACCTTCTCTGCGTACACTGTAGTGTAGCTAACCCACCTTGAACCGTAGATACTCCGGCGAGACGAGACCAGACGACTTGAAATCGACTTCTCTATATATATTGAACTACAGTGTGATACTCGTTGCACTTCGGAGTAACACCGGTGTTTCTCGATTGCTGTCCATATCGAGCACGTGTACACAGCGTAACATATCGCTTATGCAATTATACAAGTGGATGTTATGCACAAGTCGGCAAAGGATTTATGCGATTTTAGGTGTAAATCTGACGAAAAGATAAATTTCGATTTAATCACTCGATCATCGATGAAAAGGAATGATATATTAACCGTGAGGAATATTTATTATGTAAAGTAAGGTACGAGTTTATGAAGCTTTTATACAACAACTGTATACTGAGTTGATAATAAATTGTAACCAATAATGCAAATATCTTCGTGTTCCAATTATTTGATATTAACAAACTTTTGTATATTTAACGTAAATGCTTTTTAAAAATTAACTCACTTTCACTGACGAGCAAATATAAATTCAGGAAGAAGAATTAAACAATGTTAACACAACGGACGAGAAGATTTTAATAAAGAAAGACAAGAGATTTTTAATAAAACTGTGAGTACATAAATTAATATTGATTATTAAATTTCGTATACAGAAATATACATTAAAACATCTGTAAAGTTGTATATTAAATTACGTAGCATATTTAGAAATGTACTTTGACAATTTAATAACGGAGACTACCGCAGGGAATATTATTGCTGTCGTATAATTTGAATTTTGCGATATTTACTAATATTCTGAACAGTTTATAACTGTCAGACTAATGAGCTTCTTTTCTGACAATGCCATGTATACAGTGAAATGAAAGTGTACAAAAACAACTATTTCGAGTATCTACGAATAGATAAAAAAAAAAAAAAAAAAAAAAATTGACACTGGAACTGACAGACGCGGCAGAAGCTTTTGAAAGGAACTGTACCCTTCGCATTATATCTACGACACGCGGTATCAGGCATGACCGCCTCCAACCGAGGCGGACTAGGGCATAGATGGTTGTACGTCGATTTACTATTAATGAAATATAGCCAACGGGATAAACTATAGTGCGTTTTGTGTATCTAAATCTAAGTAATATTTATGCGATATAACGAATCGCTGAGATTGTTCGCGCAAAAGTTGTACGTTCAGACTTATGAATATCCAAATGTTGGCAAGTAAACAGTTTGCTCACAGAAATTTGTAGATTTATACATACGTTCTGTTGATCAATATAAACAAAACGGCCTATAGTTTATTTCGTTGACGGCCTTTGTTAATAACAAAAAAAAAAGCTGTAAACTTATTTTCGTATACCAAGCGCAGCGCCAAGATTTAAAAAGCTGCCATTCGGTATAAGAAAAAAACATTGTAATTTTTTTTCTTCTTATTAACAAAGATCGTCAATAGTACGAACCATAGGCCATTTTATTCGTTTTGACCCACAGAAAATTTGTGTAAATCTACCGATCTCTGTGGTCATCCGTCTCCTCTAAGGTCTACACGTGCAACCAACTGCGTATAACTTTTTCGCGAACGATCTCAGCCATTTGTTGTAGCGCATAAATACTCTTTAGATTTGAATAAACAAAACGCACTATAATTTATGTCGTTGAATATAATTCATTAATAATAAATCGACGTACTACCAGATATATCCAAGTCCGCCCAGATAGGAAGCGACCATGCTTGTCGTGCACTGAGGCTCTAATGCGAAGCGTACACTTCCTCTCAAGATCTACTGTCTCAGGGTGGCTCCGTCTGTCCATTTCAACGTTATGATAAAAAGAAATATTTCGATTCAGAACTTATATAAAAATGTTCAGAAGAGTTCTTCAGATCAATGAGCGTTTGTTCTGTATTTGAGCTGTTTCAACAGACCCCGATCTTCCTTATACTCTTATAGACATTAGATAAGATCTATTGACAGAGAGAAGTCTGGTCTCCATGTGTTACGCAGTAATTTCGGTCATCGAACGATTCTAACATTGTGCGTTGTAATTATTAATTCACGTAAAGGAAAATTTTCCATTCCACGATACCTTCGTGCAGAGACATCGAATGCCTGAAATTCCATAACCTGTTATCTCATGGAGTGTTACAGCGATAGCGGTCGATATGTCGAGTAAAATCGAGTTAATCTTGACGGGACTGTACCGCAGACAGAGACCGGTCGGAATACGATAGAAAATAATTGACAGAGAGGACGTAGGGGAAAGATAGAAAACCGTGTCGGGATGGTTATACGAGGGGTGTCGAGAAGTAACGTTGGGTAGAACCTCTTTAAATTATGTCAGAGATATTTGTCCAGATGAAAAATTCTGAACGCCTGGAACGATCTTTAGTCGACCCGAGTCGATTGTCTGTTTGCGCGTACGTGTTCCAATCTTCTAAGAATGTCACCTGCTGTAGGAAAACTGTCGCTACTACGGATACATTTCAAAGTGAATAAATAACACGTGGATCCACAGTTTCAACACTTGATACCATTTTTTTCTCTTCATATTTCTTATCTGTTTTTTAACCACATACTTGTGAAGTAAGCAAACATTTACATCACGATTTCTTATAACAAAGGAACATGCCACTTCTTATACAATTCTTTGTATAAGAATATTATAATAACAACACTTAAGGTGAAGCTCGATACCGATACTCTTTGCTTCAAAACTCTCAACACATTTATCTCAAATCCAAATTTTTTCAGTGACATCGGAATTTATGGAGCTCGATGCACGAATATCGCGACCACCAGAAATTCCAAATTTTTCAGATAGTCTGGATACGAGAAAAATGTTTTAGCTATTTTTTTCTCGCAATTGCGGGTCCTCGAACCTTAAATCACGTGACACGAGCCTCGCCATATAAAAAAATATTTAAAAATCGAAGGATGTAGCTTATGCCGGAGAACGAATAACCACGCAGCCCCCTTGTCATCTACAGAGAAAACATCTTAAGCATTCATAGAAAAATTCTATAAATCATGGAGAAATTGCGAGAATTCGTCGACTGTAAAAGACGCGAATTTTTTTCGTTGCAGTTTGAGTGATAGTTCACTGAGGCGTCGTTTCATCATCCTGTTGCATCACTGCGTAACGGGGGCTATTGACCTTGACAACAACAAAACCCTTTACAGACAAGGACTACACTTCCGCCCATCGTTACTGCCTGTTCAAGAGCTCGTGAGCGTTACACAAATTATGGGATTTCCGGTTATGAATATATATATATATATATATATATATATAACGATACACATTTCAAAGCGACATAGAAATGTTTCATTTGTTCTAGCGCGTTGTTACGAATGAAGTGCAAACAAGAACGGGAAAACAGACGCGCACGAAAATTGTACAAATAATCGTTTGGCCATTGGCAACTATCGCGGCACTCGATAACGTCTGATATGAAAATTCTATTAATACCGTATCAAGAGTTGTCGCCGAACACGTGTTTATTTAATAATTGTTGTCTTTTACCGACGATTGTACCCGTTAACCGAGTTCACTAATTATTCAACTAGATTAAACTCATAATACACTCACTCGCCGAATTTTATGGATATTTGCAAAACCGCAACGTCCGTTTCGAAATATCCAAGAACTTTCCGTGAAACAAACAACAATGGGATGATTGACGGTTCACACATACACACACACACACGTACTTACCAAACGACTCAAGCTCTGGAAACATCTCAAAGTTAGCATCGGCTATTCCGTTCCACTGTGGCTCTTCCTTGATCAACATTGTTGACTACTCCCTGGACACCTTTCGAATCACTTCACTCCAATGATACAACAATGTAGTACTTATTATCAGAAAAATAAAACGTGACGCGTCAACAACAGTGAGCAATGGTTATTCCCCCCCTGACACTCTACCTACATTGCCGTGAACAGTGAAGCTGCCGGACGTATAAGCTGCGCAGCTATATTCACGTGGTACTCGATGCTTTGAAATTCGATATATCGACGGCCTTTTTTCTTGGTCAGTAATGTCGCGATTACATGTGCGTTTTATGATTTTTATATTTTAATTCCTTCATAATTTAATTTGAATTAGTAATCGATAAATTGTTTTTCGCGTAAATATTTTCTTTTATTATTGAAATCAACCAAATTATTATTCTAGACAAGACAACAATTTATTAGATTTTATTACGTCCCTGCAATCTATAGGGAAATGTTCTGCCGATTTCAAATTAAACCAAAAATAAATGCGGCTTGAAAAATTTAGTTATCGACATATGTGCATCTAAGCTTATGATGTATCGACGCATCCTTGTGTCAATGTCGGCTAAGGAGTTCAGTCCTATTTTATTTTGATCAAAAAGACGAATAATTAGGATACTGCGTAAAATGGCTCAAAAAACCACGTAATTCAGGGTCAGATTTGTTAAGAACTGCGGTGAATGGAAAATTACGGCATATTCAATAACGAAAAGACGTCACAATTTGTTACTTCGTAGAGTATATAATATTTTTATATACACAATTACTATTTCATTCGTTTCTGCTTGATAAGATGATTACGCAGAGCAATTTGTTTGTCTTTGAACGATCGCTTTGTCTTTCCCTTGACTTTGTGCTTGACCATCTGAAAAGCTTTCGTCTTCTTCTTTTCCCGGTTGGTTTTGCTGCATAGAGGATTTTGTCGGCCATCCTTGTAGCCAAATCGTTCTCTTCCCTTTTGTCCCTCCTGCAATGAAAAAGTGTTAACTTGCATCTCAAACAAAAGCGTAAAATAACATATCCACTGCTTACCTTCACACTTTCCATGCGAGCTTGCTTGTCGTGTTTACGTTTCTTGAATATATTCTCAATATCTCCGAGCTGGACAAGCTCACCACGAGGCTTTTCCTCTTGAACCGGTCTTTTCAAACCCCGCTTCGCGTGAGTCATTTGCTGTTTTACGAGTGCTGTGTCTATCCTTTTAAAATCCTCATCCGTGAGAAGACGCTCCACGGATATCTGCGAAGCTTTTGCTTTCTTCTCGGCCGTCAATTCCTCCTTCTTTTCAGTCTTTACCTTCGCCAATCTCTTCATTTTTTCCTTCTTTCTATCAAGCTTCGTCCTCTTCGACTTCTTTTCGCCTCGCTTGTTACCAGCGCCTTCTACCTTCACACGTTTCTTGGGAGTAGATTCCTCGTCATCGCCCTCACTACCGTGTTTTCGTTTCTTTAGAGTCGTTTCTCCAGAGTTTTCATTATCCTCCCCATCTCCACTGCTCTCGTCGCTGTCGCAATCTTCTTCGCTGCAATCATCTTCATCTCCGCTAACGCCCTCCTCTCGATCGACGCCCTCTTCGTCGCTACTGTGGTTGATATCGACCCATTCGTCATCATGCTCGCTGTCCTCACTGTCCAACTCCACCGAATCCTTGTGTACAGCTTCCAATAGAACTTCGGCTCCAGGTACAAAATCTTTAGCGGCGACTTGGCCATATTTCAGAGGTTCGAGAGCTACGGTAGCCTCGGTGGGCCTTCCTCTGTCCTTTTTGTGCAGCAGATCCGGCATGGTGTGCCTGAACAATGAAATCAACGAGCGAGCCGCCATCATTACGCTGCGCTCTCGATAATTCTTATACTGCGCTAAATCTCGCAAGAGATCCTCGTTCATAACCAACGGACAACGCGAGCAAATCTCGCGTACAGCGTTCAAACCTATGGCCATTACGTCTGCAGAGTTTCTCTCAGTTATAAAATTATTTACCAAAGTTCTCACAACCGGCTCAAGAATGTCCGGAGGAATCAACTCGTGAGACGATTGTGCGACGAATTGTAGCAATTTCGTAACTTCTCTCTGATGGGGCTGTAGAAATCTTTGGATGTACGGATAGAAATTAAATAAAAACAAATTGTGCAATCCTATCAGCCTGGATATCACGTCTAGCGTCATCAATTTGATTTCAAATCTATCGTTGTTCTTCTCCAATTGCTTGAAGAGCTTCTCGGCGAAGCCCTGAGGATCGTGGATGAGGTGGAGAGCCGAGAAGTTGAAAACAGGCGCTTTCGATTTTTTCTTCTTTGATTTGGCGAACAGTTGTTTAACCTTTTTTAATTGCTTCTCGCGCTTCTTCGATTTCTTGTTGACTTTGTTGGCCATCGCGATTTCCCTGACATTGGGCTCGTCGTCACTGTCACTGTCATCACTGCCCTTCTCCTCAGGATCACTGCCAAGGAAGAACTTTAAGCTGGCTACCATTACTTTAATGATTTTCGAGCAACAGCCAGTCGCTATTACATTAACGGTCTTTGCGTCGTTCCAAACATTCTTGTTGTACAGCTCTATCATAATGTCCGCTGACATCTTCGCGGCTCTCGTATTCGTGTCCTTCAGCATCGTAAACATGAAGTTTTGCAGTGACGTATTAATTTTGATATTCTTGTGCTTTGCGTTCACGTTCTTAATGTCTGTTATTATGTGAGACTGAAGAAATTGTCGTAGAACTTTGTCCTGGCATCTCAGGAGCTGGAAGAACAAACTCAGCAGAGCGGTCGGTTCGAGGAGTCCCTTGTTTCTCAACAGAATCAGCGTCCGACAAAAAGTCTGTGAAATATCCAAAACATAAAGAAAATCTTCAAAAGACACATAAAAAAAATCGTTAAGAGAAAATTTATATGAATCGTAAATTTTATACAATTATTAAGTTCTTTCTAACCAACTTACCATTCGCATCTCATTGTCGAGAATCGTGTTATGCGTCAGCAGAATATCAACGATTTCCTGGGGATATGTTACCAGCTCGTCCGCGTAACAATGGGCCACCTGCATTATAAATTTCAATGCTCAACATTCTGGAGCTTATCGTAAATAGATGTAACGTTATTATTTTTATTTATTAAATAAAAGTTATGAAATCGGTGCAGGATGCTGATGAAGCAGTCGATTGATTATTCAATGAAAATATATTTATTGTAATAAATTAGTGACATTCGTGGTTAATGTATAAAGTCATATAAATAATTCTTAACGGTGAAACCAACGGTCTTGGAAATAACTGTGATAAAGTCGTAGCTGACGCAACACTTGTACTTCGGTTCATCCAAGTTATTATCGCCGACGGTAGCCATAAGTCCGAGCCGGCACATCGTCGGTATTTGGGCAAGCAAATTGGCGTTCAGATCAACTTTCTCGTCTATTATAGTGCAGAATATAGCGAGCATTCTGCCAAGAGGAAAATTCTTAGGACCCGATTGTGTGTTCAAAACGACGACTTTTTTACTCGCGGTCTTTCGCTTTTTAACTTTGCTACTTTGCTTCATGAAAAGACGTTTATCCTCCTTGGCTGGATTGTACGAAGCTAGATAAGCGGCGATCAAGAGATACTTGGCATAAAAGGGCAGTTCGAAACTCAACGCTAATTTCGTCGTGGACTCTATTTCCTGAGACAATTGGGTGCGCTGAACAAAATCGTCAGTCGAAACTCTCAGGTATATCACCTCGAGATTAGTTTTCAACACATTTGAAATATTTCGCCATAAACCGGATACATCGTTCTTGTCGCACCGACCCGATTCTATCGGTTCCACGTACTTAACAAAATTTACTCTCGCCATATAGCGAAGCTCATTGAGGTCTCTGCAAAATCTAAAGAACACTGAGAGAAAGAGATTCAAATAATTCTTGTAAAAAGCGTCCTCATAATTATCCGGTTTATTCATGAACAGAATTTGCGCCAATTCTTCTCGCGTATACTGAGAAAAGTGAATCTTAATGGGCTCCTGTACTCCTATCTTCACATAGAACTTTTCCCAGATTATGTCGCTTATAAAAATTGCGCACACGTTTACACCCGATAATTCTCTTAGTCTGAGGAATGCGGGTAATAGATTAACGTCCATGTCACGGATTCGGTCACATTTGTCGAAAACAATGACCATCGGACGCTCATCATCAGCGGCAATGCTCTTGAGATGGTGAACAAAGTTTAAAAAATTGTCGCACTTCTGATAGACTCTGAAATTATCGGAGGACGAGAGCTTATAGGAAGCCAAATCGGTCAAAATATACTCAAAAATGTGCCTGCCGTTTGGATGCTCTATACAATTGATTATGCTAAAGTTGTGCTTCGCATAATTCAGCAGTTTCTGTACTATCAATGACTTTCCTGTAGCCACGTGACCATAAAGAAATAAAGTTTGAGGCATCGGCTCGCTTGGAGTACCGATTAGCGAGTACAGAAATTTAATTATGTTGTCTCTGCATAATATGTTGCTTTTTAACAAAGCTAAGCACATCTCCATGATGAATTTATTTCAATTTAATTAATTACCGATTAAAAACTATATGATTGAGGATTCCCAACTTGACAAACGACGCTTTTAGATCTGTAAGAGAAATGGAAATTGACCTTGTATAATAATCTAATCTCTTCGCAAGTTAAATTTGTGTTTTGTCAAGTTGTACGTATAAAACCAATGTACATGCAATTTAGTCAACTTTTGTTTCGATCATTCGTATAGATAAAAAAAAAAAAAAAGAATTAACAATTATATGGAAACTTTGCAGAATTTAAAAAAATATGTTTTTGAAAACTGCTTACTTTGTGTATCATTCCTCAAATGTGGAGTTATATTCCAAAGTAATATAAAGACAATCAAGATTTCCTTTTTCGGAGAATCAACTACCCACGAATGAATCTAAAAGACGATGAATTCTCACCTGGGCCAAAAACATGACCAATTCATCGAGGCTCTTGTTAAACTTGTCCGGCGTCAGACGAAACACATCCAAAGTAGATTTGTAGTGACGATACTGTTGCTGAAACTGTCAACATATTTTTAAAAGCAGCGTTATAATCTTTCAACATAATATTTTACATGCATCTCCCATTGAACTTACCTCTTCTTTGTATGATTCTGGATCCCGTTTTATAAGATTCTGCAATTGTGGAAGATTGTCCGGCAGTTGATTGTTGTGTCGCACCATTGTTTTGCGTAGTGGTTAACCTAAAAAAACGATTAATGTTCGGATATAATCTTTACTCGTCTTCCAAATATTTACTGAAGGAGATATCATAAATCTTAGATATTCCTGAACGTCTTACGTACCATACGCAATCTGTTATTATCACGAAAACAATAGTACGAAACAAACCACGTGTGCAGTCATGTACGGTTACACATGTATATACTATACTAGATCGCTGCATCGGGCTTTGGCGTGTAAAAGAGCTATGTCGGGCGGATCTCCGGTTTGGGCCATGAAACCTTACAAGAAAATGGCCGTTCCCGCCTCTTATCAAATACAGCCTAAGATGTATTAGAATATTTTTATCGTTTCATTGATGTTTTTAACTGAATTGACATTCAACTTTTCAATGTAATATTTAAAGGACACTCGCAATGCTTATAAAATAATAAAACATCATTAATTTTGGCTGAGGATGCAAAAAGTTGCAAACTGTTTTGGCCTAATATTAGTATCGTCATGCTGATTAACCAACGTGAAGTAGTCCAGAGAGACGCAGCTTCATTTAGTTAATGTGTGTGCTAGTGAATCGGTACGATGTGTGAACGCACAGGAAAGAAGTTTAGAAGTTGAGATCACTGAAACAGGAAAGGAATGATAAGGTAAATAATGGAACAGTCGGTGTCAGAATCGAGAAAAGGAAATGTTAGGTAAACCAGTTTCGTTGTTCACCATTTTTGCTTTTTCAACTGTGCACATAATTCAGAAGAAACCGTAAAACGGATGATACACTGTATAACCAATAATTTCCTTTGCAATGACATGGAACATCGGTTAAGTGGCGCAAATATTGACAAAAGTAAAAACTTTTAAACTTTGGTATCTACATCACTGTAAACATCAAAGTAGTGCAAACAGTATTGAAATGAGAAGATTGCTTCCATCTGGTGACCTGAAAAGAATTTTCCTCGACTAAACCGGTGTATAATATTGTTGCTAAGAAAATGAAATGTCAATTGATTGTAACCCATCGAGCGGATTGTTCTGAATCACGCGCATAATTACTGGAATTCAAAATTGGTTAACGAGCAAACTGAATGATGGACATAAATAAAGAGTAATAAATAAAAATCACTGACCTCAGCAACTGCTTCTGCGGTTGCCTTTACGTAAGTTTATTCAACTGGGCCAGTAATAGCCAACATTTGCTCCTCGGTACAGTGATAATACGAAGCGTCCGGGAAGGTCATAAAATTAACGAGCAGCATTATTAAGATTTTATTTGTATGTGATTACGGGAATAAAAAAGAATACCGAACGGACTTGAGAAATACTTGGTGCCCTGCTTATATATTTCGATAGAAAAGATTAATGCCGTGTTGGAATAGAAACCAAAAACACGATATGCAATAATCATTACAAAACGACTGTCTGTCGTATTTTTGGCTCCGTCATTGTATCGTATTCTATCCGAATGTTTAAAAAGTGCAGATTATCAGGCCTCAGTTATACGAATAATATCAAAGATTTCGACTGAAACAAAAAGAAAGAAGGGGTTATATAGTGCTCAACATTTCTTTTGCATGTATACTGTGTACTACTATATGTCATATATTGCGAACTGTCTAATGATGTCATTTACTTCGTTAATTTCGTTACATTTGGAAATTGCAATAAATATTTTGTCGTTACGACAATACCATGCGCAATAAGGTTTGCTTCAAAATAGTCCGCAGTCCATTCAAACTAATGCGAGAACAGTCGCTGAACTGACTTTCATCCTGGATGTATAAAAGTGTCTATATGCACCAAGAATATCGAATACTTGAAATTTTTCTATATATCATGAAATTCTACAGTTCAATACGTATTCATACAAGTTTCTCACAAAAGAACATCATAGAATTGGGCCTCTTGCTGAGTCTTTTACCGATTCTACCGTTGTTCGACTCTGCTGCATTATTAGTTCCGACGTGCTGTCGGTATACAAATAAATCCGGTGGTTTACGGTCCTCGATCCAGTAACTGTGGAAGTAAGTAAGCGAGTAAGGGCTCGAATAAATGTACAAGAGACTCGCTGGCGTTTGCCTGCAGCTCATCGAAGTCAGGAATGATCTTCTCGACTGGCAATAAAGCCAAGAGCGCAATCTTGCGGAGAAACATTTTCCCTTGTTCGTTTTCCCGGATTGCCGGAAGAATTGGCAACTTCTTTGCTTTCTTATGCAAAGTCTAAAGAAAATAATTTGATTTGTCATTTACAATAATGATATTGCGATGACATTAATTGTTGCAGCGAATTGAGTAAACCGTAGCAGATTGAACGACCATACTTTAAAGACCACAAAAAGACGTATTTTTTTAATGGTCGAAGAGTGTTTGAGAAAATACGTCTTTTCATGGTCTTTTTCCTTGTACTTATGACCTCTGGAACGGTCTTTATTCGGCGGTTTGGTCTTTTCATGGTCTTTTCACGGTCTTTCAGCGATTTCAGAGAAAAATATCGGAAAATCTGTGAAAATTTTTATAAAACTATGTTTTTTCAAACAAATTATCTGAAAAATAATAGCTCTGTATTTATTTTATTTGTTTGAAAAATGTTTGTGTCAATAAGTAATAGGTCGATTAAGAAATAAAGTGGTTTTTGGTTTTTGTCCAAAATCTCCAATACGATTAATGGTTCTTTCATCGATCAAGGTGTGGCAATGTCGTTTGTTTATTTCGAGACGTTTATTAGTTAAAAATATTTTCACTTGGAGAAAAGGCCCAAAAAGCCGAAAAAATTTCACAAATAGCTTCTGTTGTCATGTTTATGACAAGCGTAAACAAACCAAAACTATGTGGTATCAATTAATTCTGAGATCGGAAGTCGATATCTGTAATACAAATCAGCTTTATAGGACAAAACTCGGTTCGACAGTCAATGTCATTTAGAAATAGTTATCTCAATTCTGGCTCACATATAGAGGAAGTGATGTTAAATTTTTCAATGAAATAAAAATATTAGTAATATGGCAAATTTCATAAAGTTGTAACCTCGGGATCGATTTTTTCGAAATTTGTATGTCAAGTTTCGGTTTGATGAATAAAAATTTAGGAAAGTTGGAGCAAAAACAGATTTATTTTTCGAAAAATTACAAAAAATCATAATTCCATAAAATCTGAAGGCCTCGGTCGATTTATACCAAACAATCTTGTCCCCTCGACTATTCTCGTAGAGAGTTTTAGCTCGATAGCTCAGGATTCACAAAAGTTAGAGAGATCATAAAAGATTCCCTTTTTCCAAGAATTTAAACTACTACAAAATGATACACCCGTTAATGATTTGGGCAAAAAATGCAGTAAACCGACGAGAGTTTGTAGGCACGAGAATTTTTTGACTGTTACCAAACGGTAAAATTCGATATGGCGAAATAAATATTCTGTTAGAGTGAACAAATCATTTGTTTGAACCCTTGAATTGACACAAATAATTATTTATTAACGGTTATTAAATGAATATTTTTATGCAATGTTGCTTCATTAGAGTCTGATAAACACCATGACTACTCAACATATAGCATTGGTATTAATAAGAAAATGCTCATTAATGGTCACTTTTGTAATAATTTAAAGAAAATAATTCATAGATTGAGAAAATTGCACATATAATTGTATTTGTCGTCAGATCGATTTCTTTGAACAGAGGTTGAACAGACCTACTGCAAACACTTGTGCTAATTAATATTTTCTATACTTACGTTCAAGGTGTTACCTCGAACTTGCGTGCAGATAATCCTAATAAATTCTCAATTTTTATGCAACACTACTTTCCACTCACTCGGATTGCAAAGCTACAACCGTGGCGTGATGGCGTCGATGTCGCGTAATACACCGAACTTATCCTCTCAAGGACGACGATTGACGATAAACATAATAGTCATGCTACCTAATGGACTGTGCTAATTTCAAATATATATTCGGTAACTGTTACAAGAAAATCTGTTAATTATCGACCGATCGGTAGTTGAAACAAGCATTCGGTAATTTGATTAAATCGTTCTTTATTGGTACGAAACATTGAATAACTTGGGAGAAACAAATTTCTCAAATAAATAGTTCGTTTAGCGATAGTACCTTCGGTATAAGATGTTATTTTAAGAATACTAATATTTCTTAATTGTTTATAAGTACTATTTAATAAATAGTTATAATAAATAATAATAATAAAGTTTATTGTACTATGTAATAAATATTTTACATAACAGGAGCACACACATTAAGCTGGAATCGAAATTATGAGTCGTTGCAAGTTTTCGAAAAAAAACTATTTTTGCGTTATTTTCGTAAATTTTGACTAATTTCGAACCGAAATCTGACATACAAATTGGCTAGAGGACAAGGATACTTGGTCTTAAATTTGGTGACAGTAGATTAAGGGGTTTAAATTTTATTAAAGGCACAATATTAGTAAATGTTCTACTTTGTTTTTGTTAATTATTTCCTATATTCGATAAAGTTTTCTCGATGAAGAAGCCAAAAACGAGCAACATACTTCCTCGTAGATGAAGGTGGAAAATCATGAGAAAGCAATGTGCAACCTTTTATCCTTGTTTCTTACATGGCGTTGAAACATTGCCGCGTCTCTTGCTAATAATAAATCTTATTTTCAGTACTAATGAGCGTAAAGATGGCCGTCGTCCACTTGGCCAACCTCCTCACGAGGATAGCAGCAACAGCAAGAACAACAGTGGTCAACAATTGAGCGGCAAATAATTTATAATTAATTTCATTTTCATTTCCTCGTCACATATCAAGCATATAAAGAGAGAAAGTATTATAATCCAAAAAAATCGACTGATATTTTAGTGTAAATGAATATTTTAAGTGTAGTTTTGGTATTGCAGTACAATTGCACAATTCCTTCTGATACCTTACCCGAAACACTTTTTAAAAAAGTGTTGTAACAATTAAATAATAATTATTTTTATATTTCATTTGGATCATTGAAACTGAGAGACAAATGAGCAGTATACTCGTTCCATAATAATAAATAATAAAAAACAAAACGTTGTATGCTAGCTACACCAAGAGCTGCATACAATACTTTTCACAGACACAATATTTTTCCTCTCTCTAAAACGAAAACGAGATAAAACATTTACTTTCAATCAACAAAAAAGTTGTATGAAATTTTATCACCGTATGAAATATCACATTTGTAACTTTATCCATATATTTTTCTACGAAAAACATCTCGACCCCAATTTCATTCCGGAAAACACGTCTTCCAGTATATTCCTTTGCCAATTTATATCTCCAGCACGAGACAAACTCTTCGGCGGTTGAAGCGCGATGGTGTTGCTGGGTTCGTTTCGATGATTCCTGTTTAACTCGGAACCGCATGCTATCAGCTTTTGAACCGAGGGACGTTATCCCCTGGTAAAAATGGCTATTCGGGGATTTTAATTATGTAAAAATATTTTCCGCAATTAAATCGTGCAAGGGAAATTTTCCGGTATAGAAAATAATTTATTTTATCAGGAGTACAAATTGAAAATGCGGGATTTTTTTTTATTTTTGAACGTTTATTCTGAAAAAATGGTAACAAATGAATTATTCAAAGTATTGTCCATCGCTAGCCACAACTTTTTCCCATCTTTCTGGCAATTTACGGATACCGTCGCAAAAAAATTCGGCCGGCTTGGCTGCTATCCAGTCATCGACCCATTTTTGGGCTTCTTCGTAAGAATGGAAGCGCTGGTCAGCTAGGCCATGTGTCATCGATCGGAAAAGGTGGTAATCGGAAGGAGCAATATCTGGGCTATACGGCGGGTGGGGTAAGACTTCCCATTTCAGCGTTTGTAGGTATGTTTTGACCGGCGCTGCAACATGTGGCCGAGCGTTGTCATGTTGCAAAATTACTTTGTCGTGTCTTTGCTCGTATTGTGGCCGTTTTTCTTTGAGTGCGCGGCTCAAACGCATCAATTGAGTTCGGTATAGTGCTCCTGTGATGGTTTCGTTCGATTTCAATAGCTCATAATACACCACACCCAGCTGGTCCCACCAAATACAGAGCATGAGCTTGGCGCCGTGAATATTTGGTTTGGCCGTCGATGATGATGCATGGCCGGGGTAACCATATGATTTTTTGCGCTTCGGGCTATCGTAATGGATCCACTTTTCATCACCAGTGACAATGCGATGCAAAAAACCCTTCCGTTTTTGCCGTTCGAGCAGCAGTTCGCATGCAAAAAAACGGCGCTCGACGTCTCTCGGCTTCAGCTCATACGGCACCCAATGTCCTTGCTTTTGGATCATTCCGAGGGCTTTTATACGATGGGAAATGGCTTGTTGTGTCACTCCCAATGAATCTGCGAGCTCTTGTTGAGTTTGACACGAGTCTTCATTGAGTATTGCCTCCAATTCAGCATTCTCAAACTTTTTCACTTGGCCCGGCCGCTCTTTGTCCTCAACGTCAAAATCACCACTTCTAAACCGCACAAACCATCTCTCGCACGTTGAAACCGATGGAACATGACTCGGATAAGCCTCGGAGACCAATCGATGTGCTTCAGCAGCACTTTTCTTCAAATTAAAGAAGTAAATTAAAACTTCCCGCAAATGCTGTTTTGTTGGCACGAAACTCGACATATTGAGAGCTCAAAAAAACTATGAATTTGACACTGCGACAAATTGACACATACTGAAAATTAAAGCTATAAGACGTAGCTTTGACATGAACATAGTCACAGTACTGCCTGATGCGTATAGCGTTAGTAACGCCATCTGTTATCAAACCCGCATTTTCAATTTGTACCCCTGATAATTTCACTCATTGACGTTTCTATCATTTACACTTGGGCCGCGCCGACCTTCGTGGTGGTCTTAAAAATGTTATTTTCTAACAAATCATGTACAGCATTGAGGAATATTTTTTTTATGTTCTTATATTTTTTTGTCTTTCAGAATTTTTAGAAGCGTAACAGTAATTTGTAAAATCAGAATATATATTATAAGATAGTACTATTTTCACCATTAAAAAATTAATATTATGGTCAATGTCAGGTCAAATTATCATGGAATGCCCGATTTACAAATTGAAGACAAACTAACCTGTATTAACTTTCAGAGACGTTCATCTTCTATATTTAATATAATAATCTTTCAAAACTGTTGTACATTTTTGTGATACAAATATACTTACCTCTGACATTAATGTGCAATTGTATTTTCATTTTAAAAAACTCAATTGAATTTATGCGAATAAAGTGGAGGAAGTAAAGTCACATACAAGTTAGTATCACTGCAATACATTCTTGGATAAAAATTTATATACCCGTGTTGCATCTTCAATATCAAATACTTGAGTCTTCATAATTCACCATTACGGTGTATCGAAACGTATAGTTACCGTGTGTTTACCTACCGCGAGAGAAGGATAAAGAATCTATGAGTCAATAACGTTATAACGTGTAGATGGAAAAAGTCCAATTGACGCAAGACTACGAGTCGTTGACTTTTACAAGTTCTGTTTCACATGCGAGAAACAGTAAGCCCACGTATCATATCCTTTATTGCAATTGAATAAAAATTGTCAAATGCAAAATACAACGATCCTTAACCGCTATTTTTATATTTACAAGTACATTCAAATTCAAATCAGACATTGACTCTAACGAAATTTTAGATTCATTTTCATGCACAGATTCCTTAATGATCGAACCCGTATGTATACGTGTAAGTAAATCTCATACGTGTATTGTAAATTTTAAGTAACACTTGTTCACATAAGTAAGCGAGATTGTGATTTTTTAATGACAATAAATTATTCGTTTCCAATTGACTATTTAAAAGACTTGGATTGAACCTCGATTTTAATTCATCCACGCGAATGAAATTTCAGGGATTCGACTGCTTTTTCGAATCCAGAAACTGGGAAATATATGTTAAATTCCAATTCGTGTACTCAATTTACAAGACTGTATATTACTTTTGATTAAAGGTGATCGACTTAATACTCACGTATAGTAATTTTCAATCCCTAGTTTCGTAAATTTAATGTTGTTTCTTTATAGTCGATGTCCTTACATTATTGACAGTAAAATTGGTATTAAAATTTCTTCGCTTTGTCGCAACATTGTTTATTTTAATCCAAGTCGACTTTGAATATAGCCGAATACATTTCTGATTTTCGAAGAAGCTCGATTAGTTGCTATTTCGACAGTGAAACATACAAATGCACATCCCAAACTAATTCCGAGAAATGCGAACATGAAGGTTATGTCGCTCAAATTTATAGTTCGGTACGGTGTATCTTCCGCCAGCTTTGCATGGTAATTCTCTTTACGCGATTTTTTGTCTATTGAATAATGTGATAGGTACCGAGTTATGCCAGTCTCGATCATGGTGCTACGCATCATGTTGTATCTCTCTTCGACGGGCCAGTCTTTTCGGATAATCGTAACCATAAACAAGTTTATGATTGGTTTCGAGATGTGCAGCTTCGCCGTCACCGTCTTGTCAATGAAAGCCAGGTCTTCGTGTAACAGTATACAAGCGACCGAAGAATTACGCAGCACATACTCTGTACAATCATCGTATCCATTTTGTATAAGTCGGCCTTTAAATGCTGAGTCCGAGAAGGAATCAACGAAATCGGCGCGTACATAAATTTTGTGATCAGATTGAACGAGGTCTTGCATCGTGTTTACGTTCGGTAGTGACTTTGAATTCGTCAGTAAAGAAGCGAATAACCCTTGATAAACCCCCAGAATGGTAACCACAAGAATAAATACACCAGCTAAATAAATTCGCGCTCCTTGGTTTTTGGGTTCTTTCGTAAGACCCGAATAAGTAGCTAAGCGAAAAAGGTTTAGAATTGCCGTTGAAAGAGTCTCGCGCCGAAAACATTTGAAGAAGATGACAATACTCACGGCAACCAGGCACAGCCCAATACGGACACTTCTATCGAAAACAGCTATGAGCTTCTCCACTTGTGACATGTAACGTGTGTACTGGGTTACAACAATTAGACCCGTTACATGGTCCACATAAGAAGTCGTCAAATTCTCCGCAATATGATAAGAATAATGCGGTGTTACGAGATCAGAAATGCCATTTACCGCGTCATTAAACAACATTTTTGTATTGGAAACTTTACCCTCTTCAGGCGTCACGGGATGCAGAAAAACGCGTAAAATGGCATTTAGAGCGACAAAGGCAGTCCGAATTACAGGTGAGACTCCTACAACATTCGGAGTTACGGTCTTATTTGTAGTTATAAACCTCATACTGCCGATGATTCGGTAGCCGCCGAGATCGTTCGACTTATCAAAATCTAGATTTTCGCAGATTCGTTCACTGTCTCCATACTCTCGCACAAACATGGCGAAAGGGTGATCATTTTTCCCCGTGTGCATACTATTGAGCTGCCAGGGCTCAGGCGCCTGTCTCGTATAAGGATTGTAACTGTATATCAGTAGTCCTTTCGTTGGATGGAACCCTACGTATAGCGCTTTAAGTATATCAATTTGCCAGGCTGCCGACAAAAATTGAAACGCATTCGAAGCAATGTATTTCGTGCTTGACTGCCAGTCGAGGATGAGAAAGGTCGCCATATGATTCCACCACCGAGAACGCTTAATCTGTTCGAGAATTTGCTTCAGTTGATTTGTAGAGGAAGTCGTGATTACGAAAATTTGTAGCTTGCGACAAGGTTCTTTATCCACGGGGCCATTAATAACATCAGTCGTACCGTTGCCGATCAATGTCACAGGAAGGAGTCGCTTGTACCAGAGTGTCTTTAAGAGAATACTTTCAGATATTCCAGCAAAGCCCACCGTATTGACATCTTTCTCGTAACAAGATAGCAAGATATCCGTCTAGAAAGTAAGGGATTGCACTTGCCGTTTACATTTATTTTACACAACATATACTTGTAAAGCTTGAAGAACACCTTACCGTTGCTTCCACAAGCTTTGCCGATTTGTCGGAGCTGGGTGTTTTAGTCTTGAGAATTTGAGCGCGAGATTCACTCGCACTCAACGCCAAACAGATAATTATTAGTTTAGTCACATCCATCTTTTTTTTGTGCTTGTTGAAAGAAAGTGCAGCTAAATTTTCGTCTTCAATCTCACACGATTACCGCTGCTGAAATCAGAATAGGATGCTCATGGTGACGAGATTCATTTTTATATTTCTCAATCCTTAAATAGACGTGTAACGCTGATTTTTTTGTTTTTTTTTTTAACTAAACTCATTTTGTGTCCGTGTCACATAAAACTCATCGAATGTTGAACAGAATTATTTTTCCTGTAATACTTTCTCACATAATGACAATGAACTCTCCTACACAGTAATGACCCATACAAATAAACAAAACTATATGAATTGCATAAAAATATGACTTTCTTTAGCTTCGTTTAACTTGCGGTCATTATTTTAAAGCGCGCCAAGCAATTTACTTTCATTTTACAGTTTCTCTTTGTTTTAATACAAAAAACGAATGTCCAAAATTTCGAGCCCATCACATAATTTTTAGTGTAAAATATTACTGCAAATAATTTTTAATGGAATTAAAAATGCATAAAAAAACATTATTTAGTTTAACAACATTATCACGCAAACTTGTTACATACCTTTCTTTTTGATTGTTTTTTTTTTTTTCACGAATTATCAACAATTTTTTTTTTTTTTCTTAAACTTGATCAAGTGAGATAATAAAATGTCGAAGAAACTGTTATATAATAATCCCGCCTCCTACGAGACTCAAAACCGAAAACCGAAGTCGATGTTTTGAAAACGTCGTACCCTGAGGCCGTCCTTAACGTTCGTTGTCACTTGCCGTCTCGATTCGTACTAACCCTCGCTCGGACAGTCCACGAGTTCGCTCAGTCGATGAATACCCCACTCGAATAACCATCAAGAGCACCTTCTCGTGACTCCTCCTCGACGGTGACGTGGACTAGGACACGAGAGTTCATCTTGGTCCACGTCACCGTCAACTTACCCGCGACCGCCTCCGCACCCCCATAACTTACCGGCGCGCAATTTCGTGCCACCAAGATGCCTCCGTAACTGGGTGCTCAGCAACGAGTTAAATAAAAATACAAGGTTTGCCCTGAAAAAAAAAATAATGCTAATGATTACGATAATAATACTAGTCGCAAGAGTATTGCAGCACAAAATTTACAAACACAATTGCGTTTTTTTTTTTTTCAATTTTTTCGCGTTGACGACAAAAGTATCATACGAAAAAAATCTTAACCCACTCCATTCCAGTATAAATTATTCTACTTTTAATATTGGAATAATAATAATAATAATAATAATAATAATAATAATAATAATAATAATAATAATAATAATAATAACAACAACAACAACAACAACAACAACAACAACAACAACAACAACAACAACAACAACAACAACAACAACAACAACAACAACAACAACAACAACAACAACAACAACAACAACAACAACAACAACACTTTTATTAGCTACTCTTGATTATTGTTGAATAATCTGCAAACTTCACTGTAACTTTTTAAACACTTCGACACAGGGCAATAAGTTACGTCCTCCTTGATAAAAGTTGTAAATCTAAACCGATTTTTCTCTACTAGGTCTTAATCGAAGCAGAAAGGTTCCCTAATGATTATGTTAGGTTGATTGAAAGATTTTCTCATTATTAATTAGTCTACGCGACATGAAAAAATGTACTTATTCAGTACGACTAGCATGAGATGACAGTGAAGAGTGTGACTCTTTAAATACCCCATCAATAATATTCGAATATAATTGAATGGCGAGTGGTCGTTACAATTCTGCATGTTCCCACTTTTTTCTATAGTAGCTATTGCATCTTTCTATGGACGAATAGATTATTTTTTGTTTTTGCAACAAGTAATCGATGCACACCCATTTCCGATGTAGCACGCGGCCACCACAGCGACTTATAAACTTTAGTGTTATGGACTATTCATAAAAATCTATAATACGAATTGGATAATTTATGTGTTAAATTATTTTCGTCATTAAAAAGAGTGCCAATGGCGTGTCGACACCTCGTAACAATTTCTCATCATATTTCTTTCCAGCGTCAAGTCACGAGTGATCTGGTCATCTATCCAAGTTCAGAAAAAATAATGCATTTGAAATAAAAAAAAAAGTATTAACAGGAGTCGATGCATTAAGGTCAACGAAAAATATAAACCTCAAAGATACGGTGATAAAATTTCATACAACTTTTTTGTTGATTGAAAGTAAATGTTTTATCTCGTTTTCGTTTTAGAGAGAGGAAAAATATTGTGTCTGTGAAAAGTATTGTATGCAGCTCTTGGTGTAGCTAGCATACAACGTTTTGTTTTTTATTATTTATTATTATGGAACGAGTATACTGCTCATTTGTCTCTCAGTTTCAATGATCCAAATGAAATATAAAAATAATTATTATTTAATTATTTTTTATAATTATTATTTAATTATTTTTATATTTCATTTGGATCATTGAAACTGAGAGACAAATGAGCAGTATACTCGTCAGAAGGAATTGTGCAATTGTACTGCAATACCAAAACTACACTTAAAATATTCATTTACACTAAAATATCAGTCGATTTTTTTGGATTATAATACTTTCTCTCTTTATATGCTTGATATGTGACGAGGAAATGAAAATGAAATTAATTATAAATTATTTGCCGCTCAATTGTTGACCACTGTTGTTCTTGCTGTTGCTGCTATCCTCGTGAGGAGGTTGGCCAAGTGGACGACGGCCATCTTTACGCTCATTAGTACTGAAAATAAGATTTATTATTAGCAAGAGACGCGGCAATGTTTCAACGCCATGTAAGAAACAAGGATAAAAGGTTGCACATTGCTTTCTCATGATTTTCCACCTTCATCTACGAGGAAGTATGTTGCTCGTTTTTGGCTTCTTCATCGAGAAAACTTTATCGAATATAGGAAATAATTAACAAAAACAAAGTAGAACATTTACTAATATTGTGCCTTTAATAAAATTTAAACCCCTTAATCTACTGTCACCAAATTTAAGACCAAGTATCCTTGTCCTCTAGCCAATTTGTATGTCAGATTTCGGTTCGAAATTAGTCAAAATTTACGAAAATAACGCAAAAATAGTTTTTTTTCGAAAACTTGCAACGACTCATAATTTCGATTCCAGCTTAATGTGTGTGCTCCTGTTATGTAAAATATTTATTAAATAGTACAAATCTTATAAACAATTAAGAAATATTAGTATTCTTAAAATAACATCTTATACCGAAGGTACTATCGCTAAACGAACTATTTATTTGAGAAATTTGTTTCTCCCAAGTTATTCAATGTTTCGTACCAATAAAGAACGATTTAATCAAATCACCGAATGCTTGTTTCAACTACCGATCGGTCGATAATTAACAGATTTTCTTGTAACAGTTACCGAATATATATTTGAAATTAGCACAGTCCATTAGGTAGCATGACTATTATGTTTATCGTCAATCGTCGTCCTTCAGAGGATAAGTTCGGTGTATTACGCGACATCGACGCCATCACGCCACGGTTGTTGCTTTGCAATCCGAGTGAGTGGAAAGTAGTGTTGCATAAAAATTGAGAATTTATTAGGATTATCTGCACGCAAGGTCGAGGTAACACCTTGAACGTAAGTATAGAAAATATTAATTAGCACAAGTGTTTGCAGTAGGTCTGTTCAACCTCTGTTCAAAGAAATCGATCTGACGACAAATACAATTATATGTGCAATTTTCTCAATCTATGAATTATTTTCTTCAAATTATTACAAAAGTGACCATTAATGAGCATTTTCTTATTAATACCATTGCTATATGTTGAGTAGTCATGGTGTTTATCAGACTCTAATGAAACAACATTTCATAAAAATATTCATTTAATAACCGTTAATAAATCATTATTTGTGCCAATTCAAGGGTTCAAACAAATGATTTGTTCACTCTAACAGAATATTTATTTCGCCATATCGAATTTTACCGTTTGGTAACAGTCAAAAAATTCTCGTGCCTACAAACTCTCGTCGGTTTACTGCATTTTTTGCCCAAATCATTAACGGGTGTATCATTTTGTAGTAGTTTAAATTCTTGGAAAAAGGGAATCTTTTATGATCTCTCTAACTTTTGTGAATCCTGAGCTATCGAGCTAAAACTCTCTACGAGAATAGTCGAGGGGACAAGATTGTTTGGTATAAATCGACCGAGGCCTTCAGATTTTATGGAATTATGATTTTTTGTAATTTTTCGAAAAATAAATCTGTTTTTGCTCCAACTTTCCTAAATTTTTATTCATCAAACCGAAACTTGACATACAAATTTCGAAAAAATCGATCCCGAGGTTACAACTTTATGAAATTTGCCATATTACTAATATTTTTATTTCATTGAAAAATTTAACATCACTTCCTCTATATGTGAGCCAGAATTGAGATAACTATTTCTAAATGACATTGACTGTCGAACCGAGTTTTGTCCTATAAAGCTGATTTGTATTACAGATATCGACTTCCGATCTCAGAATTAATTGATACCACATAGTTTTGGTTTGTTTACGCTTGTCATAAACATGACAACAGAAGCTATTTGTGAAATTTTTTCGGCTTTTTGGGCCTTTTCTCCAAGTGAAAATATTATTAACTAATAAACGTCTCGAAATAAACAAACGACATTGCCACACCTTAATCGATGAAAGAACCATTAATCGTGTTGGAGATTTTGGAAAAAAACCAAAAACCACTTTATTTCTTAATCGACCTATTACTTATTGACACAAACATTTTTCAAACAAATAAAATAAATACAGAGCTATTATTTTTCAGATAATTTGTTTGAAAAAACATAGTTTTATAAAAATTTTCACAGATTTTCCGATATTTTTCTCTGAAATCGCTGAAAGACCGTGAAAAGACCATGAAAAGACCAAACCGCCGAATAAAGACCGTTCCAGAGGTCATAAGTACAAGGAAAAAGACCATGAAAAGACGTATTTTCTCAAACACTCTTCGACCATTAAAAAATACGTCTTTTTGTGGTCTTTAAAGTATGGTCGTTCAATCTGCTACGGTTTACTCAATTCGCTGCAACAATTAATGTCATCGTAATATCATTATTGTAAATGACAAATCAAATTATTTTCTTTAGACTTTGCATAAGAAAGCAAAGAAGTTGCCAATTCTTCCGGCAATCCGGGAAAACGAACAAGGGAAAATGTTTCTCCGCAAGATTGCGCTCTTGGCTTTATTGCCAGTCGAGAAGATCATTCCTGGCTTCGATGAGCTGCAGGCAAACGGCAGCGAGTCTCTTGTACATTTATTCGAGCCCTTACTCGCTTACTTACTTCCACAGTTACTGGATCGAGGACCGTAAACCACCGGATTTATTTGTATACCGACAGCACGTCGGAACTAATAATGCAGCAGAGTCGAACAACGGTAGAATCGGTAAAAGACTCAGCAAGAGGCCCAATTCTATGATGTTCTTTTGTGAGAAACTTGTATGAATACGTATTGAACTGTAGAATTTCATGATATATAGAAAAATTTCAAGTATTCGATATTCTTGGTGCATATAGACACTTTTATACATCCAGGATGAAAGTCAGTTCAGCGACTGTTCTCGCATTAGTTTGAATGGACTGCAGACTATTTTGAAGCAAACCTTATTGCGCATGGTATTGTCGTAACGACAAAATATTTATTGCAATTTCCAAATGTAACGAAATTAACGAAGTAAATGACATCATTAGACAGTTCGCAATATATGACATATAGTAGTACACAGTATACATGCAAAAGAAATGTTGAGCACTATATAACCCCTTCTTTCTTTTTGTTTCAGTCGAAATCTTTGATATTATTCGTATAACTACAATGGAATTCCGTACGGCAGAAAAAGGCATCGAGATGCGATCTAGGCGCGTTGGATATGTTATGCTCGACAATGCAGCATTGTTGAATGCTTGGGACTGCTTGGATGAGGAATCAATTTCAGTGGACGTGTTCCTAAGACGCGCGGGGCATGCGGTACATAAATATCCTAAAATTATGGAATGCTCACCACCCGAAGAGGACGGCGATGATTTAACGATCACGATTACGAGCGCGCGAGCGATGAGCCGAATGACGAAGGCGTTTTCTCGGCTGGCCAGAAATTCGAAACTTTAGCTGTCGTAAGAGGCCTGATAATCTGCACTTTTTAAACATTCGGATAGAATACGATACAATGACGGAGCCAAAAATACGACAGACAGTCGTTTTGTAATGATTATTGCATATCGTGTTTTTGGTTTCTATTCCAACACGGCATTAATCTTTTCTATCGAAATATATAAGCAGGGCACCAAGTATTTCTCAAGTCCGTTCGGTATTCTTTTTTATTCCCGTAATCACATACAAATAAAATCTTAATAATGCTGCTCGTTAATTTTATGACCTTCCCGGACGCTTCGTATTATCACTGTACCGAGGAGCAAATGTTGGCTATTACTGGCCCAGTTGAATAAACTTACGTAAAGGCAACCGCAGAAGCAGTTGCTGAGGTCAGTGATTTTTATTTATTACTCTTTATTTATGTCCATCATTCAGTTTGCTCGTTAACCAATTTTGAATTCCAGTAATTATACGCGTGATTCAGAACAATCCGCTCGATGGGTTACAATCAATTGACATTTCATTTTCTTAGCAACAATATTATACACCGGTTTAGTCGAGGAAAATTCTTTTCAGGTCACCAGATGGAAGCAATCTTCTCATTTCAATACTGTTTGCACTACTTTGATGTTTACAGTGATGTAGATACCAAAGTTTAAAAGTTTTTACTTTTGTCAATATTTGCGCCACTTAACCGATGTTCCATGTCATTGCAAAGGAAATTATTATATATATCATCCGTTATACGGTTTCTTCTGAATTATGTGCACAGTTGAAAAACCAAAAATGGTGAACAACGAAACTGGTTTACCTAATCGAATGGTTTACCATTTCCTTCTCTCGATTCTGGCACCGACTGTTCCATTATTTACCTTATCATTCCTTTCCTGTTTCAGTGATCTCAACTTCTGAACTCCTTTCCTGTGCGTTCACACATCGTACCGATTCACTAGCACACACATTAACTAAATGAAGCTGCGTCTCTCTGGACTACTTCACGTTGGTTAATCAGCACGACGATACTAATATTTGGCCAAAACAGTTTGCAACTTTTTGCATCCTCAGCCAAATTTAATGATGTTTTATTATTTTATGAGCATTGTGAGTGTCCTTTAAATATTAAATTGAAAAGTTGAATGTCAATTCAGTTAAAAACATCAATGAAACGATAAAAATATTCTAATACATCTTAGGCTGTATTTGATAAGAGGCGGGAACGGCCATTTTCTTGTAAGGTTTCATGGCCCAAACCGGAGATCCGCCCGACACAGCTTTTCTACACGCCAAAGCCCGATGCAGCGATCTGTGGGGAAAGGATGACCCAACACAGAACTTGTCCAGACTTCGCTGGTCGTTTGTAATTAGTCGTACTTTATTCAGGATTACATGGATACGTAAAACTTTCGCTGTACATTTACCGCGTGGCCTTAACCGCTTAACCTGTGTGTCGGAAACGGAAGTAGTAGAAAAAAGGTTCTCTATCACCATATCCATATTGCCTGAATCGGCAGAAAATGTATCGGGCATTTAGACTGCCCTGTCGGTAAGTAGAGTGTGACTTTAACTACGCGTCGTCATAGATCTAGTATAGTATAGACATCTGTGTGTACGGTACACAAAATACAAAGTTTACGGCGCGCGGGAGAGATGCGCGTTGAAAAACGGAAGTGCGATAGAAATGGTCGTATGACTCGTATTGTAGCAATCATGAGAACCAGCCTTATCGCAAATATCTAATCTGTCAGTGCGAATGTTTACTCAGAGGTCAAAAATAAGCAACGAATTTGTTCGATTGATACTTGGTCCTCATCAGTATTATCTTAATCAGTACTGTAAGCTGCTTCTCATCTTTAAACGTGAAATGTTTAAATTTTTAGTAAGTATCGTTAATTAGATGCGCACGAAAATTTGTTCTTAACCTGTAAATCTTTTCTTCTTTTTTTACAGATAACCCTCGGCATTGGCATTTACGCCGGATTGTACATAAGTCAAAATTATGAGGTAATTATCAATATCTCTTTAAAAAATTTAAATAACATCTTACCTGCGATCTCTGACAAGGAATGTACAAATGTCTCTTACGACTTACCTCTATTAATATCCCAACAGGTACCGAGGGTCGACGATCCCTCAAAGATAATGGAGAAAATAAAGCAGTTCACCGATGATCATAAAAAGAAGTAGAGATTTTACATTTATAGAATGACGTACAGTGAGAGTGTATCTTTATATATAAAAAAAAAAATCATGTACATAATGCTCTGATGTAGCCATATATATTTTAGTTACTTTTCGTGTGAATATATAATTATTGCTACAAACTGTACATTTTTGTTCTGGCAACTTGTTTCTGGTATGAAACAAATTACCTAATATGACAATAATTTTTTTACTCTACAGTGCAGTAATTTTATTTATTTTTTTATTACGCTAATCATTGCACTAAATGTAAACAAAACCGCCACCGGAATATTCTACTCGAGCTTGGGGCTCCACAAACGCTAGCCAATCGGAGGTGTGAGTCGGCAACAATCCCATTGATTGACACTTGTAAAGAGCCAATGCTATGTTTACCAGTTGACCCAAGAAGAAAACAGACTTTTGGCTAAATGCATTGTTTCCCTCTATCACCTTGAAAGCTGAAATTTCATATTTTGCGTTAAAATAATTCCTTTTGGCGTGGCCATTACTTTGAAGTTGAATTACAGTTATTTAACTATTACATTTTTTATTAATATTTCTGCTAGTTATAAAAACTTGAAAAATAATATCGCAGCATTTTCGATATGTAACATGCTTAAAATGCAATCCAATTGAAAGCAATCAAAGAATATTATTATTTTAAACAGATTTAAAAAATTGTATTTTCAATTATCTATTTTTTTCAAGTTTCCGTCATGTTTTTTGTCTGATTTTCCAACGATATAGATCGCGTTAGCCGATACAAAGGTGCTCCGTGTAAACACTGAAAGTTTTTAACATTAAACTAGCAGCAGGAACAAGCAAAGTACTCTTCATTAAGGTACGCTATCATCTACAAGACAGTAATTATTGTACTTTCTAAAATTGCTTTCTTCAAGACAAATTATAATTAGGTACTCACTTTGGTGGAGCGTAAACAGAGCTTTTACCGGCCTAATAATTAACATGCCGACCATCATGATAGGAAATATAGAGATGGAGTTTCCTGCCATGAACATGATAAATAAATTCATAGGCACTTGTTTCAAAGGTCCCAGCGCCAAGTCCCATGATTTCTTTAGAATCAAATGATTGGGATCGTTCTCTCTCTGCAATTCTGTGTTGTGGGAGAGAGCACCTGCTGGAGTGTAGCCCGGTGGGGAAGGCAAATCGGCGCTCTGTTTATTTCTGAACAATGTGAAAATTAGTATATTTTGGTATAACGAAGCATGCCTGAATGAAAATAGTTGTACACACTTGTGTGAAAAATCCAGCGCCCACTTGAACTTTTTAACATTCTGCTTAGCCGCAGCCATTGTCGTTTTTACAATCGTTGAAAAAATTGATTAATTATTACAGCGGAAACCTTCGTCATACGTCAAGTAATTTACTAGGTTACGAGACGATATCAATGATTTGTAAATGTAAGGCTTGGCCGCTTGGGTGGCATAAAAGTTTCCGAATGCCAATCGCGACTAAAGCGCCATCCCACAACGCGATACAAACGAATTCAGAGCGTCTGATATTGTTGGCGATACGCAAAGTACGCTCCATGTGATGGCATCCTCCTCCCGTCGCGTTCTCAGTATAAAACCACTGGGTGGTTTGCATCCATGGACCAACTATGCAAAAGTATTAACATTTCGGGAACGTGAGCGAAAATCTCCGCTTGAATAACGATATAATGCGCGTACACGATGTATACATAAACATGAACCGGAAAAAAATGCCACTGGAATGTTTGAAAGTAGCGCCTCTTGAGTTAATAAAAAAACGTATTATTGTATGCTTCAATCACGATCTTGTACGTAAGTCCGTGGTTTGAGAGAGCAGTGACACGTAGTAGATAACGTGGAAACCTGTCTCTGATACCAGTGACGCTAGTGATGTCTTCTAATCTCTAGTACATTTACGTACTTACGCAATAAATCCCGAAATTTCGCGTTTCAGCGTTTCAGGACCATACGCATTGATCCATCTGACATGAGCGGGGCACAAGCTACGATTGGGAAGAAAAAAATGGACGAAAGACGATGCAAACCCACGAAATTAGAAAATGCCGATGGGACATTTACTCGAAATATTAATCCACCGAGAGGTCAGAACGATGACTGTGTCATTCTATCGAAAGGGTCGAAATCCCAAAACCTATTTCGTGTCAGTCGTATCCCGACTGTCTCCAGCGTTCAGCTACCGAAGGTTGATTTATCTGAAATATATTTGTACCATCGTAGAACTCATTGTTATCGACATACGCTAGTGAGGAAGTCGTTCCGTCTCCTCGTTAGATTGCCATTTCGGATAAATGCCCCATCAGGCATTAACTATTCGTGGGTTTGCGCCGTTCGGTATTTCGAAATCTGGAAATTCGGGTTTATATTGACAACAGCTGTGGGTGCCTCGCGCGAAAATCTCGCTCTCTTCGTTCACCTTGAAATAACGAGCAACAATGGCGGACGTGATAGAAATAGAAAATCACGATATTTCACTCTCGAAGGAGACGATAGAAACGAAACCCGAGATGAATGCTAGCTGGTGTATGCCGTACGATGAATTTTTCACAAATTTTCTCGCGGCCAACAGACCGTGCGTCTTTAATTCTGAAATTACGAGAGGTTGGCGATGCAGACGAGAATGGGAATCGAATAAGGCGCCAAATTTTGAAATAATCGCTGAAATGTTCGGTACGAGTGAATTGTTGCATTTACAAAGATTTTTTGTTGTCAAATAGATACGATTTTATATCAATATATTTAGCTTCTTTCAAACAGATTTATTTATCTCGTAATTTATTTTTTATAATTTTTTTTATCAATTAAATAAATATAATATTACGTTTAGTATTTGACAAATATAATGGATCGTTCTGTTTTGATAAAAGGTGATTGCGAGGTACCCGTTGCTGATTGCAAAAGAAAATATTACAACTCCCAATTTAAGGACGATACGACTGTAGCACAATATTTGGATTACTGGATGGAATATAGAAATAATAATTACACGGAGGAGATGCCGCTGCTTTATCTCAAGGATTGGCATTGCGTGAAATATTATTCTAATCTTTCTCTGTACGAGGTACCGAAGTTTTTTGCATCGGACTGGCTTAATGAATTTTATATGGCTCATCCGGAATTGGAGGATGACTACATGTTCGTCTATATGGGACCAAAAGGAACATGGTATTTAATAAAAGGTTATTCAGAAAATAAATTCTCTAGTGGTATCAAGAATTATGAAAATTTTTAGGACACCGTTCCATGCGGATGTCTTCGCGTCGTACAGTTGGTCAGCTAATATCGTTGGGAAGAAGAGATGGCTGATTTTCCCTCCTGGAGAACAAAATCGTCTTCACGATTCTCACGGGCAATTGTCCTTTGACGTAACATCAGAGGAACTGCGCGATCGCACCAAATATCCGAACTACGATGAGAAGAGTTTAAAAAGATTTGAAATAATACAAGAAGCTGGGGAAATAATATTTGTACCTTCAGGCTGGTACCATCAAGTCTGGAATTTAGTAAGAATTTCAATAAGGTCGAGGGTTCCAAAAAAAATATTAATTTAAACCAATTCATAATTTACAAAGTAATTAAGATGATGTAAATGATCTTCGGTAACTATAATCGCTTCGAGAAACTGTATTTAACTGAGAGTCGCTCAATATTGTAGACAAAAACAAATTTGTGTTCCACTGCATCGTAAATGTTCGAAGTAAAAGCGAATTTGCTTTAGTTTAAAAATATTCATCGGCTCGGAGTGAATTGAATAAAAATTTGTCAAAGCGATGAGATTATCGGTAATCTTTACATAATCTTAAAAAAAAAAAACTAAAATAATCACTCGGTCAAACGATTGAAATGTCGTTATCGTGAAACAGGAGGACACTATCTCCGTTAATCACAACTGGATAAATGGCTGCAATATCTGGAACGTTTGGTTGGCGTTGAAAAAGGAATTATTAGCCGTGATGAGAGAAGTCGATGATTGTCGCGACATGGACGACTGGGAAAAACATTGTCAGCTTATGCTGAAAGCTTCTCACGGAATGGATTACGCGCAATTCTACAAATTCTTGTCGTTCGTCATTAAAAGACGCTTGAACGTTTTGAACGATCACGAAGTTGTACAAAGTTTCGAAACTTGGAGAATCGGCCCCAATCATTGCCTGTTTGACATAAGTCAAGCGAGAACTGTATTAAATAATTTAATTGAAGACACCAAAGATAATAACATCTACGGTATCATTTTTTCTGACGATACTGTGGACGATTTGCTCGCTGAAATAAATGTAGTGTTGCCCTCAACGTAACAGAAAATAAACGAAGCATCCTTTTCTACTTGTAACATTTTTATTATAATTTACATCATGTTAAAATTTGTATTCTCTATCAATGTTCACTTTGCGTTGTTAGAAATTTACAATTTTTTATTACTTTTAATTTTTTTTCTTCTCCAAATCATTACGTAGCCTCGATACCATCACACATAAGACTCTCATCACACACATGACAGCCTGCATTTTACATACATTAAAAAAAAGGTTAAAAATTGAATATTAATGATATTTCACGAAAGAAATAAACAGCCACGGTAATCAGGCTTTACGTGACTTTCTCCGAGATCCGTTGAACCAATAATTGCACCTACACTAGACCGATCGATAATAACAAGAGTTTATGCATTTTATTAGGCAAAGATTATGATGGCAGAGCTTGGATGCGCTGTGTTTATTTATATCTGTAGCTATATTCTGAAATTTATTCAATAACTAATACTTGATGTAACTATATATCAAGATGAAAAAATAAAAATGAAAAAAAAAAAAAAAACGTAGGAATCTATCGATAGTGATCAGCAGTGAAGCATCAAGTCGCAGTTTGATTGTTAAAAAAACATGATGATACTTAATATATAAAATGCAGAACAATATTACATGAACATGATGTATTAAAAAAGACTTTTGCCTTTGATATAACAATCATTTAATGTGTACAGCACAATTGTATATCAAAATCAATATACAATTGCAGTTTGACTGTTAAAAAATGTTATGATGCTGAATATACAAAATGCGGAACAATATTACATGACCATGGCATATTAAAAAAGACTGTTGCCTTTGACATAACGATCATTTAATATTACAGCACACTTGTATATCAAATTTAATATACAATTGCAGTTTGACTGTTAAAAAATGTTATGATGCTGAATATACAACATGCGGAACAATATCGCATGTCCATGACGTATTAAAAAAGACTGTGGCCTTTGATGTAACGATCATTTAATATTAAAGCACACTTGTATATCAAATGTAATATACAAGTATATATTACAAATTTATATACCGGTATACGAATTTTCACAATTTTCTTTTGAACAGTTTATGCGAGTATTAAAAAAAAATAATAATAATCTCACAATGCTCAATCGTCGAACTTATAGTGTCATATACGCTGATTCGCTTATCATATACCTCCATTAATGAAACTCTTCGTCATATAAAACAACTAACTGCACACTTCAAACATTACATCTCATGTATTGTCTTATGTACTATAAATGGAGTAAGCATAAATATTTGTAGATTCGAGGGTCACATAGTTTCATATATATATATATATATATGTGAATATATATACATACATGTATATATGTGTGTGTGTTCTAGTGTGTGTGTATAATATTTACAATGTACTGCTAATAAAAATGTACAAAATCCATAAGTCAAATAGTATATTTTGCGGAATAAAATGTTTCAATGGATGCTTCTGCAAATATTTTTCTTCAAGATCGAGCGAACGGCGATTGTTTTTCTTTTCTTTTTTAATAGCGAAATTTTAAGATACTTTGCATTCATTGCACGATGCAGAGATTGAGTCACATGATCGATATATATATATATATATATTCATAATATTTACACATATATTTCTTTGTATGTTTTTTTTTGTTATCGTCAGATCCACGAGAATGGTTTCGCTCTGTAGGAGGGCGATTTAATATTGGTCATAAACACATTCAATGATATGCGTATTTTTGTTCATTTTATGTGTAATATCGGTACGCTGCAACATTCGGTGGGAGGAATCAAGAGGCATATTAATAAAAGACGCTATATATTTTTAATTCCTGTGATTTTGCTATGCATAGTATACATACATATAGTATATACTATATAGTATATATATATATATATATTTAGTATTATTGTAATTTGAGCTCTATCGTACCTGGTCGTAGGTAAAAGAAAAGTCTGTGCGTTGAAGAGTGTTGATGGTAAACTCGGGTGCATTGTGTACATACGAAATATTAAGATGCACAATTGAGTTAAAAGTTTTTACGTAATTCAACAACGTTCTCCCAATTAAAAAAATATATGTATTTCATGTCTCATAATTTTTTTTCTTCTTTCTATTTTGTTTTTTGTTTTTTGTTTTTTTTTTTTTTTTTTAATAATTACAATTACCTATCGTCACAGCATGGAAAGAACTTTATAATTGTCATTATTTTCACGCTCTTAATAAATAAATACGAAAGGGATAGATTTGTTATTTTACGATTTCGTAGATGCCGATGAGTTATACCGATGGTTACTCAAAGTTTTGTTAAGTTTCGATAACTATGCCAAGGCATAATTTATATTGAAGAGAAAAAGAAATTAATGCTCAATGGGATTCATCGGTGTATCGATTAATTCAATATTATTTTTTCTTCATATTTGTTTGAACTTCACGAAGCCAATTTCCATATTCTCAGCTTGCACGGCAAGTATATCTAATAGTTTTCTCTAATGATCTAGAGATTTCGGAAAGTCGAGATACTTTTCGTCAATAACAATTAACAGCGCTCGAAGGTACGGACTTTCCGAAAGCTGCGGATCGTTTCGTGTATAATATTTCTTCAGCTTCTTATTATTATTTTTTTTCTTCTCTTTCTTTAATACCTATATAATAGATACATTTCTCGTAATTGTGATGCGTATATCTGTAAAAAATTTAAATTTTTCTTTCTATAATGACGACCAACATGGAATTTGCTATGCAACAGAAATTCTTTCCAATATACCATGTAAAACCCGAAGATTTTACGGCGTCTGGGATGAATAAATGTGAATAATGAATGCTCGAATAGCTAACGAACTACGATGTATCTTGGATGAAAGGAAAAATACTTAAATGTATATAGGCTCGTTTGATCGCAATGAGAGCTACGTTAAAAACTCGTACGTACGAGTTGCATCACACTAATCCATATCCTAGTTAGACCTTTTTTATAAAATGAAATATTAGTTATTCACATTGAAAACAAGTTAGTGATGTCAAAAATGAATCGCTCAAATCGATGCTCGACTTTCGAACTAACGAGATACGGAAAAAAAAAAAAAAAAAAAAAAACGACCTCAGTTCTTACCGATTATACTCTCGCGTTACTAAATAGGATGTGCCGTTAGCGTGGACATTGGTGGAGAAACTGCTGGCGCTGGCGACGACACGGGAACCGGTGTCGCCGGTGCGGCTATAGGAGTGGACGGCATCGATTGATGCGTTTGTCGCGGTGGCGAAAGTAATTCTTGCCTATCGCGTTCTCTCTCCCTGCCAGGTCTCCAAGCTTCCAAAAGAGATTCTACGCGTTCCTCGTTTGGTCCCCAGCGCGCAGTTCCCGCTGCGTTTTGTAACCACACGACCAGCGTTCCGTGAGCTGCTCTGATGTTAACTTCTCCTCTGAAATAAGGTGATCGTTTAAAAGGAATTCTGGGCGGCAAATATTATGTTATAAGATAATCACTTGCAAACGTACTTTGGCAAGATGTGCTGAAAACCATGTCTGTACTCGTGCTCCATTGCGGGTACAACGACCTGTTTGCGCTTAAAGTGACTGCCCTCCAGCTTGATTAACGCATTCGGTGCCGGATCTCGCCATTCCGGAAGAAAAACAACAAAGGACAAAGGTTCCGCCGAGTCCGCGAGCAACCTCTCGAAGTGATTAACCATAGCTTCCATGAGTTCCTCGCAGTAAGGTGGATTGGCCTGGAAGGAGCCACTAACGGGCCTGAAATCTAGGAACGGTCCCCTCGATCCGAAGTAAGAATCCGTATCGGCAAACGTAGAGCAGTATTGTCTAAAGTAGCAATTGAGAGGCGACGCGAAGCACTCGAAAGTGACGCCGAAGGAGCGATGCAGGCACTCGAATACCGTAACCGGTAAAGCCATCTGCGTGGCCTGTCCCTCGTTGATACCGAGATAAGTCTGATATCGCTTGAGCATACACCAAACTCGTGGCAAAAACATCTCAAATTTCTTGTCATCGAAGCAATTGTATCTGTACAGATGCTCGAGTTTGGTGAGATGCATGTTATTAATGCACATCGTGTCCCCGTGAAAACGCAGTATCGTTTGCTCTCGTTCGGGCAAATAGTCGATCTGCGGCACACGAGGAGCGGGAAGGGAAAATTGCACCGGATAACACCATACCTTTCGTTGCGTGCTCGCCGGACCACCCAGAGGTATAACATCACCCAAACCGTTGTCCTTCAGTATCTGATTGTTCTTATCTTTGACCTTTTTCGCATATTCCGTCGACAAGTGGTAGATCTTGAGGCAAATTCCCTCTACACTTGCCTTCACGGTCTCCGTTAGATGCGGCTGACACTGGCGCTTCAGATGCGACAGCCTGTCCTGAAAGTCGTCGAAAGTCGCACCTACTGTCCGCCTCAGCCACTGAAACGTATCCTCGGCGTTCCACTTGACGACTTTTCTGCTTTCCGAAGACGCGGCTCTCGATTCTATCATCTTCTTTGCTGCCTCAGCGTATCGTGATAACTGCTTACGCGCGTCACCCGTGAATTTCGGTCGCACCAATTTGATCGGTATATCGTTCATGACTTCGCGATACATCGACATCGAGATCTCAGGGAAACATTGACTGGGAAGCAGTGGATCCGAACCACAGTCTATCACTTTGCGCTCCATCAACCAACGATTGAACGAATCTTTCGGAGCGTCTATCGCTTCCCGCGTATGGCAGAGCTCTTGATAACACTGACGGAGTTTTGCGAGAAGACTGCAGCGCAAAGCCTCGACGTCTGGATGTACGTGCAAAAGGTTCGAAGGCGCTCTCTCGTATATTATCACATTCGTCGGAATTTCCAAGTCCCAGGGACCCCTGTGTAATTCATCATTCAAACGATTATTTATCGGTTGACTCAACCTTCGAAACAGTCATTACAATGATAAAACACCCTTAATGCATTTCTTTAACGAATAAAAAGTTAATTAGAATGATGAGCGTAATTTTTTTTATGGATTAATTGATTCCGAATAAATATAATTATGTATACTTGTAACTATAATTAATTTTGCAATTAAAAATGATATTTTTACGTACGCAAGGATAAATTTTTTCACTGCAGGAGCGGCGTTTCCTTCTTCGGAAGCCCGCCGTTTGATAGGTCCACCTGGAGTACCAGGGGGAATGGGACCATTTCCAGGCACTGGTGAGGCACCACAGATACCCAGGGGATCCGTAATAGGATCAAACTGCGCAACGACATTCAGACTTAAGAATGCACGCTATGCGATCGCCCCCACGTACGTTTACTCATGTATGAAATAATAATATACCTGTGGTTTGAGAGAAGGCATCACCCACAGAGATTCGCCAGTCAATTTGTTCCAAAAATATGGTCGATTCTCTCGTTTGCTCCAAAATTTCTTCCAGCCCTGATGCTGAAGTTCCAACGAAAGTTCAGCTTCCGGAAACCCAACTTGCGGAGGTGCTTGAATGATCGGCATGACCTGTTGTACGTGCGTTAGTTCGGTAGCAATCTGTATGGGCGGTATCCTCGGAGCTTCGAGCTTAGTCGGCGTCGATACGACGAGTTGGGTGACCTGTGAATTGACTTCCTGCTGCAACGGCTGAAGATGATGGTGCATGTTGGGTAGCGGCAAAGCTGCCTGGCCCGACAACACTTCCCAAGCAGATGTGCTAGCCGTGTCTTGCTTTCCTCCGCTAACTTCGTTCATTTCTAAGTTTTTGGGATACACCGTGGACAATCTGCAAATTTTTATGCCGTAAAAATGATTTTCATCTCTGCGGTACGTCGCGATACTCGATAACGAAAAAATTAATTACTAAAATTCTCGCAGGATAAAAGGCGCGCAAACGGTGCTCCGAAAAAAACGCTTAGATACGAGCCCGGAATGCCGCTTTTTCGTCGACAACGCGACAAGTACGTCAACGTTTCTCACACAATACTTCACGACAGTCGTAACGAACTACATTTTGTCTCCGAATCATTCGAATTTATGTTTATTTGTCGGTGTAAAGCTATGCTGACAGCACTTGTTAGACTGCTGTTTGTTTACATACTAATAACCCGTCACTAAAACCACTCGATAACCCAAGATCTTTCATTAAATGACGGACGAAACGTACGTGGAAATGTTCCCGGGACTTACCACAATCAATGGAATCCTTGATTTAGTGATAATTCACGGTGAATCTTACGATTCATTCATGATTTGTGAAATTTGACGCAACGACCTCCACCCGTGAGACGCCATTTGCTTGAAACTGAAGAAAGATGAAGGAGTAGAGAATAGAGATACGGAACGGTGAATAGGAGCATGCGCAATCTAAAGCGTTTTCTCGTCGGCAACTAGAGTTATCTCATCATTGTAAGCGGCTCTTGATTGGTTCATCTGTAGTTTAAGTTTGATATTAGCCAATCAGGTATCGGCTTAATGCGATGATGATCGTCATCATTTTTTCTATCGTGGGTACCCGCCGACGACGACGCTTCTCATATATTTTCTTATTGCATACAGGGGCTACACCGGCTTTACTCGGTGATACAATATTTCTATTCTTTATTATCGCTGCACACGAAAAAGTGAGTCACAGAGCTGTGAACGACGCAGAGTTAAGCGCCGATCTATCGGTGTAGGTCCAATCGTAAACGCTATGGAGACTGGAGCTATTATTTAGGAACATTGCGTGGGCATGCGTTCCAGAGCGCTTTTTAAAATGATTCCGTGAATCGGGTGACAATAGGGTCACCGAGTAAGCGGATTCTATTACGATGAACAGATAAAGGTTCTTTATACAGCGGTGAACGAATATATATAACAGTGGTCATCCGATTCCGAACTATATCGTTCTTGGAATTCTTGAATTGCGTTAGGTTGGTAAGCATCTTTGATGAAATAGAAAAAAAAATGCCGATCATAAATCATAATTGAGCCTTCTTAGGCTGGATTTTTATACAGGTGCAGCAGCGTTCGAACACACGCTTGCCATTCGTTTGGCCGCTATTAAATTCAAGTTTAATTACTGGCTGTGTTCGTAATAATGAAAATTCAGACTTCGGACCCTGCCACGACTGTCACGTTTGGCAGTACTTTACAGCACTGTGAACTTGAACTGAATTGAAAAAAAAATTCCGAAATGTACAAATCGCCTGGCCAAGTTCATTGTACTTTACAGCTAACTACGAATCGTCTTTAGTTTTCCGGTTTAAAAAGGTATAATGACAATACGCGCCAGTGTTAACGGATGATTGAGCACGCCGTGATGGAAGATGTCGCTACATGCGGACGTACTGTGGCCACCAGCAGCAACCTTGTCGATCCACCGACTGTCATGCCACTACCGGTGAATTTACCAACTAGCCCACACCCTATTTTCAGGTGACCACTCTGGTTACTTTTCTTCTTGTCGCTTCTTGAGTATTCGACTGACTACAGATAGTGAGTTCTAAGGGTCTAGGTTTGGTTCATGGAACTTTACCTGTGTATAACCTATATCTTATTCAACCACGCTACTTGTGTATAAATGTAAAATATCAGTTCGCCTGTAAAATAAATAAATATATCGTTTAATCAAATCCACTAATCACTTGAACATTTATTAGTATAGCCAAAGAGCTATAATTGGTGACCCCGACGTGATTAAAGTGGATTTTCAAAACCGCGATTCAATTCATCCACGCGGTGATATTGGCTTTTAAGTCAGTGCGCGGTGATAACGCAAGATCGGCAAAAAAGAAACATATAGTGACGTAATGCTGACTGAACGCTCTCCGACACGCGAGACTCCGAACCCCACAACGCAAGATTTAAACCAAGACTTGTTAACCGGACAGTCTACGTGCTATGGAGACACACCGTCACACATCCAACAGTTAACGCAGCCTCAGCAGCTTTTTACCATGAATGCAGAGCATCTTGCTGCAATCAGCAAACCACAGCTGCCGGCCTTCATGAAGGAAAGACCAGACATTTGGTTTCACTTGATTGAAGCAGAATTTGCGGCATTAAGGACCCGCAGTGACGACGTAAAATTCACTGCTACACTGCGAGCTTTAGACCCGGACACTCTACACCAGATTACTGATGTCATCGCAGCACCTCCAGCTGCCAACAAGTACGAAGCTCTGAAACAAGCAATCATTAAACGAGTTGCTGACTCTCGGCAGAAGCAAATGCATCGATTGCTCAACGACCTCGTCCTTAGCGATAAGAAGCCATCACAACTGCTGAGGGAGATGAAAGACTTGGCGGCTGGCAGCATCAATAACGAGATGTTACACAATCTCTGGGTGAGTCGATTACCTATTACACTAAGACCGCTGCTCGTAATTTCAGAAACACTGAATATTGACGCATTGGCTGAGATGGCTGACCGGCTGTTTGAATCAGTTACGCTGAACGAACCTGTCACCCCAAGACTGCCATACTCTGTAGCAGCAGTAAATAGTCAGCAGTCGAGATCCACGACACCACCTCGGTCTTCTCTAGACACTAGGTTGACCGAAATACAAGCTGCGCTTGCTTATTGCTTAAAGGAAATTCTAGATTTAAAAAAAGAGCAGCAGCAACTGGGAGTAGAACTTCGATCGCAGCATAATGGAAGATCTCGTTCCAGAGACAGAAACAACAATCAGCGTAGTCCAGGCCGATCAGGTCTTTGCTACTATCACAGGCGTTTTGGACAAAACGCTACACGCTGCACCACACCTTGCACATTCACTACCACAACTAACCAGGGAAACTAACCACGCTGTCGCATGTTCATGCAGTCACTAACGTCAGCGCATCAAGTACTGCTTTCTCTGCTTCTGATATTCGCTTGCACCTGCATGATAAGCGATCCCACCTGCGATATTTGATCGACTCAGGATCTGTTGTCTCCCTGCTGCCGGTGCGTTTATTCAGAAAACGTGCAAGGAATAATAATCTTACATTGTTTGCAGCAAACTCATCACCGATACCGACTTATGGATCGCATACAGGCGACATCGATTTGGGTCTTCGACGCCAATTTCGTTGGACTTTCATAATTGCTGATGTCCCAGGATCGATCCTGGGGGCAGATTTTTTGAGGCAATTTGGCCTCCTAATCGACATGCGAAACCAACAATTGATCGACTCCAAAACAGGTTGCACCTCGAGAGGAAAAATCTTGAGAACAGCTGTTCACAGCGTGTCTACGATCAGTACGACCATGACATATGCCGACCTGCTGACCAAGTTCGTCAACATCACTAAGCCAAGGCAATTTACTCCGAATCCAAACAGCGAATTCAGTCACACAATCGCCACTACCGGACCACCTGTCACTGAACGCTCTCGCAAACTGTTCGGTGAAAAGGCAACAGCAGCCAAAGCAGAAATTCAACGACTCCTGGACAATGGGGTAATTCGTCCGTCCAACAGTCCGTGGGCAAGCCCAATCCACCTCACCAAAAAGAAGGATGATACTTACCGTCTTTGTGGTGATTATCGCAAGCTCAACAGTATAACTATTCCCGATAAATACGCACCGCCGTTAATTCAAAGTCTCTTTTTGGTCATCCGCGGAAACAACATTTTTTCATCAATTGATCTAGAGAGAGCCTACAACCAGATTCCGGTGAACACTGACAGCATTCAAAAGACTGCAATAACCACTCCTTGGGGATTATTCGAGTACGTTGGAATGCCCTTCGGTTTGAAAAACGCTACTCAGACATTTCAGAGATATATGGACCACTTGTTTCGAGGGTTGAACTTCGTCTTCGTTTACATTGACGATATCATCGTTATGTCAGAAAGCGAAGAACAGCATAGAGAGCATCTGCAGCAAGTATTCCAGCGACTAGCTGATCACAAACTCTCCATTAACGTCAACAAGTGCCATTTTGGTCAGAAGCAAGTTTCATTCCTCGGCTACGAGATCAACAGCGAAGGATTTCACCCACTCACGGAGAGAGTTAAAGCCATTGACGATTTTCCACTTCCTGCGACGGTCATGGAATTACGAAAGTTTTTGGGTATGTACAATTATTACCGTCCGTGCATTAAAAATGCAGCTCAGCTTCAACTGCCACTCACCGACTACCTGAAGAATTCAAAGAAGAAGGACAAGACGCCCATCGATTGGACGGAGATTTCAAAGGCTTCTTTCGTAGCTTGCAAAAGGGCTCTTTCATCCGTGGCACTGAGCACCTATCCGGCAACAAACTTACCGCTACGATTGACCACGGACGCTTCCACCAACGCTGTCGGGGCAACGCTCGAACAAGAAGAAATGAAGAAATGGAAACCAATAGGTTTTTTCTCCAGGAAGTTGTCGGAAACCGAGACTCGTTACAGCACATACGACAGGGAACTTCTTGCAATCTTCGCCAGCGTCAAACACTTCAAACACTTATTAGAGGGACGACAATTCGCCATCAGAACGGACCACAAGCCACTCACCTACGCATTTATTCAAAAACTCGAGAAGGCATCAGAACGGCAACTCAGGCAATTGGACTACATCTCACAATTCACTACGGACATAGTCTACGTGAAGGGAGAGGATAATGTAGCCGCTGACACCCTTTCACGCATCAACACCGTCAACATGCCAACTCTATTGGACTCACAGCTGATACAACAACATCAACAGGACGACGATGAATTACAACAACTTCTCGAGAACAACAGTTCTTCACTCAAATTTGACAAACTCAAATTGGACCATGCAGACATCTATTGCGATATTTCAACTGGAATAGTCCGACCATACTTACCACGGTCACTTCGCAAAACAGCTTTTGACGTCATTCACGGGCTTTCGCACCCAAGCAGTAAAGTCACGTCACTTAAAGTACGAGAGAAATTTGTCTGGCCAGGAATTAAAAAGGACGTCATCACATGGGCCCGACAATGCATACCGTGTCAACGGTCAAAAACACATCGCCACACTCGCCTGCAGCCTAAACACATAGACATTCCGGATGATCGTTTCAAGCACATACACATCGACATCATCATGCTTCCAGAACATCAAGGTCATAAATATTGTCTTACCATCATCGATCGCTTTTCAAGATGGCCAGTCGCGGTACCTCTTAGAGATATCACGGCTGACACAGTTACTACAGCTTTATTTGACCACTGGATCGCACATTATGGAACGCCAACAACTATCACTTCAGATCAAGGTTCACAATTTGAGTCATCCTTGTTTCAAGCATTTGTTACATTTATAGGTTGTAAAAAGCAGAGAACAACACCTTATCATCCACAATCAAATGGTATTATCGAACGATGGCATCGAACTTTAAAATCAGCACTGATGTGCTCGCCAAAACCTTGGACAGAAATCTTATCCACGGTATTACTGGGACTACGAACGTGTCTGAAAGAGGACATTCAAGCTTCACCGGCAGAAATGCTTTACGGAACGACACTACGTGTTCCCGGGGAATTCTTCATCAACTCCGACTTCGCTGCGGATCCACAAATCTTTTTAGAAAAACATCGTGAGTTCATGAGAGGTTTGAGACCAATCCCAACAGCGCACCACGTGAAGTCAAGAATATTTATTCCCAAGGATCTACACACCTGCAGTCATGCATTCCTTAGATCTGACCATGTAAAAGCACCGCTGGAGCATCCATACAGAGGACCGTACGAAATTACTAACAGACACTCAGACATTTTATTCGAATTAAATGTGGACGGCACACGAAGAAACATAAACATCGATCGGCTGAAGCCTGCATACATCTCGAAGACAGACGCAGATATCAGCATTGAACACTCACCAACGGAACGAGTACAAGATTACAAATGGTACTCCACTACAAACCCATCGACAAGAACTTATAAGAACAAAAAAGTCTCTTTCAAACTCCCGTTTGAAAAGACTTAGGAAGAGTACTGTGGCCACCAGCAGCAACCTTGTCGATCCACCGACTGTCATGCCACTACCGGTGAATTTACCAACTAGCCCACACCCTATTTTCAGGTGACCACTCTGGTTACTTTTCTTCTTGTCGCTTCTTGAGTATTCGACTGACTACAGATAGTGAGTTCTAAGGGTCTAGGTTTGGTTCATGGAACTTTACCTGTGTATAACCTATATCTTATTCAACCACGCTACTTGTGTATAAATGTAAAATATCAGTTCGCCTGTAAAATAAATAAATATATCGTTTAATCAAATCCACTAATCACTTGAACATTTATTAGTATAGCCAAAGAGCTATAGTACATTGTGCCGTGCGCTCACGCTGCTGACGTGAGGACACGTTACCTGGCTGCTGGGACATTTCTATCTGGGACAAAACACGGAAATACTCATATTTTTCGAGTGATACAGTAACCAACGTTTTTGATCGGTCTAGATAGCGTATTAAAGTATTACATGTTGAAAATGTTGGTCCTGCAGTGTTATCAGTGTCATTATTCATCTACACGGAGAGACACATAAACAATTAGAGAAAGCTAGCTAGAACCGGCGTTTGGGTGTCAAAACATGATGATTAGAAAAAAAAAAATGATATCTCTGTCCCTATTGTTGGTTCTGAGCTGTCATTGCGATACCTATGCATCTTTGAAGAATAACAAAGCCTTTGAATCATCAAGGTTCGCTATGTGGGGACCTGGATTGAATCCTGAAGTTGTTACTATGGGCGCTCGATACTTTTTTATACAACTCTATGATACGGATGGAAAAAAGTTGGTGCATATTCTTTTTTAACTTACAATGATATAGACGAATTCTCATTTCTACAGGACACTTACTGATTATTTTATTTAGAGTATTTAAATTCTATATTTTATTCTCATGTCGAAAAGTTGTGAAATGAATGCAATTAAAATGCATGTTTTAAAAATGAAAAAGTAAATACAACTTCTAGAAATGAAAATCAAATAAAAATTCCTTCTATTTTACTTGTAGATAAACTTATTGCAAAATATTTAACTCGATAAACTTCATTGTTGAAGTTTAAATTATTTAGTTTGATATTAATCAATATATACACGATATATCGATTAGAGTATTTTAAAGAATATTAGATTTAAAATGATTTGTAAAGGAAGAACATCATTGATTTCACTGTATCTTAGAACTGTAGATTTTAGTTAATATTTTGAGCATATTTTAGCATAACAACGTCACCGGGTGAAGATATAATCTCTGTGGAAGTAGAAGGCCAAACGGAGCATGGCTATGCTTGTCACATCTGGGTGCAAATATTGGACTGCAATGATGGTAGTTTTATCGTTCGTTACAAGCTATACATCACCTGCTTCAATCTTCGTATAACTGTGAGAGTTAAAGACGAAAAGGTACCTCCCGATCGTTTGTTATTCAAAGGTAAGAATATAGAAGGATGCATTATCTAAATTCTATTGATGTCCACGATATAAAAAAAAAAAAAACCATTTCAGGTCCTGTATTCGATGAGGGGTGTTACTGTCCGACTCCCTCTGTTGACGATTGGCTGGAAAACTATGATTGTTCACAGGGCTACAGCCAAATCCATTATGACTTGAAGCCCTTTCCTGATGTTGATTTTGACAAAATCAGGGACAATATTATCAACGAGTATAACAGACCAAACAGCATTAGCATTTGTCATTATGTTATCAAGAATAACAGAGTAAGGACATGTTCATTGTTCCTTTAAATTTGGTTTTCAAAGCATATCTTTAATCAATTATGATTATTAGGAGTAATGGTAATTGATTTCTATTAAACTTGAATAATATTGTGTTAATGCAACAATGCAGTGATGAAGTGTAGTAAAGTAAAAGTAGTAAAGTAAATTTGCGCTATAAATTAGATTCACAGGCAATGCTACGGACAACACGTAGGTTTTAAAATATTCATGGACTCTATTCTGCTGTCTCTTGCACGAAAAGTCATTTTACCAGACACCGAATTCTTCATGAATCTGGGTGATTGGCCTCTGGTACCAAAGCACAGAGAATTGTACCCGATATTTTCGTGGTGCGGATCCGAACACTTCTGGGATATCGTTTTTCCGACTTGGGATATAACTGAATCCTCCTTGGAAAACATGGGCAGGTGGGAGAAATTTTTGTCTACCAAGCACAGACTAATTATGTTTATATTATTTATTTAAATGATATTGATGATTCGATAACAGGGTAATGGTGGACATGCTATCGGTGCAAGGAAACGTTAAAGTACCGTGGGAGAAAAAGATAGAAAAGTTGTTCTGGCGAGGACGGGATTCACGGAGAGAGCGCCTCGATTTGATTGATATAGCCAGAAAAAATTCTGAACTTTTCAATGCTTCTATAACAAATTTTTTCTTCTTGAACGATCTCGATGAAGATTATGGCGTGGGTGAGCCTCGGATTTCTTTTTTCAGTTTTTTTCAGGTGAGCTTTACTTGCTTTACACTGTAATAACTTTTATTTGAAAAAAAAAAAAAAAAAAAAGAAAACTATATAAAAAGTTTCTTCTTTGTAGTACAAGTATCAATTGAATATCGATGGCACAGTCGCAGCGTATCGATTTCCTTACTTGCTGGCCGGTGATTCTCTGGTCTTCAAGCAAGATTCGAAATATTACGAGTATTTCTACAGGCACGCCATACCCGGAGAACACTATGTGCCTGTTAAGAGTGACTTGTCCGATTTGGTAGAGAAAATCGAATGGGCTAAGGCACACGACGAGGAGGCTCACAAAATCGCCAAAGCTGCTCGTTATTTAATGAGAGATGTAGCACTTCCGCGTGATGTTTATTGCTATCACGTATTTCTTTTGCGGGTACGTAAATTAGCCATCTCATGATTAAAACGTGATATATTGGTACGAATGAAAATAGTAGGTGCGAGGAGGGCATATGTGAAAGACGTGATTCATCGAGCATTCAACCCATGCGCACAGTAATAGAGAGAAAGCGGTAGGATCATGGAAGGGTTAAACACGAAAATGTATATAATTCAGAATTTTGCGGGTTAAATCCCAGTGACGTATTTTCACAAATTATCAACTTTTGCAGGAATGGAGCAGACGCATTAAAAACAAAGTCCAAGTATTGAAGGGCATGGAAGAGGTGCCGCAGCCTGAGCATTTCTGTAAGTGCAACAAAAATATCGAGACTGAATCAACGAGTTCCAAAGATGAATTCTAATCAAAGTTGGGGAGAATCCTTTTTTTTTTTTTTTTTTTTTTTAAATAAATTAACGTTTTCATTACACATGACTTAAAAAATGAGAAATGGACCTGAGATCCGTTGCCCGCTACTTAAAGAAATGGGTAATGGGACTTAAACTGATTATCAAATATTTTTATAATAAATAATGCGTTATTTTCACGTAAAGTCTAATTACGGATCGGGTGACAATAACCAAAATCACTGAAAACAAACTTTCAAAGTAAATGTATACATGCGTATATTTATTTGCCCGTCTCTGCGTTAACAAGGATCCAATCCACAAAGTTCATTGGCATAACTCACTAAATCTGACGTAGCAATTCAGATCTGCATCCCCACGATCCTACGATAATTCCATCGAAACTAAAAGACGATCGTACACGAGATACAATTCGTTGATGACAATTACTAGCGTAATTTCCTAGACCTAGAATCCAAATGATTCAAGTGTCAGATTTATTTTCATTATATTCGTTAAATAATTAGAAAAAGTAGAAAAACTGTCGATGCTCGAGCTGGTTGCTCGATTAATATGCACAATAAATACCTATGTAGATTATACATCGATTACGCAAAGATCAAATGGGAATGTAGATATTAATTCATTGTACGTTTTTGGAGAACGTTTTTTCCGAGTAACACGAACGCCCTGATTTTTACAATTGCCGAAAAAAATGTACACGCCATAATGAAAAAAAGAAAAGAAAACAAACCGAAACATTATTCTAAATCGAATTTACGTATACCGTGAAAATAATGATTAGCATACGTTTGTTTAAGATTGCAGAAAGTATGTCAATTTGCTACTAATAAACCTTACATAACGTTGGAACTCTTAAATTTACGACAATGGGAAAACTACAAGTATGGCTCGTCGATAAATTCAATTTCATCTGTCTCGTTTAGCTTTTCAGTTACAGATATAATCTGAAACACTAGAATTGATTGTTACGGAACGAGAAAGCATCGTTGTTCATTACTATACACAAAAATAAAGTATTTTTCACACCAAATTGATCGGTCCCGTGGGAAAATCCAAAAAATGACTGATGCCTCTCACGAGATCGGTATCAGTGATGAAGATCCGGGTCGAGGATCTATTTCCAAGTCAATTAATTAATTTTATAGCCGTAACCGACTTTTTCATTTCCGATGCCGCCCGTTACATTCACACCGATCGGACCGTCAATAACGAGGTTTCTTCGGGTGAGAAGCTGCTTGTGCGAGAGATCGAGATGCGTCGTTGTTTCACTGAGGCGGCGGTTGATATCCTCCGTATCCGCCGTACTGATTAGGTGGCGGGGGACCCTGAGGGCCAGGTGGAGGCGGCATGTGTCCGCCTGGCGGGCGCGGAGGATACTGCGGATATCCTTGTCCAGCGGGTGGCGGCGGGTAGCTCTGTGGAGGATACTGAGGATGACCGTAATGTTGTCCACCCTGTGGAGGATGGGGCGAGTAGACCTGTGGCTGTCCACCCGGAGTCGGTGGTACGTAAGTCTGCGTGGTAGCGGGATGAGACTGGGGTGGTCCGTAGCCAGACTGAGGCTGAGGAGGACCTGGTGGAGGTCCCGCGGGGCCTTGAGGAGGACCCGAGGGCGGTTGGAAGCCGCTGGGCGCCGGACTGGGCGTTTGTTGCTGTTGGGACTGAGGGGGTGTCTGGGACTGTTGCTGAGACTGTTGAGCGGATTGATGAGGTGATTGATGGGGTGGCGGTTGGTGCGAGGCTTGGTGAGATGCTTGATGAGGTCCTCCCTGATGGGGAGGATGAGGCGCTTGATGCGGGGACTGATGAGGCGGCGGATGGGACGGTTGGTGAACGGGATAGCCGGTGGGCGAGGGTCCGGGTGGAGCATAACCGGCGCCGGCGCCCTGAGAAGTTGGCGGGGGTCCACTGCTAGGTGGGTAGGTTTGGGTGGATGCGGAGGGTGTGCTCGTGGGCTGACTGCTCTGAGCGTAAGTATTGGCGCCGCTTGCCGAGGTCGTGCTGAACGGTGGTGAGGTCGAAGTCGCGCCATACGGAGTGGGACCCGGTCCTGGACTTGGTTGACTCCCGTAATTTGGCTGGGGACCGCTCGACTGCTGAGGACCCGGAGGAGCTGCTTGAGCGGCATTCGATGTCGGTGGCGGCGGATAATTCTGAGCTGCCACGTTGTTTGGATAACCCTGGGAAGACGGAGGTGCATAGGTGCCCGATTGATTCGCGCTGTAGGCATTCTGTGGTGGAGCTTGCGACGGTGGCTGATAATTTGGTTGGGGGCTCGGACTACCGTACACTTGGCCCGGTTGCTGCTGTTGACTGTTCGGTGGAAAAGACTGCTGCGAGGCGTTCGGAGGAGGATAACCTTGCTGATTCGGTGGCGGAGGACCGTAACCGGCGGGAGGCTGACTTCCTCCGGGAGGTGGGTAACCGCCGGGCTGAGGGCCGTAGCTGTTTACCGTTGTCGGAGGCCCATAGCCTGTTGGTTGATTCGATGTCGGATAACCCTGCTGTTGCGAGGAGTTCGGGGGGCCGTATTGATTGGGTTGTCCAGGGGTGTAAGCCGAACCCTGAGGTCCTTGGTAATTTGCTCCAGGACTCTGGTTACTGTACGCGGAGGGATAGCCTGGCTGATTCGGCTGCTGGGGATAACCCTGCGGGCCTCCTCTGTACTGTTGAGGTCCTGGGCCTGCGGTGGGACCTTGAATTTAAACGTTACGCAATACACTTTTAATTTTATAACATTTCGCACAGTCTTCTAGACTTTCGGTATGTTTTGTGGCTATCGATGAATGTCTATAAAACATTTTAAAAACTCAATCAACTTTAAATTACAGACAAAACTGAATACGTACGATTTATAGCAGGTCCCTGGCTCGGCATCACAGGCCCTCTGTATCCTCCCTGAGGCATTGGCTGACCCTGCGAGAAACCGGACATAGGCAAAGGCTGTTGAGCATTCGGAGGCATCTCTCCGCCGGGTCCAGTTGGCACTGCGGCATTGCTCGGAGGTCCCTGCGGTACCATCATACTATGCTGAGGTCCATTAGTCATTGCCTGCATCCCCTGCGGAGGCTGTGAGACGACTCGACAAATTAGCTCAACTCCAAAAGCAAATAATCCCAAAAAATCTTGATAAATTACAATAATTCTTCCTTACCGGTAGCAGGGCTTGAATATTCTGATTCGCATCTGCTATCGACGCCAAGTAAACCAAATTACGATGTAGCATCTGCTGATACCTTAAAAAAAAAAATGAATTTAAAGCTTTATTGCAAATACGAGATGGCTCAAAATGCCCAAAATAACTGTACTCCGCTATTTGCTACTCACTGAATACATTCCTGTGGTTTTCCTTTGTTCTGACACTCCTGAATAGTCTGTATAAGGTGGCTGTTCTCGTCCAGCATCTAGAGGAAAAAAACAGTACGTCATAGAAGTAATCTCACAAACCAAAAAATTCTTTTGTTTAAATAGTAGTTCCAGAGATTTTGCGAAACGTGCACGAGGGTATCGTCACGCGTCCACGACTATCTATATAGCCAATAAAAAAAGTGTACGTGACACACGAGAAAACGAGCAGAACGAATGTCTTACCTTCTGTATTTGAGCAGGATTCGGGGGTCTCGAACGTTGAGCAAACGTCACAGACATCTTCGGTATCTCCTTTGATGTTGCAAAAAAAAAAAAAAACGGCGCGCAGACACAAAATAATACCGAGCAGCGGATGGAAAATTCTCGGAGTTGAAACTACCCAGCGACGAAGTCGTAGATTCGGCTTTTTTCAAATCGATATCCCATAGCACCAAGGATAAAAATGGAGCAGATCTCGGGCCTTTTTTCGTCGCGGCCAAACGACAATCTACAATCTCGAGACAACGTCTAGATTTTTCACAAGGAAACACGATTGACGGTTACGCGATTATCGGCGAGAAAAACCGGACAGTGAGAAACGCGTCGCAAAATAACTAAGCGAGTTTTAATGCACGGGAATGGAAGTGGTGGAAGGGCATACGGAAAATTGAGGCTTGGGATGAGAGCGGGGCCTCGCGGACGTTCGATGGACCACTCGTAGTCATCGTCGTCGTGTCGTGTGACAGCGACCTCTCAAGGGAGGGGGGATAGGATAAAACCGGTTTTCATGAAGACCGGTCTTTAAAATATCCGCCGCCCCGACCTCGTTGCTTCCGCTGTTGGCTGTTGTCGTCTAGTTGTTTGACATCGTCGAAGCTGCAAACACTGTATTCAGTTTATATTGGAAAATTCGCTCTCGAAAAAAGTAAAAAAAAATGTAAAATGCTCGACTGAGGATAAAAATACGAGAACCAGTCATAAAATTCTTTCATTGTCTCTGTTGAACGAAACTTTTTTTAGAAATTCCAAAAATGCAGTGCAAGATCGACGATCTGCCGGACGAAATATTGGAGTACATCCTTAATCTTATTCCTCCTTACAAGGATCTCCAGAAGTGCATGCTCGTCTGCAAGAGATGGTGTCGCGTTACTAGAAGTACGTTTGTTCTCGTTATTTCGAGTTTAATCGATTTTTCAATTATATGTTACATTCTTTTTCTTTCATGTGTAGATGTTATCGAACACAACGAGGCTCATTTCCAGAAGTCAGTGGCTTTCGGTTCACTTTTTTGGAACTCTTGTCTATCGATGCACTGGCTCCCGACGATAGGCAAAAGACATTCCCATTCCGCATGCACGTATGAAAATTCTATGTACATTTTTGGGGGATGTACAGCGACGTGCACGACTTTCAATGACTTGTGGCGACTCAATTTGGACACCAGACAGTGGGTCAGACCCATTACGATGGGAAGCTATCCCTCGCCGAAGGCCTGCGCCACTATGCTCTGCTACAAGAAAAGTTTTATTTTATTCGGAGGCTGGTCGCATCCCTCTCCCTATCCCCATCATCAGGTTTGTAAATTAACAACTTCGATGTTCACTTCCGAGATAAACTTTTCTATGTTTATAATTACGCAGAATATGCACAAAATAAAGAACGTCAAAACGTTTTATTGACAAAAAGAGAGACACGAATGATGAAATTTCTAATATAATTCTTTTTCTCTTACAGCAGGTGAAACTTTTTGACGAACTGCACGTTTACTGCATAAAATCAAACAGATGGACAGCAATAAATGCATTGGGAGGGCCACCTCCGACTTCCGCGCATTCGGCATCGATTCACGGCAATCTAATGGTTGTTTTTGGCGGTGTTTGCAATAGGAACAGGTAATTCAGGTCGTTTTTTCTGATGAAACTTTAATGTTTGACGATAACGATTAATTCTTTGTCGTGATATAACGTTTCGCATTTCCTTTGAGGTAGTTCCAATGACGTTTGGTGCTTGAACTTGGATACTTACTGCTGGCACAAGCAGAACACGTCTGACTTGATGCCACACCCGAGATACGGTCAGTCACAGATCGAACTCGGCGAGAAGCATCTTTTAATATTGGGAGGGTGCGCGGGTCCCAACGACGCAATGAACGACGCTTGGCTGTTAAGAATGGAAGGTGCTACGTGGACCTGGAGAAAAGTGAATATACGACATGCCGATTGGGCGCCAACGATAATCTGGTGTCATCAGGCTTGCAAAGTAATAAGTCGGTATTGTGTTTCTTCAAACTTGCTTACTTTATTTTAATTAATTATTTTATTCGCCAGGTGGGAAACTACGTAATCGTTCTTGGTAAAAAGAAACGACAGACTAGAGCAAACGAAATGAGCATAACTGGCAATGCGGCTTGCCCGAGACCTACCCCGCCTCAAGTACCCAATCCTGTATCTCAGAATGAAAGGTACGTGGATTAAAAATACGACGTGTTCGTCAATATTTCGGACACCGAAGGTCGTGTTGATGATATAGGTCCGAATAAATATTGCAGTATCTCAAAGAAAAGAAAAACAAATTTTTTATCTTTTTGTCAATTGTATCACGACAGTCGATGCATTTCTTCGCACGATTCAGCTCATTGTTCTTCCAATAGGCACTTTCCAGACGTTCGTTAAATAAATCTTCATTTCTTTACGAGGCAGTTACTTGGTTTATTTCAAATTCAAGCTAAAGATGAAGAAACTAGAGGTCACCATGCATCACATATTAAATTTAATTGAATGCATTTAAATGATTTTTAACAGAGAAAGAGGGAGAGACTTTCATCGTATATAATTATTAGATTCAAGTAGTCCTTATCCGATGACATTGCGACACGTTGACAAGGACGGCGTGCTTGTGACCACATAATTCCCGCACACTGTAGCTTCGCGACTTGTCGAAACCGTGCGGACACGTGCCGTGACAATGTCTTCAGATGCAGACGTAGAAGATTGCATTTCGCTATTAAGGCGTATCGGTCCGTGTCGCTGCCGTACAGTCATCGTACCGTCAAATTACGTGTTGAGTCTTGTTCGATACTCGACTACGATTTTAACGTATAGTTTTTTCTTCCAGGCAAAAAAATCAGCCCCGAGTCGACAGAGACGAGAATGTGAACGGTCGTCACGGATCTTTCAGAAGATTGGTCATCCCAGCGAGTGTGCATCCGCCCACGTCCAGTTCTTCCCTGCCGCCGAGACACTTGCCGGGTTACATAGACAATACACTGGGTATGGCAGCGTTTCGCGACGAACCAGTACGAACCGGGCCGACACTGAATCGACAGCGACAATTAGAATCGCTGCGACGGATGGAGGAGAGAATTCAGAGTCGAAGGACTCATCAGAAAGCTCCGAAAAAGCGAGAGAACACTTTGGCGATATTTGTGCTCGATATAACGAACGTTCTGTGCGAGGATAGCGTCGCGTCGTGGGTTCAGTTGAAGCAGAACGATCGAACGGGCCCCGACGAGAGGATATTGTACTCATTGGTGCTTGGTCGTGGAGAACTCATAGTCTTCGGTGGTATACGAAAGGAACAAGCAACGATCCAGGGTCAAACAGAAACCGACGACTCCGAGGTGTTCAACGATCTTCATTTTATCAATCCACCGAGATACATTATATAAAAAAAAAAATACAAAACAAACAAAAAAAACTAACAATGATCGAGAAGATCGGCTACCTCTAATAATCGCTTTTCTGTTACCGCTACAACCAGTTGCTTGCAACGTGACTCAAAACTCTTTATCTATTAATTGTAAATAATATAAGTATTATATATTAAGCAGACCGAATTTTGGAACCATTTCTTGAGCTTTTGCGATAAACGTAAGCAGACAGAGAGAGAAAAGATTCTTTAGTATGCTTTAATCCTTTTTATGCACCATAGGGCGTCGAATTGAATTTCGTATGGAAACGACATTGCTGTCATTCTCAATATTAAAAAGAAAAAATTTATTGAGAATAGTTGGACGCTAATCATTTTGTAAATAATTTGGAATAACATTCGTTTTTCAAAAGTCTTTTCCGGTAAGTCAACACTCGGTTTATTCGAATACGTAAACAAATAATTGAATAATATATATTCAGAGCTCAATTCTTTCATTCTCAAAGAAATTCATTCATTATTACGTAGTTTGACATAAAAAAAACGATGAGACTAATTATTAATTTACGACGCTCTACTTAATTTCATTATATTTACCAAATGAATCTTTAATTGAATCGTATTAATACCTCGTAATCAGCTTACCAAAGAATTTAAAGAAAAAAAAATCCACGCTACGTAAAAGATAATAAATGTGTGACACACAATCAGTGAATTTTCGTAAACAATGATTTTTTTTAAACTTTCCATTTATTACGAAGATTAAAAACAAAATCGATAGGTTGTCATAATTTTATTTAAATTTTTTAATAAATACCGAATTTCGTTATATTTATTATAAATAATTCCTTAGATCGGATTAATAGCTCGTGTCATTAACAAAGAATTTGAAAATGTCGATCCCTATGCTCATGCTGCATCCACAACGTAAGTATTTCTGAGTGTATACGTTGTTTGTCCGAAATAACTAAAAATTGTTGAAAACTTTGTGGTATACGTGACATACACTGTAGAGTTTTCAGTAATTTTAGTGAAGAAAAAAAAAGGAATACACCCTAAAAAATTAATTTTATTATATGGAAGAAAACGGAACAACGCAAATTGAGAACACAACATGAAAGTTCGCAGGTGAGTCAACGATGCACCTGTGAACAGTGTGAACCCGGATTCAGGGCGCCCACGCTGGAAGGGGAAAGTCACTCTCGCGTGTGTAGGTGTGGTCGGGCTATGTGCTCCACGTAGAAGAACGATTCACACAATCACAAGTAACAAGCCATCGTGCGAAGCGTATGGCCCGTGGCCCGTTGTGTTGACCGATCGGCTTATCAAACCTCCGTGATTTTTCGACGTATCCGTGATGTTCCTGGCGCGGTGTCACCGCCTCAGGGCAATTCTGACAGGAACAACGATCTGAATATTATTTCCGCAATGTCCAGTGGGTGAAGGTTGTCTAAAAATTGGCGCACGGAGTGTCCCATTGAAAGTGCGAAACAAGAGGCGCAAGGTTGGTTGGTCTCTCTCTCTCTCTCTCTCGATCTCTCGTGGCTCTCCGTTCACTCTCGAGAGTCCGAGATAACTGTAAAATGTCATCGACGACGAATTAATGTGTGTCACAGTCGAAGACTCGGGTCTCGGACGTTCATTCTTTCACGCGACCCTTCCTCCGCCCGAGATTCGACGATATAACTACTCGACCGATACCCTGTCATTCCATAAGATTCACCGTTTCTCGGAAGCCGTTTAATTTTTTTTGTTGCATTACCGAGCGGTTTACATATGCCGGCACATATGCAAATGTGAGGTAAGGGTGATTTAAATAAATCCTTGAATTCACCCTTTTTCTCGCGATTCTCTTTCCCCTGGACAATCTTATGTTTTTTTTTTAAATTCATTTTTTACTTGTTACTTTTTACTGACAACAAGTTATGACTTGTTTTTTTTTAATTCTTCGTTTAGTTATTTATTTATTTATTTATTTATCCAAAATCTTAGTACTTTGGTAAATTTTGTAAATTCTTTTCCTATTCCTGTATTTTATTGTTTTTCTTTGGTTTTGTTTTAGCAACTCAAAACCGAAACATGGAGGGACCAGAAGTAACGTTTCTCTTTCAGTTCGGTCTCCTGCGAGACACGGTTACCGCGGAGGCAAGTGCCTTAACGTTGAAAGCTCTCAAGGAATACGCCTGTGATTTCATAAACACCAAGTGTCCCGAACATGGCTTGACTCAGCTGTTCGAAAGACTGCTACTTTTCAAACACGACTATGGTCTTACGAACATACTCCAACTAATCACAAATGCTACCGAAGTTGTGGACGAGACGTTGGTTGAAATAGTTTTGACAGGTAAAGAATTTTTATCTTTAATTATAAAATATAAATATGAAAGTAAATAATTTGTGAATTTTTTCTATTTTTATTTTATTTACTTTTAGCCCAAGTGCCGAGCGAAGAAATCGTTGTTCGTCCTCACGCTCTGACGGTTCATTCCTACAAGATACCGACATTTTGCGATTTCTGTGGAGAAATGCTCTTCGGCCTTGTGAGGCAGGGTCTTAAGTGCGAGGGATGCGGCATGAATTATCACAAAAGATGCGTCATTAAGATTCCGAACAATTGTCTTCAAGACCCGAGTCAGAGGAGACGCAGCTCGACATTTTTGAACGTTCCGCGATCGCCGAGTCAAGGCTCGACGAGCAGCTTGACTAGCGCGAGCGACGATAATCAGAGCTCCAGTACGATTCCAAACACGAGCCAAAACAACAGCACCTTGGTAAGCTCGTTTCGACGTTATCTATTAGAATGATTTGGTCATTCTAATAGGCGAGCAAGTTACCGTCATACACCAATTAGCGTTTTTTACCGATTTTAAACAGACAGAATTTATTGACGTTACATTTAAAACAATTGTTTCATCACAGTCACCTACAGTATCTACGAATACACGTTAGCTCTTTGTTCGACAATTCATTTTATTTTCATTGTCATAAATGTATAAACATTTGTAAGGCTGTCTAAAAATGTAGTAAATTTCCTTTAAATTACTTAAGTGCGAGAGAGGAAAAGCTTACAAATTCAAATACATTTTTCTTGGACTCAGATTTTTTGATAAATGTCGGATTTGTGGGCATCCATTCTTTTGACGTTTTTACAAAAATGTGTTGAAACTCTTAAGGTGAACTGTCGCTATCAGGCCCCACCTTACAAATTATAATTGGTAACAAAAACTGTAATTCAATTTACTCAGAGCCAGTTAATATTTTAGACAGAAGCAGTTTCACTTAATCTGTCTACTATGCGGTGGAAACGAATTTGCTTTTTCCTCAAACATCAATCGTCTCTGAAAAGATTGGATAACATTTTTTTATACTGATCGTGCCCGGCATGGGCACACATGTATCTAGATGCTATAAGTTACTGTCGAAAAATAATTAATATTAAATAAGTTATGGAAGAAATAAGCTAAAATTGTTGATTCGAAAATGGCGGAAGACTCTAGTCTCTGCCTTCCTTATTAGCGGTTCAATCGACCACCAGCGTTATACCGATTAATTTTACTTTTATTCCTTATTTTATATTTTGCGGACGATGGATATATCAATTAATTTTATTATTAAGTTGGGGAAAATTATAATGAAAATTGTAATAAACAATTGTTACTTAGTTATATAATTATTTTTTTTATTACCAATATTTTATTCGGCAACATTTATTATTTTAGTTTCTTTATTAACGTACAAGCGCGTGGATCTCAATGTAAGAAATTTTCAGGCGATACCGAGCATCGTAACTCCAAAACAGTCACGATCGCCGTCTTTGGGTGGAAGGCCCTTGTGGGTTGAACGCGAACTCGCGACACGCATTAAAATTCCTCACACCTTTGTCGTGCACACGTACACACGTCCGACAGTGTGCGGCCTCTGTAAAAAGCTTCTACGGGGATTGTTCAAGCAGGGACTGCAGTGCAAGGACTGTCAATATAATGCGCACAAAAAATGTATCGAGAAAATTCCTAAAGATTGCACAGGCGAGAATCCTAAAGATACGGCTGGTAATTATATTTCATTAACGAGCGCGCTTTTCATCGATAAAATGCCTGTTTTTTAATATATATTTTTTATTAATTCAGCAGTAGAATATCCAGACAGCGACGTAGGCAGCGAGCCTGACGGAAGATGCGACGCGAGAAACGATGAGGGTGACGGTGATAGCGACGCGGAATCACCACCTGGACCGACGCAATATCCCCACGCACCGGGGGAAAACAAACTCAACGGAGAGTACACGGTTAGTAATTCTTTCCTTCTACTTTTGTATAGATTCGCGTGTCAAATTTAATATTGCTGTCTTTACAACAGGATCTGATTCCAAACCGCGACGACGCATCTTCCGACGATTCGCGGAAGTCTCGACCATCCAGGTGAGCTTTTTCTTGGCAAATATCATTTTCCACTTCTTACTGGCATAAGCTACCTTGTTATCCTATACGATATTCAGTTGCAGCTCAAGCCCGAGTAACAATATTCCACTAATGCGCATTGTGCAGAGTGTAAAGCACACCAAGAGACGGGGGAAAGTTCACAAAGAGGGGTGGATGGTTCACTTTACTAATCGTGATCGCATGGTGAGTCTCAATTTTGTAATAAAAATTCGGCTTAAAGCTGTAAAAGCTTACAGCTGTGATACGGAACTGTATTGATTTATGTGATATTAATGAATTTACAAATGTGCAGAAGCGAAGACACTACTGGCGTCTCGATTCAAAGGCGATTACGTTATTCCAGAGCGACAGTGGATCCAAGTATTACAAGGAAATACCTCTAGCAGATATACTGGGAATCGAGACTGCGAGAGCGTCGCATTCTCGTGAGTAACTTTTTAACAATTTCCATTAATTAATTATCGTTGAATTAATTATTTATGTATTAAAATTGTGCAGAGTCGACGCATTGTTTTGAGCTACGAACAGCGAATGTCGATTATTACGTTGGAGAGGAATGCGGCGGTGGCGTTGGTGGTCAAGTTCCTGCCCCGGAAAGTGGCGTTGGTGCTCATTTGGCGAGATCCTGGGAAACTAGCATCCGACAGGCTTTGATGCCGGTTACGAATGCGTTAGCCAGTAAGTATGCGGTGTATTTTAAAGATGACGCGAGTAGAGTTGGTCAGAATATATTGCAATTAAGGATACATGAACAAGAACTGATTTCTGTCCGATTACGTTGAAATTTGGTTTTTACAAAATTAGTAACAAAAAAAAGTACGCTGGAATTTCCACAATTTTTTTCAATTTGTTAATCCTTTGGTTTGTTTTATTTTTTGTAACTAATACATCGGAAGAGATACCTTGAGTCGGCTTGTATTTAATTTACAATTATAGACCGTTTAGTCTTTGCGTTTCATTGAGCAGACGAAAGTTTTTCGGTGCCTATCTCCTTTTAGCACGGTCGCACGACGGACGCTCCTCTTTCGCGCACTGACTAACGCGTCCTCACTTCAGTCCAGCACTGCTCACATTCCCCTCCCGCTCCCTTGACCCAAATATTCATAATCACACAGCAATTATAATTTCCTGATAATTACTATTACGCAAGTAAATATGATGATGTCACATCACTTTAAGTTAAGTATATTCTAATGTAACGGATTTACAATCTATCCTTCAGAGAAAATACAATTGATCTCGTAGCAACAATTCGTAATTCGCAAATAATTAGCGATCAATTAATTTTTATTATCGATTTAGAGAATTTTTAGTCTAGAGATTGTTCTTCAATCGAATTTCTTTTACAATGACTCGATGTATTTTTTTTCAGACCAAGAAGAATCTACCGAGCCGGAAGAAAATGTAACGGACATGTCGCAACTCTACCAAATCTTTCCGGACGAAGTTCTCGGCTCCGGTCAATTCGGCATAGTCTACGGTGGTGCACATCGAAAGACAGCGCGAGCAGTTGCGATAAAAGTAATCGACAAGCTTCGTTTCCCGACTAAACAAGAAGCCCAGTTGAAGAACGAAGTAGCGATCCTGCAGAATCTCTCGCACAGCGGAGTCGTGAATCTCGAAAGAATGTTTGAAACCCCGGAAAGAATATTCGTCGTTATGGAGAAGCTCAAAGGCGACATGCTCGAGATGATATTGAATTCAGAGCGTGGCAGGCTCAGTGAGCGAATTACGAAATTTTTGATAACGCAGATTCTCGTGGCACTGAAACATCTTCACAGCAAGAACATCGTTCACTGCGATCTCAAGCCAGAGAATGTGCTGTTAAGTAGCAACAGTGACTTTACACAAGTGAAACTCTGTGATTTCGGATTCGCAAGGATCATCGGCGAGAAAAGCTTCCGTCGGAGCGTCGTTGGTACTCCTGCTTACTTGGCACCGGAGGTTTTGCGAAACAAGGGCTACAATCGGTCTCTGGATATGTGGAGCGTTGGCGTCATCGTCTACGTCTCTCTCAGTGGTACATTCCCTTTCAACGAGGACGAGGACATAAACGAGCAGATTCAGAACGCCGGTTTCATGTACCCTCCCTCTCCGTGGAAGGAAATTTCCTCCGACGCCATAGATCTCATAAACAATCTGCTGCAAGTAAAACAGAGAAAGCGTTATACCGTCGACAAGAGTCTGCAGCACGTCTGGCTGCAGGACTATCAGACGTGGTGCGATTTACGGCAGCTCGAAGTGCAGGTCGGCTGCCGATATCTCACCCACGAGAGCGACGATGCTCGCTGGATGTCTTACGCGAGTCAGCGCACATGACACAACTATTTGCCTATCGTGAACATCGAATCCTCGCCGACCCCTCCCCCGCTGCACAAGGGATGGGCCCGCAGCGCTCGGGCCACATTACGCCGCTTCATTCGTGCCTGATAAAAGTATAATACGTCGAGATTCCACACATAGAATCTCTTTGCTATTCAAAATATCATAGTCGTTCTCACTTTACTCAAGACGTCTTTCTAGATATTAACATATGAACAAACAAACAAAAAAACAAGAAAAATAAAAAAAAAACGGCAACAAAGGCAACTTATTAGCTTTCTGACGAGGATATTAGATTTCGAGAAACAATATATCGTAGAATAGATGGGAGGCGGTGGTCGAAAAATCTCGTTGCACCACGGCTCCCTTTCACCTTTTCAAACTTGAATAATACTCTTCAAAACTTTCGCTCTTTGGTAAAATATTAATACGAATAATTCACTCTGCCCTAGTGATGATAGAGATTTTCACGTTAAGTAGGTTACGAGGGCCTGCACGAGCTACAACACCATCGATTTATGACGCCCGAGACAGCGTCACCGTCGTCGAATTTCTTTATCACGAGTCTGAATCAGATCTGACTTTTTAGTCTTCCGGTATGGAGTATAATATTTCCTAAACCATTTTTAATATTAACGACGACGTTTGCGCATTCCAATGTTAATTCATTATAGACATTCCACATGCGACGGAGCAAGCACGTTGTATCGTTCAGAACAACGATAGTTAAATTGACAGTAAGAAAATGCTGAATTGCGCTTTATTCGCTTTTTGTACAACTGCTTCGTTCTGTACTTGTTATCAGCGCACTGCCACTCGAGAAAAATCGTCGTTTAAACTTTCGTACGAAGCTTCTCCCGGGCCCCTGGAAATTTTACCGTTGGTGCCAATTTGCGAATTGAAAGTATGCAACTATTTGTGAAGTGTGCGCTTTCGAATTGTCTTCTCGTGGCATTATTCGCATTTTTTTCGGAGCACCAGAGATCTTTAAATACGTGCTCGGCAATGATAATACGAAATCAATCGTTTTTTACAGAACGCTACGGTTAGCTCGTAGGAGGAAAAGATCTATTAACGTCGCGTCTAAGAAACCTTGACTTTTATCAATTTATCCTGACACAGTAAAAGTAGACGTTAGCAATATACAATAACGAACGCCGAAACGAAATTAAGTGAGATTGCGGTGACGCACGAGTTTCCGTTATCCACATTTCTACAGTTTGTCACATAGGATTCGACTTGAAACGAACTACATTAGTCCGAAGTATTCGAGAAGAATTATTAGTGCGTAGACAATGAGAGTGAGAGAGGGAAAGGGAAAGTGTTTTATGGATTAGATACCGTTTGGCTCACCGCGATGCCCAGTTTCGATAATACGCGTGAGAAACCGAGCACAGAACAATGATAATTCCTTGTAGAATTTCCGCGAGCAATAATGCTGCCTGTTCGAATCGAGTTACACCTAGTTTGCGTAATAAACATGAAAATAGACTGGTGCACCGATTGTACGAGCGCATTTTATTAAAAGAAAATGGAATAAAGCATACAACGTGTATTCGCGTAGGATAAGAATATTTTTTAGTTCTCTATTTCAACTAATAATTCAATAACGAGACGTACAAGTTGTGACCTGGTTGTGGGATCTGTTTAATTTTTAGCATATAACTCTCTATTCGATTCGTTCTTCTTCTTTGTTGTTTTTATACTCAATTTTTATTTAACCTTTCGTTACCACGGAACGAATCAAACGTTTATATTATATATAAATTATGAGATTGAGCTTTAAGCCTTTTTAGAACATTATACAATTTTTTTTATTATTATTCTGTATTTATTTAATTACGTAAATATATTAAGTTTGTAGCGATTGAGCTGCGTCGCGAAAGATCCTGTTGTTTAATTTACTGGACATTTTATAATTTTACATACTTCTCCGTGTCTGATTATTATCGCTAGAAAGGATTCCAATTGGTAAGATTTTCCTTGTAATAAAACATTCCAAGCTGCTATTTAAATTTGCCACAAAGTATAGCGATTATCTATGTAAGATTGAAGATCTGAATTAAAAAATTAATGCGTATTTCCTTCAGACACGGTATAGTGATGTCTTATATATTAATTATATATATATATTTAATAAGATTATTCAATTGTATTGAAATACACAACGTATGTTATTTACCTATTTTAATGTTATGAAATATACATTATTTTTATAATCGAAATATGGAATTGGCCTAAATGTGTGTTAACAGAAAATTAATTAACTCATTTTAACAAAATCTACGAAGTACCGTTCGTTAAGTGACTGCAGCACTATAAGGACACCTGCTGGAAATAATAGATGCGCGTTGAGCGTATCCAGAGTCAACGTGTAACACGGTCAGTAGACTAAATTCGTCTAAGCATTCAACACCTTCGTCTCTATAATTTTTTTAAATAAAAATGTGCAAGCGAAATCTTTCAATATCTTTAATCTTCGTAATCGTGCAGAATTCCTTCAAGATAGTAACGGCCGATTGGGTGGAAATCCCTCAATTCTCGGACGTAGCGAAGGTCTACAAGGTACCGTTTACGAATTACGATCACGGGGAAAAGTATTTCCTGGAAAGTCAGGATGGTCCTAAGATTCAAAGTTTTCCAAATACCAGTGCGGCGAACGAAGGACTTCGGAGGATCCGAATCCATCAGCAATCTTCCATCGATAAATCACCAAAGCCGAGCTTGAGCAGCGTAACTTTTCCGCCAACGTCGGTGACTATGAAAAGTGTAAATAAGATTAAAACTATCGAAGGGAGCGTAACGCAAAGACCGCAGAAAATAGATCATTTTTTCGAGGATATAATATATGAGAAAGAAACAACGACTGTGGAGGTAAAGGACGAAGAAGTCAGCGTACCAACGACTTCCTCCATTGATGAAATCGTCGTTGACAAGGATGAGCCCTATCAGTTTGTCTCTAGTGCGACTCATCCTCAGGAAGCTGACAAAGCAGAGGAGGAAGACGATTCTAAGACAACTTTCTTGGCTTATATGCCGTTGGAATTATTCAAGAAAGTTCACGCTACTCTCAAGTCTCAACCGTCAACTATAAAAGGAAAATTAGGCTTTTTAAAACGCTTCGAGATCACGCTTCTCGCGGAGATTGGTGAGCTGAACGTTGGAAGAATTTATTATCATCTCAGAAACAAGAGTTTAATTATTATTGTCATTATTGTTGTATAATTTTAAATAATTATAATCAAAATCACTACTTGAAGGAAAAATCATTTAAATGACAATTTTAAATAGTAAAATTACATTTCAAATGTCTAATTCTAATTTTTTAATAGTTATGATCGAGAGGTATCTCTGATTATAAATAATAAACAATATTGTTAATAATATTAAAGTTTGTCCTTTTCTTTTATTCTCTTTAGAGAAACAATTGGTTCCGGTGGTCAGCCCAGTAAGAAGAAAGAGAGATTCCCACGGTGATCACGGCTGGGACGATAACGACGACCATGTCGGTTTCCCGTCGCTGGAAGGGGCTTTGATGGCTATTTCCTTCTTAACTTTCGCAGTTTATCTCGTGCAATTGGTTATGGTAATCCTCGTAATCCGTTCTGCATTATTATCTTCGCGCCAGACTCGATATTGTTATTAATAAGTCTCCGTCTATGCTTCAGATGCTGTTCAGAAATTTGGGGAACTCGACAAACCCCCCAGGAACAGCGGCGGTTCTTCTCAACAGGAACAAAAGATCCGTCGAGGAATTAACGGAGGATACCGCTAGAGTTTTCGATTATCTCGATAAGTTTGCTAAATATCAATCTACAGGATATTAAATTGTCATTATCTTAAACAATAAAACATTGTCGACAGTAGAGAAAAATTTTCCCGCCTTCCGATCATTCAAAATTTTGTTCAGTGCGGTCGATGGTCTATAGGTGGCGTTTCGCGTCGTGTGTTATAGCTCTTTGGCTATACTAATAAATGTTCAAGTGATTAGTGGATTTGATTAAACGATATATTTATTTATTTTACAGGCGAACTGATATTTTACATTTATACACAAGTAGCGTGGTTGAATAAGATATAGGTTATATATAGGTAAAGTTCCATGAACCAGACCTAGAACCTTAGAGCTCACAAGCTGTAGTCAGTCGAATACTCAAGAAGCGACAAGAAGAAAAGTAACCAGAGTGGTCACCTGAAAATAGGGTGTGGGCTAGTTGGTAAATTCACCGGTAGTGGCATGACAGTCGGTGGATCGACAAGGTTGCTGCTGGTGGCCACAGTACTCTTCCTAAGTCTTTTCAAACGGGAGTTTGAAAGAGACTTTTTTGTTCTTATAAGTTCTTGTCGATGGGTTTGTAGTGGAGTACCATTTGTAATCTTGTACTCGTTCCGTTGGTGAGTGTTCAATGCTGATATCTGCGTCTGTCTTCGAGATGTATGCAGGCTTCAGCCGATCGATGTTTATGTTTCTTCGTGTGCCGTCCACATTTAATTCGAATAAAATGTCTGAGTGTCTGTTAGTAATTTCGTACGGTCCTCTGTATGGATGCTCCAGCGGTGCTTTTACATGGTCAGATCTAAGGAATGCATGACTGCAGGTGTGTAGATCCTTGGGAATAAATATTCTTGACTTCACGTGGTGCGCTGTTGGGATTGGTCTCAAACCTCTCATGAACTCACGATGTTTTTCTAAAAAGATTTGTGGATCCGCAGCGAAGTCGGAGTTGATGAAGAACTCCCCGGGAACACGTAGTGTCGTTCCGTAAAGCATTTCTGCCGGTGAAGCTTGAATGTCCTCTTTCAGACACGTTCGTAGTCCCAGTAATACCGTGGATAAGATTTCTGTCCAAGGTTTTGGCGAGCACATCAGTGCTGATTTTAAAGTTCGATGCCATCGTTCGATAATACCATTTGATTGTGGATGATAAGGTGTTGTTCTCTGCTTTTTACAACCTATAAATGTAACAAATGCTTGAAACAAGGATGACTCAAATTGTGAACCTTGATCTGAAGTGATAGTTGTTGGCGTTCCATAATGTGCGATCCAGTGGTCAAATAAAGCTGTAGTAACTGTGTCAGCCGTGATATCTCTAAGAGGTACCGCGACTGGCCATCTTGAAAAGCGATCGATGATGGTAAGACAATATTTATGACCTTGATGTTCTGGAAGCATGATGATGTCGATGTGTATGTGCTTGAAACGATCATCCGGAATGTCTATGTGTTTAGGCTGCAGGCGAGTGTGGCGATGTGTTTTTGACCGTTGACACGGTATGCATTGTCGGGCCCATGTGATGACGTCCTTTTTAATTCCTGGCCAGACAAATTTCTCTCGTACTTTAAGTGACGTGACTTTACTGCTTGGGTGCGAAAGCCCGTGAATGACGTCAAAAGCTGTTTTGCGAAGTGACCGTGGTAAGTATGGTCGGACTATTCCAGTTGAAATATCGCAATAGATGTCTGCATGGTCCAATTTGAGTTTGTCAAATTTGAGTGAAGAACTGTTGTTCTCGAGAAGTTGTTGTAATTCATCGTCGTCCTGTTGATGTTGTTGTATCAGCTGTGAGTCCAATAGAGTTGGCATGTTGACGGTGTTGATGCGTGAAAGGGTGTCAGCGGCTACATTATCCTCTCCCTTCACGTAGACTATGTCCGTAGTGAATTGTGAGATGTAGTCCAATTGCCTGAGTTGCCGTTCTGATGCCTTCTCGAGTTTTTGAATAAATGCGTAGGTGAGTGGCTTGTGGTCCGTTCTGATGGCGAATTGTCGTCCCTCTAATAAGTGTTTGAAGTGTTTGACGCTGGCGAAGATTGCAAGAAGTTCCCTGTCGTATGTGCTGTAACGAGTCTCGGTTTCCGACAACTTCCTGGAGAAAAAACCTATTGGTTTCCATTTCTTCATTTCTTCTTGTTCGAGCGTTGCCCCGACAGCGTTGGTGGAAGCGTCCGTGGTCAATCGTAGCGGTAAGTTTGTTGCCGGATAGGTGCTCAGTGCCACGGATGAAAGAGCCCTTTTGCAAGCTACGAAAGAAGCCTTTGAAATCTCCGTCCAATCGATGGGCGTCTTGTCCTTCTTCTTTGAATTCTTCAGGTAGTCGGTGAGTGGCAGTTGAAGCTGAGCTGCATTTTTAATGCACGGACGGTAATAATTGTACATACCCAAAAACTTTCGTAATTCCATGACCGTCGCAGGAAGTGGAAAATCGTCAATGGCTTTAACTCTCTCCGTGAGTGGGTGAAATCCTTCGCTGTTGATCTCGTAGCCGAGGAATGAAACTTGCTTCTGACCAAAATGGCACTTGTTGACGTTAATGGAGAGTTTGTGATCAGCTAGTCGCTGGAATACTTGCTGCAGATGCTCTCTATGCTGTTCTTCGCTTTCTGACATAACGATGATATCGTCAATGTAAACGAAGACGAAGTTCAACCCTCGAAACAAGTGGTCCATATATCTCTGAAATGTCTGAGTAGCGTTTTTCAAACCGAAGGGCATTCCAACGTACTCGAATAATCCCCAAGGAGTGGTTATTGCAGTCTTTTGAATGCTGTCAGTGTTCACCGGAATCTGGTTGTAGGCTCTCTCTAGATCAATTGATGAAAAAATGTTGTTTCCGCGGATGACCAAAAAGAGACTTTGAATTAACGGCGGTGCGTATTTATCGGGAATAGTTATACTGTTGAGCTTGCGATAATCACCACAAAGACGGTAAGTATCATCCTTCTTTTTGGTGAGGTGGATTGGGCTTGCCCACGGACTGTTGGACGGACGAATTACCCCATTGTCCAGGAGTCGTTGAATTTCTGCTTTGGCTGCTGTTGCCTTTTCACCGAACAGTTTGCGAGAGCGTTCAGTGACAGGTGGTCCGGTAGTGGCGATTGTGTGACTGAATTCGCTGTTTGGATTCGGAGTAAATTGCCTTGGCTTAGTGATGTTGACGAACTTGGTCAGCAGGTCGGCATATGTCATGGTCGTACTGATCGTAGACACGCTGTGAACAGCTGTTCTCAAGATTTTTCCTCTCGAGGTGCAACCTGTTTTGGAGTCGATCAATTGTTGGTTTCGCATGTCGATTAGGAGGCCAAATTGCCTCAAAAAATCTGCCCCCAGGATCGATCCTGGGACATCAGCAATTATGAAAGTCCAACGAAATTGGCGTCGAAGACCCAAATCGATGTCGCCTGTATGCGATCCATAAGTCGGTATCGGTGATGAGTTTGCTGCAAACAATGTAAGATTATTATTCCTTGCACGTTTTCTGAATAAACGCACCGGCAGCAGGGAGACAACAGATCCTGAGTCGATCAAATATCGCAGGTGGGATCGCTTATCATGCAGGTGCAAGCGAATATCAGAAGCAGAGAAAGCAGTACTTGATGCGCTGACGTTAGTGACTGCATGAACATGCGACAGCGTGGTTAGTTTCCCTGGTTAGTTGTGGTAGTGAATGTGCAAGGTGTGGTGCAGCGTGTAGCGTTTTGTCCAAAACGCCTGTGATAGTAGCAAAGACCTGATCGGCCTGGACTACGCTGATTGTTGTTTCTGTCTCTGGAACGAGATCTTCCATTATGCTGCGATCGAAGTTCTACTCCCAGTTGCTGCTGCTCTTTTTTTAAATCTAGAATTTCCTTTAAGCAATAAGCAAGCGCAGCTTGTATTTCGGTCAACCTAGTGTCTAGAGAAGACCGAGGTGGTGTCGTGGATCTCGACTGCTGACTATTTACTGCTGCTACAGAGTATGGCAGTCTTGGGGTGACAGGTTCGTTCAGCGTAACTGATTCAAACAGCCGGTCAGCCATCTCAGCCAATGCGTCAATATTCAGTGTTTCTGAAATTACGAGCAGCGGTCTTAGTGTAATAGGTAATCGACTCACCCAGAGATTGTGTAACATCTCGTTATTGATGCTGCCACTCGCCAAGTCTTTCATCTCCCTCAGCAGTTGTGATGGCTTCTTATCGCTAAGGACGAGGTCGGTGAGCAATCGATGCATTTGCTTCTGCCGAGAGTCAGCAACTCGTTTAATGATCGCTTGTTTCAGAGCTTCGTACTTGTTGGCAGCTGGAGGTGCTGCGATGACATCAGTAATCTGGTGTAGAGTCTCCGGGTCTAAAGCTCGCAGTGTAGCAGTGAATTTTACGTCGTCACTGCGGGTCCTTAATGCCGCAAATTCTGCTTCAATCAAGTGAAACCAAATGTCTGGTCTTTCCTTCATGAAGGCCGGCAGCTGTGGTTTGCTGATTGCAGCAAGATGCTCTGCATTCATGGTAAAAAGCTGCTGAGGCTGCGTTAACTGTTGGATGTGTGACGGTGTGTCTCCGTAGCACGTAGACTGTCCGGTTAACAAGTCTTGGTTTAAATCTTGCGTTGTGGGGTTCGGAGTCTCGCGTGTCGGAGAGCGTTCAGTCAGCATTACGTCACTATATGTTTCTTTTTTGCCGATCTTGCGTTATCACCGCGCACTGACTTAAAAGCGAATATCACCGCGTGGATGAATTGAATCGCGGTTTTGAAAATCCACTTTAATCACGTCGGGGTCACCAATTATAGCTCTTTGGCTATACTAATAAATGTTCAAGTGATTAGTGGATTTGATTAAACGATATATTTATTTATTTTACAGGCGAACTGATATTTTACATTTATACACAAGTAGCGTGGTTGAATAAGATATAGGTTATATATAGGTAAAGTTCCATGAACCAGACCTAGAACCTTAGAGCTCACAAGCTGTAGTCAGTCGAATACTCAAGAAGCGACAAGAAGAAAAGTAACCAGAGTGGTCACCTGAAAATAGGGTGTGGGCTAGTTGGTAAATTCACCGGTAGTGGCATGACAGTCGGTGGATCGACAAGGTTGCTGCTGGTGGCCACAGTGTGCTATTTTCTGCAAAAAGCGACATTCGTATTTAAGAAAATCGAAGAACAGAATCTTTGGTTATGGAACTTCTTTGAAATCGCGGGAAACGCGTTCTGTTGGAGGAGCTCCGAAGTTAAGGCGGCTCGTAGTTAAGTTTTTCGTTATAACGTAGAAGCAATAAAATTTTATGTATTTTAAAACCACGCGTCACTAATGAGTGATGACATCTTTGCGATATTGAATTCCCAGAGCAAGTTATCGATGCAATGATTGCTCAGTGAGCCCGCGAGACTGCCAAAAATCTAAGGTAACCCTCCAAAATAGGCTAACAAGGCTGTTTTTTTTAAGCAACAGTGAAATTTGTTTGTCGAGCGTATAAGAGTTAAAACGTTGAGCTAGGTGAAGGTCGAGAGCTCGATAAACCGCGCAACAGACTCTCCGTCATATCTGCCACGTATATTGTAGAAGCTTGCGAAATCTTAACCACCGGTTGCACGGATTCAGCTATGAATCTCTGATTACTCGAGCTATGAGCACGCCCACTGTTAGAGGCCATGAAGCAGCCAGAAGAAGATTTTCTCGATTGGGTGAAGGTTCCGAAAGTCCCAAGGAGGCTGCTAATGGAATCCCGCCAAACTGCAAGGATCTGGTCGAACAGGCGGAAGTCTCGCCTGTCACGAGTCGCTATGGCAGAGCCATAAAGCCAAAGTCGCCTAATATCATTGAGGGGGATTCTCCGAAGGCACGTACATCATTATTACTGGAATGTCTTAATGTATTTGTTCATCAAAGTTCCTAAAAAGGCCATTTCCTGTGCGATCATTTTGTAATAATCGTTTTATCGGAAGGCCTCGTTACGTCATTTACGCCATGTTTATATAGTATGAAATGCTATGTGCCACCAATGGCTGTGTTACTAACTCTTATATCGGCTTAATCTTTCCTAGAATTCCAATTTAATCAAATTTTTAAGTTTCACGTCAGAGGACGGAAATAGCAACTGGTTTTGTAAACAAACTTTTCTTGCTTTATTTCAGACTGGAAAAATGCCAAAGCCCCGCAAATTGACCCAACTGTCCCAGGTTCTAACGGAGAAGAGCAACGGGTTCGTTAAAAAGGATAGCGTGGAAAGCTTGGAGGCCGAGAACGAAATCGCCGTGGATAGCCCAGTAAAGGGAGAGAAAAGTTTGCCAAAAAACAAAGAATCGCCGCAGAGCCAATTTTCACTTGGTCAATTGGCTTGGGCGCATGTCGGTAACTATCCCTACTGGCCATGCGTCGTGACACCCGATCCAGATACGCAGCTTCACACAAAAATAAAATGTAAGGAGTATCTGGATTGTACGAGCTGAACTGTATTTACCAGATAATTTGATCGATCCAACTAATTTAGTTGTATCTACGAAATTTATTCACAATATTTATTCATGTGTATGAATTTTTATAAATGAATTTAGGTAAAATTACTAAAATATAATCCATTAAGGAAAATAGTTTAACGAAATTCTTGTAGCAAATAACAAATTTTGCTCTCTCCGTATAAGTTATCATTCAACTATGAGTGTACAGATGTTTAACTTTTTTTCTTATATCTCATTGCAGTTATTGGAAGATGTACGGCGACGCTTGTTCATGTACAATATTTCGGAGACAAGGGTCGTCACAGTTGGGTCACGGAGTACTCGATGATGCCGTTCACAGGTTTGACAAATTTCCAGAAGGTCGCAAAGGCAAACGCTGACGTAAAGCCGAAGAATTCAAAGGGCTCCACTGGATTTGTAGTAAAGCCGACGATAAGTGCAAAGTGGGACATTGCAATTGAGGAAGCTTCGGCAGTTATGTCGATGACTAACGATCAGAGAATCGAACATTTTAAACCGAGGATGCAGAAAACCAAATATGAGAAATTAGTCGAAGCGGCGTCGGGCGTAAAAACTAATGGCAAGCGAGAACGCTGGAGCGATTCTACAGGACCGAATCCCAAACGTATGAAACGAGAAGATGTGAGTAAAAGACACACTGGCTTGACAATTGGATATATTATTCATTCATTATGTGTCATTTAATAAATGATGAATTCATTTAATCATCAAATTATATTAATTTCATGAAGTAACGCAACGTAAATAAAATTTATGTTTCCCATAAGATATTACACAATGTATAATATATAACATTTTCTGGATCTATGATAGTTTATCCCTGACATAATTTTTCGGAAAAAATATCCGTGAACATAAAATATACGAATAAAAATGCATTTCAAATAAGATTGAATAAATAAATGCGTGGACGTCATCCCTTTTCACTTTTATATGTATTTCACGGTTTCAACGCACGAGTTGTATGCAGATTTTCTAGCAGCGCCTGCCCGGATAAATGAATTATAAACGATCTACTACAATAACAAAGCGACATAACATGAAAATGTTAAAAAATCGCGATTTCATACCCGATTTATGCTTTGAAGATTTATAAATAATTACACAATATCCAACTCACATACTTCAAGCACCTCTAAATGGTCTTTCCATCAGTTCCATCATCGTGCTTGTAATATAAATAATCACCGATTATTATCAATAAATTATTTCCTTCAATACTTTTTACAAACTACAACGGCATAAAGACTTGGACTATCGCTTAATAACGTCGCCTAATACTCGTGTGTGACATCGTTATTAATTTTGGAATAAGTTTTGATTTCCGAGAATTTCTTTCCGGGAAAGTTTCGAGGATACCTTAATCAGAATAAGTTTATCAAGGACATTTATGTCCGTTCCACATTTTTTGGGTGTTTCCTCGCAACGAAGACACGAATTTAAAAAATTATATATATTAATCTCGTTTTAACACGTGAATTTCGAAAATTATATTGATTAATCTCGTTTTAACGCGTGAATTTCTAAAATATAATTGCAGACGAACGTGACGGAGGAAGCGGAGGATGATTCGGTTAAAAAAAAATCTCAAAAAGTAGCTATCGAGGTAGAGGATAAATTAAGTATTAATTTGAACACAGAGACACCCCCGACACCACCCTCGAGTCACAAAGATTCGAGCGACGAATCTTCTGTTGTAAAAAAAGCTAAAGTTAAAAAGCGCAAGAAAGATTTAGACGGTGACTTTCAGTTGTATTATGAACGGAATCGAGACATGATAGAGGATGCGCAGCCGGATGCTACAGAGTCAGAGATCAGAACTTATCTCGAAAAAACTTGGGAAAATATGAATTTGACTCTTCGGAGCAAGTATCGACCGAGAATAAAACCGGCGAATAGCAACCAATCGAAGGAAGGCTTGACCGACCAAGAGGAAGAGTCATCCGTCGATTCCGACTCGAGATACAACAAGAAAACATCAAAGTCTCCTGCCAAGACGGAAAAGGAAGAACCTCGCAATAGCGATACTACCAAGAAAACGCGACCGTACAATTTGTTCCGTGGCACTAAGCAGGAGAGAGTCTGTCAGATCTGCGAACGGACGGGCGACCTCACGAGATGCAAGGGACCATGTTATTCGTATTTTCATCTTACGTGCGTCAAACCCGGGGAATCGAGCTCTGAGTACAGCAATGACGACGATACGACTGACGACGCTCTCTTCGAGGACTTGAAGGAGATTAAGGAAAATACGATCAACGAGGATGACGGTGAGTTAACATTTTTCCAGCGCAAATCCTAAGGGTTCTTTAAAGTTTATGAAACTCGGAGAACTTCCATACACACTATATTGCATTATCGATAAGAAAGAAATTAAATACATCGATCAAATCTGACATACAGATTTTTCTCTGTATTAAAAAGATACCGAAACCTAAATCGAATTGTGCCGTATTAATAAAGCGAACGATTTATGATTTTAGAAAAGAGCGACGACATTTTGGAAGATGAAACTTTCAAGTGCATAGACTGTCTATCCGGGGTCGCACCGGCATGTTTCTTATGCAATGAACGCGAAGACGATAGAGTGAGATGTTCGGTAATAGCGTGCGGAAAGCACTATCACGCTCACTGTTTAAAATCTTGGCCGCAAACTCACTGGCAAGGAGACCGATTAACTTGTCCCTATCACATGTGTCACACGTGTATCTCGGATAATCCACAAAACGGTCATTCTCGAACATCAAACGAGAGACTTGTGCGCTGCGTCAGATGTCCATCTTCCTATCACGTTTCCACGTCGTGCTTGCCTGCCGGTTCGGAAATTCTCACCGGTAGTCAAGTGATATGTCCGAAACATTACAAAGCCCCTGGTCAACCGATAAACGCAACGTGGTGCTTTTTGTGCACTCGCGGAGGAAGTCTAATTTGCTGCGACACTTGTCCCACTTCTTTTCATCCCGATTGCCTTGGTAAGATGCACAATCAACGTTTTCTCTCTTTTGCTTCTTTATAGAGAAAGCTTTGTTGGGTTTTCTTTTTGCTAGGGATTCTCGCAATTATTAAAACTACGTTAATTTTGATAACTCGCGAAGGTATCGACGCGCCTGACGGTGCATTTATCTGCGAGGACTGCGAGACTGGCAGGCTGCCTCTGTACGGTGAGGTTGTATGGGTTAAACTCGGAAGTTATCGATGGTGGCCATCGAGAATATGCTTTCCTTTCGAAATACCACGCAATCTCGAAGCAATATCTCACCGTCCTGGCGAATTTTGCGTCATGTTCCTCGGGACAAACAATTACTATTGGGTTCATAGGTAAAAACTCTTTGAACCCGAGATTTTATTAGATTAACCAATAAAATTCGTTTATTTAATGATTTTGTCGGATATTTTGTTCAGAGGTCGAGTATTCCTCTATCAAGACGGTGATGCAAACTTCAAAGTCTCTCTTAGTAAGAAAAATGTCGACGAAGCCTACAAAAAAGCGATGAAGGAGGCAAACGAGATTCATCAACGACTGAAAACGGAACGAGTCGCCAAGGGATCGGAATCGCGAAGTCTGAAACCACCGCATTACGTCAAGTTGAAAGTGAGCCACGGAAGATTCACGGCTATTATTTTTATCAACGAATGTTTCAATTATTTACGTAGACTTAGCTAATTACACTGCACTGTAAATTCGATTAAAGGACTCTTGACGTACATGTTCCTAGCTAAACGTAAGATTCGATCAGGAATAAAGTATTTCGCGAGAAGAAAGAATCAATTATATTAAAGATACTAAGAGCATTGATTTCGAATCAATATGATTGATTTTTAAAAGATTTGTCTATTGTCGCAAAGTATTCAAATTCTGATTGAATAAAAAAATTTTCCGAGAATGTAAACGTGAAGCATCCTTAAATTAAAATCTCTTGAAGCTTCGAGATATAGAAAATATCCAAAGATGCAAAAGGTGCTTTACATCTCTACAGTAATTTTGTAATATTCAAATTGTATAAAATCGTGTTTCTCTACAACTTTTTCATAGATGAACAAACCTGTGGGAAATGTCAAGACCGCGGAGGTGGACAGTATTGTAGCATGCGAGTGCGATGCAAAGTGGGACAATCCTTGCGCTCCGGACACAGATTGTCTGAATCGTATACTTTCGGTCGAATGTAGTCCCGACATATGTCCAGCCGGGCCGAAGTGCAATAACCAAGCCTTCGTGCGCAGACAGTATCCGGCGATGGAGCCTTTTCACACGATGGGACGAGGCTGGGGACTGAAAACTCTCGAGTCTATTACCGCAGGCTTGTTCGTAATCGAATACGTAGGCGAGGTTATCGACGAGGCCGAGTACAAGCGAAGATTACAACATAAGAAAGACCTTAAGAATGAAAATTTCTATTTCTTGACGATAGACACCAACAGGATGATCGACGCAGAACCAAAGGGAAATCTCAGTAGATTCATGAGTGAGTACCCCGCCTTTTCCTAGTTCCAACGAAACAATTTACATTTTATGATTTCAATTGAATTGAAATCAATTAAGCTATAATATATATATATCGAACGAAATAAATGTAATATTTGTTACATTTGCCGCAGATCATTCGTGTCAACCAAACTGCGAAACGCAAAAGTGGACGGTCAACGGTGACACCCGTATCGGTCTCTTTGCTCTACGTGACATAGAAGTCGGCGAGGAACTGACGTTCAACTACAACTTGGCCTGCGACGGAGAGACGCGAAAACCTTGTCTCTGCGGTGCACCAAACTGCAGCGGTTTCATTGGACTTAAAGTACAGAAACAACAATCGAGCGCCATTCAAGAAACGAAGATCGAAAAGACTATCGAAAAAACGGTTGAAAAGACCGTCGAAAAGATTGTCGAAAAGACTGTTGAGAAGGCCATCGAAAAGACTGTCGTTAAGGTTGAAAAAGTAAAAATTCAAAGACGGTAAGCCGATTAATAATTTTCAAATACTCAGTTGCATCTTTTAATTTAACTATAAAACTTCTTTTTACGTTCTCCATTTATTATTTAAGTTCTAGAAAGTTGATAATCAATTGCTGGACCTGCGGCGAGGCGTTACTAGATTCCAAGGACTACTTGGAATGTGATCAAAGAACTTGCTTCAAGAGGTATCACAAGAACTGCGTGATGATGGAAGAGGGCGATTCAAAATTCAGTTGTCCGTGGCATCATTGTAAGAAATGCGGCCGCAGGACCGGCGCTCACTGCACTTTTTGCAGTACAGCTTACTGCCAAGGTAAATATTTCAATAATGTGATTCTGAGAATCTTACGCCCTTGGACTATAATCCTTTTGGCAGTTATTAACATTTGTTTGAAACTATGGAATAATCCATTTTCATGAATTTAAGACGAGGCGCTACACGTCTTAGCAGAATTTTTCGTTTTTTTTCGCTTCTTTTTATCCGAAAGATTAATTGTTGCGGTGAAATTCGCTATGAAAAAATTCTGCTGCTCTGTCGAAAGTATGACGATGTAAGTGAGAATGACGACGTGTTCAATATCATCTTAAGGTGATGTGGTACTACTCGGTCGGTAACAAAAACTGTAATCTCAATTTTGTTGTCACGGCTGATGAAGGGCGATGCTCTTGTATTTTATCGCGAAGGAGTGAGAGAGAGAGAGAGAGAGAAAGTAGGGTTTCATCTCGTCTTAATAAAAATGTGAAAACGCAGTTTATAACATTTTTTTAAATTTACCGTTCGAAAGTATCGCTGAAAGTCGTCATAACGGGGTTTCCCGCTAGTTTACTAATTCGTGTAAATGACTTTTTTTTTTCTCAGCTCATTTAGAGGGTAAATTAGTGGAGTACAAAGACAAAATTGGCTACTTGTGCAAAATTCACGAGGACATGGACTCGCATAAATCTTTGACCGAGGAGGAGGAGAAAGAAGACTCTGAGAACGAATTGGAAACAGACAAAGAATCATCGTCGATAAGCTCAGACAGTTCGTTATTCACAGAAAATACGTCATTGCCGCGTGAATCATCGCCAAGAGTCTCAATCGTCGAGGTAAGAAAGTACACGTAATAGAATGATATAGCGTGTTCAATTACAGAGGAATCGGCACGTAAAGTTCGAATGCGCACGAATGTTGTCCGGAGCGTCACAATTGCGAATTATCAATTGGTAAACGCGCGTAATCCACTTGACGCGATAACGAATTAAATGTATTCCTAGTTGTGTCATCGGTGGTGGATGAGCATGACAATGGTTTTAGCAAAAGTGTATCGGACGAAGGAAAAAAGCTTCGCGCGCCTTCCTCGTTGGAATAAAATTGCTGTCGATACAACATTAAAAAAAAAAAGAAAAAAGGAATTTTCAAACGTTCGCAGCGGTTTACTCATTTTTTTTTCTTCTACGAACGCGAATAACTGTAAACTATAAATGCATTGAAAACGAGGTAGACGAATTTTCCGACGTACGTGTAACACCACTTGTGTTCCATATTTTCTGTTTCTCTATACAAAGTTTTCGAACAATTTATTTACTCGAAATCATTTAATACGGCGATTACCGATTAAATCGACAATACAACGCTGATTTTGTATTGATTCGGTCAAGATATATGCGTATTATCAATGTAATTGTCCGATATCAAATGGAACCAACATATGTGAAGTAAATTATGTTGTTTTTTTATATTATTATTATTATTTTCTATCAGCACCTATCCCTTATAGTTTTAGTGGTACGTAGTGGTAAATATATAGAATTATTGTTTTATCCCTTTATACATCGATGTATCTTGCAAAATGGTTTTCAAAAATTTTTTTATTCGGTAGTAAGTAGATTTTACGCACCTTGTATTTAATATATCTGCTTTTATATGTCTCTAGTGGCTGAGTTATTGTTCTGGCCGTACGCTTTGTCAATTGTTGAAAAAAAAAAAAAAATGGTTTTCCTGACTTCGATGTTGACTCTGAAAAAAACATTAACCCTTTGCCGGTCGGAGCCCCCAAAAATGTACAGGAACGGGTTTAATGACTGAAATTGGGTTGACCCTGCGAGTTTGTCGAAGTGCGGCACAGTGAAAAAATTGCTTAACCGGCATTGGGTTAATCTTAAACGATGAGTGTTGTCGTCATCCACTGATAGTCTGCACATGAGAGGTGGATTCAGAGATCGCAGCAACCAAGCACTCTGTAATCCGTATCCTCGAAGCATTTTTTCAGAGCAAAGATGCATGTTGAAATGAAAGCTCGACGAGTTACTCCGTATCATTGGCTTGGTAAAAAAAAAAAAAAAAAAAAGAAAAGAAAAGAAAAGACATCTGTAGCACAATTATTGCATTTCTTTATGGATGAGCCTCAAGCGGCAATGTGCCTCACAGGTTCAATTCAGCAGCGAGGAAGGCGAAGAATCGCAGAAAGAAGATTCGTTGAATTTTGAAGAGAGTTTTGACGGGGATAAGGAAAAAGTTAGAGGCACGAGAAAGAAAAAGTCTGAGCGAATCTCCCATCGCAAGACACGACAGGAAGGACGGATAAAGACTTTGAGATCTTTAACACCGAGTCAGCTAGAGATGATCATTGGCGGTAGTATAATCAGTGAGCCTTGAAATCGGTGTTTACGAACAATTGTAAACTAAGGCAGGCTCATTTTTTTTTAGGTTTTTTTTTTCTCTAATTGTGTATCTAAAATCTCGAAGATTATCGTGCATAAGACTGTTTTATAATGATCCTTTTAGTATTTATATCGTAGGTGTATAAATGATCTAACTGACACCGCTGCATAGCATTGCTGGCGTCGTTTAAATAATATTAAGAGATAATGTTTTCGACTAAGTTTAGACTAATTGACCAAAATGTTAACTGTGGCCTCCCTGCTTGAGTAACGAGCAAGCGACTTGCTGCCAATTTCGTTCACTGACCAATCGCGTTCTATTCGATAACTTCGGGTTTTAATAATTGTTTAATATTTCAATAAATTATCGAGACGTATAAAAATGTTATGAATTTTTTTTAGCAACCTTATCTGTTCAATTACATATATATATTTTTTTTTCGAATCATTAACCAATTCTACGTTGAACAAAATGTTTTATTATCAACACATTCGTAGCCAGTAGTTGTTGAGATGTGAATTTTTAAATATTCATCTTAAGGTGTTGCGACCATTCTCACTAACGTTCATCCAGATCCGATCGGTGTCAAAAACTGTAATCCAAACTACTCGGAGACGATTGATGTTTAGACGATGTAGATAGACGAAGTAAAAACCGGATTTACTTTTTTTTTTTATCAAATATCAATCGTATCCGAGTAGATTGAATTACAATTTCTGAATGTGCGTGACGTTACATTGTTAAGATGATGATCTATTGTTTCTCAAATTCTGATAACGCTCGCTGCGTCGATGTAGCATGTAGTAAACCTTACAAAACCGACAATTGTAAGTAAATCTAGGTCCAAGAAAATTGTGTTAGAAACATTAAGCTCTGTACCTCTCGCACTTGCGAATTCACGAACCATAGATCACGTAATTCGAGCCTTCCCTTAAAATAAACGTAAAGAATCTACTAAAATGCGATTGTTCAGTGCTCTGGTCTGTAGACATCGTTTCTACGTGTAAGTCACTAGCTTATGATGGCATTTTGTCTACCGCGAGTCAGCGTAATTTAACTACAGTGCACGGTTAAACACATGTTACTGTTATATCATATTCTTTATAAGAATTAACTGTGTAAACGAAAAATCTTATAGCTTGTAATGAAGTGTTCGTTTCAGTAATGAGCGTAACGAGATCCGTTCAGGATACGGAACAGGAAAAAAAAGGAAAGAAAATATATACAAATGTTGTTCGGACGATAAATTTTTCCATCCGTGTTCACCAAGATTACTAGATGTTTAAGGCGATTAACTCGTTTAACGAAAGATAATGGTAAGGTTATTATACTTTATGGAATACGCATGAACAATCGAACGACAATAACAGAGAATTGCAAAGTTTATTTTCAATCGTTCCACGTACATAACCGACTCTACCGCGAGTATCGTCGTAATCTGTTATTCGTATACTTTGAAAAAAATAATACACTTGACAAAATAAATATTAATTGATTTTTTCCCCGGCACAAAACAATTATTGCATTTAGACAAACACTTTCGTATGTCATTTGAGTATACAATTAAATAATATGTGCATATAAATATATATAAATACGTGTATATTGTATATATTGTATATATATATATATATATATGTACGTATATATTTATAAAATAAAAATACATTTGCGGTATGTACTGTACAGAAAAATCGTGCGAAGGCCAATAATCTCGATGAAACAAATTCGGATCGCCAACACGTGCGATTAAAATAATAATTCTTGCTCTTTTCGCTTTGGAGTCATTGTTGCAAATACGCTCTGGTAGTATGTAATCTGAAGTTATACTATATGCGTGTACACATTTAGTATCGAAGATAATTTTTTAATAGAATATTATTATTATTATCACCACCAGGTGTTGATAATATTTAATCAACTCGAGGTACCTCTTGCAAATGCTTGTTTTTTTGTTTGTTAAAAACGTTAAAAAAATATTTGAGCTCTAATAACAGATCTTCAGTCTCTCTATCACGCGTATGGTAGGACTTGGAGGATTTATTATCGAGCAAACATATTTGCTATGCGTATAGGTAATTATTGTGTTGTAATGGAAAATACGGCAGCCCCCCCCCCCCCCCCCCCCCTTCTTTCGTTCTGACTTTCATCCACCTTTGGGTTAGGAATCAGACTCCAGGCTCTCGCCCGTAATCTTGATACAACTTCGGACTATCCTGAATGGAAGGACTTCTGCTTGCCGCTTGTGTCGTCGTTGTCGTTGTTGACGTAGTTTCGAAAATCGAGGCGAGGGATATCGTCTCTTCCGTCGGCACCGTTCCCAGCTTCTTTCTTAATACCGGAGCTATGAAATTTTGGCTTGTAGTCAAATCTCTTCGCGGTGCTTGAGACTAAAAACAATATGTAAGAATTATTAATTGAAATAATTTTGTTGGATAATTTATCAAAAATATTATGAATACCTTGGGTTTCGAAGTAGGTAATGTAGCTCCAGTGACAAGACCCAAAATGCTAGCGGCGAGTCCGCTCAGTTGAAGAGCGGCTAAAGGCGATAATCCTCTTCTAACAAGACCAAGGGCCAAGAGCGCAGCTTGCGCGAGAACCGGAGCCGCACCGGCAGCTCCAGCCGCTGCTCCTGCTAGCTGGCCACCGCCTACGCTTGGACCATAAGCAAAGCACAAATTATGCCTGTCTACCTGAAATTCGTACGTTATTTAAAATTATTTATCAATTGTTATTGAATTATCTGGAATAAAGTAATACATCCTTTCGATACTTACAAAATGTTTTACCAATAGATAGAGCAGTCCAAATGGTGTAATTAAAGGACACGCGAGACTGTACACCGTGGTCATGGTAAACACAAGAAGTAACCAAGCATAATGAGCACCTAATGGAAATTCCCACAGGACAGCTTTTCTGACGTGTACTCGTTCGGCTCGACTACGCGCTATGCAAAGCCTGAAGGTGTACAGAGCGAGTTCGGGAAATCTCACGAGTTCCAGTCCGCTTCCTAGCAAAGCGGCGGTTATAACGTAATTTACAAATAAAGCACCCTGAAAAAATTATATCAATTAAATAAGATTATACATTTTCTTTAGAAAATTCGTATCAAGTTAATTGTGGTGCTTCAGTGAATAAAACAGAGAAGATAAAATTGTTTTTATCCTTGAGGATTCACGGATAAAAACTATATTAAAGGTTTAAAAATATTATTTAAAAAATTATAAATAATAACTACGAAGAGAATAAAACCTAGAAAGATAACGCTACCGCTATAATATACTCGAAGACCACACGCCCAACCCGTCCGGTCAATTGAAAAATTTCAGTCAAGCGGATAAGCTATAATGTCATTTTTTAAGGTCCGCTCAACTAAGATTTCTCAGTAAAACAAAAACTATCTTTTAGTGATTCAAATGATTGTTTGCAGATTGCACCTTTGTGTTATTTTGCAAGAAAAGTGATTGAACTCATTTGTTTCAGCTAAATTACCTGATCAGCAAGGAAAACGCACTCCCATCTTCCCGTATTGTTTCCATTGTTGACTGTCCAATCTAAGAATGCTTGAGCGCTCGTTAGACCAAGACTGGGCAGAATCAGAACCATTAAAAGTAAAAGCAACAAAGTTTTTCGCATAACTGCACGATTTAGACCGCTTCTCGTCCAATGTCTCACAAGAGACTCGCTTTTCGCGACGAACACGGGCATTAGTGCAGCAACACTCACAAGAAGCACGGTAGGGAGAAAGGAAGACAGCACCGGACTGAGATTCATTATTTCTCCCGTGACAGGTAGCTTGTTTAGTGCGGAGACTATAACGGCTGGTGTTGTTAGGAAGAACAACGTAATCCATAATGCTAGATTGATCAAAGTGGCGTTCAGGTACCAGCATGGTCTTGCTACGCATAAATTCTCCCAGAATATATCGGATGGTGCTGGGGCGTAATCTACGATCCATTTTATCGTCGGAGCTGATCGCAATTGACGACGCATCGTCCTCGCTGCGCCGGGTGTACCTGAGCATCGTTTATGTTAAACAGTTTATTGACAATGATAAATCTCTAATCAATCCTTATCGTAGAAGGACCTTGTGCAGTAAACTGGCTAAGCGATTGAGAATTTCAGTGAAAGCATGACGTAGGTGTATACGCTTCATCTCCACGAATGCTACGGACCTCGTACGTGAAGGATCAATTTAGCCCTTGGTTTAATTTGATTGTTATACGTAGAATTTTTTTTTATCATGACTACGGCATAAAGATACTTCAAAACCGCACAAAATAATATCGTTAAAACCTGTAAATGTGCCGAAAACATTCAAACGTTAATAATTATTTGAAAAAATCAAAATTCAAGCCATTGTTTCACACTCGAGCCATTGATTAACAATTGATTTGTTCTTTTAACAAATTTTATGATAAGATAAAAGTCACCGAATACTTGTAAAAATTCTAAAAGATGGTTGGATCGTTTATTTTTCTTATCAGGAAATTTCGTTTTTTTTTTTTCATTTCAATTCCGACGGATCAATAATAAGTATTTAAGCGATCAGTAGTAAAATTATCTTACCTAACGTGACGAATGCTACGCCCAGAGGTCTTTCGAGCGCAACTATTTTCTCCTCTTCGACCATAGCCGTTAATCGAATTTCTTCAGTCGTATAAAACTCTTCAGCGTCGATCTAAAATCAAACAAGTATCACCGATCCATAATAATTCTAAAAGAAGGAGTTAAAAAATGTTTCTCATTTTTATTCCTCAAATAATAACTGACCGTTTTGCAGCAACAACCAATCACCTGACCGCAAGGATACGGATACATCTTGAGCGGACCTTTTCTTCTGTTATAATTTTCACTGTAGAGTCGGGCTTGTTCGGCGCAATCTCTTTGAACGTCCAGAGCTGCTAATCGTCGAATATCATGAGCCAGTGTTACATCCTCCACCGTGAGGGTCGGAAAAGCTTCCCTAAAATCAAAGAATTTATATTAAAAAATATTTAAGAAGAAAATAAAACAAATTTTTATAAATGAACTACGCAATAAGATGTATCAATCGATGTGCGTACCTAAAGTATTCCGTAAGGCTTTCGGCATTGCATTGATGCTTTGGAATTTCTGTTATCAACAGAGTTCTCGCTGCTAACTCACCGGCAGGTCTGGAATCGCGTACCTAATCGTATTAAAATTATTATTACAAAGGCCGAGATGAAATTCACTAGAAACACGCAATGCGACATTTCCGTTCCCACGTACCTGCTTCATAAATCGTCGCATGATGTAACCACCGATCGGCAAATACGATAATATTAAAATTGTGTGAACCCAGATCCATGAAGAATTTGGATCCAAGTTCGACAGAGTCGTCGTACTAAACGTCGAATTTATACCCTGCATCTGACCGTGATAATTGATAGGTAACGCGACGCAGAGCGAAACGATTACCATCATTCCCGTTAAAATTATCAAATGACGCTCGAATGATATGTACAGCAAACCATCCGGTCCTGCGCGCTTCAACAACTCTTTATCGCTGTTGAATAAAAATATTTGATAGACAAAAATACAAGTATTTATCGACAGAAAAAAGAAAAATGATCTTTATCTACTTTTCTATCTATGAAAATTGTCAGAATACTAACGTCACTTTAAAAGCAGTTACTATCCAAGACAGGAAGCCGCCGTCTATGCGAGCAAGTTGAGAATTTACCGAAGCCTCCACAGCCGATACATCAGCCTGCTCGACTCCCTCGTTGTCCCCGTAGAACAATTCCATCCACCTGTTGTCAGCTTTGTGCAAAAGAGCCAGTCGTCCATAGTTCCAAGCTTTCTTTCGTAACAGCCCGAACAGAGTAACCAAGAACTGGAGAAAAGAAAAGAAAAGTCATTAGCGTCGCTCCTAATAATTAAAACAATTTATAAAATATCATTGCGATAAAAACTCACGACAAAGCCTATAAAGTTCAGCAGTAAATTAGCTGGTATACCCGAATAATAATTTGGTATTATAGTGGAATTTAGTCTGGATATCGGAATACAAGTCTCAGGTGTCGGAGGATCGTAAAAACTAGAGCTGAAAAAATAGAAAAACATTACACGATATTGATAAGTTCGAAAGTCGATAATGCCACTCGTCACAAATGAAAAACAACAACGGATTGTTGCCTTATCCAAAGATCTTTGCAACAAAGTGAAAGTTGCTGCGATAGGCAACAATGGAAAATTTTCTTTTTTTTTTTCTTTTACATAACACTTTCACTTGAATTCAAATAAAATATAAAATAACAGAAAATATTTGACAAACGACGAAAAATTTTGTGGCATTATGATGGCGAGTCGCTTGACCTCAAAATCAATGCGCATATGCAATAAAACAGCGACAAGTGATCGTAAACATAGTTTTAAAAATTAAAGTTTGTTGTCAATACGATGACAATGTCGAAACAATGGGATGATTTTGCTTACTTGGTGTCGTAATAATCCATAACGATTAACGATTGATTAGCAGCTATCACAAGACAACGAGGCAGGTACAAAAACTCATGTTAACAAACATGTGTCAAGTTGACATATCGCGAGAGAGCGAAAATTACTCGGACTTGGCGTAACCTGAAAGTTGCTGTGCTTACACATCAGAGTTGTGTGAGTGTTTGCGCAGCAACTGTAGATGTGTCATCTATCACGGAAATAGTATTGCTATAGCTTATACCGCTATAGGAAATACGTCGTGTTCCATATTTAAATGTAACTATAGGTAACGTAGAGCGTGAAAGCGACACAGAGGATTGTAGGTTACAATCAAATAAATTCTTGTGTCTATTCCTCTTTTCCGATTGATACATAAGCGATAAATCGTCTGTACTTTTATTGACAAAAAGGCGAGATGGCTGTTAATAAAAAATGGACAAAGGCGAATAGAATTGTCTTAACCCGCTACATGTATTGTAAATTTGTCTCATGGTATCATTTTAGTTTTTTTCATAGGATTGTACATTTATTTTTCTTTGGTCCAGGTTTTGGAGCAGGCTTCGCTTTGGTGTAAACAATTTTATTCGATATTTTAAGAGAGACTTAAACATGAGAACTCGAAAAGTACAATAAAAGTACTTGAATCATGCTGAATAATTAAAAAATCATACTCAGAATAAATGTCTGGCGTTTGTGCTTATATACCCGTGTGGTTTCGGTTATTATTTAAAAATTCAATCGACTATAAATTAAGAATGGATTGAAAGATCGAGCTAATATTTAGACCCAAGGTGCATCGGTTAGTAGCCATTCGTCGTAGTGAGTTTAACTAAAATCAATCGAGTCATTAAAATTTTATTAGTTGTATATTTTTTTGATAATGTAAAGTGACATAAGCTAGATAAGTTGCGTGGATTTGAAACTATGTAATTAAAACTTTCTTTGACAATTTATAATTGCAACCAAGATTACTAGATATCGAGTTTCATCGGTATTTGTAACAGCCGTTAAAATTTATAAAATTTCTTAAGCAACTTGGAATATATCAAGTCGTAGCTTTCTACAAAGCTAGTAGAAAGTGTGGGGTATAACAATAAGTTTACTAGTTTCTACAGATTTTGAAAAGACGAGCTTGGTCTATATCATTTTCAAAGAAGCCTGAAAAGTAAAACATTGCACATTGCTTCCTCATCGTTATCCACCTTTCACAAAGTATTCCCTACGAGGAAGTTACAATCGATCATAACGTTTCCTCATGGATATGGTTTTGTGAAAGGTGGATAATAACCAGGAAGCACCTTGCAAGGTTCTACTCTGTAGACTTATTTTCTCTTCGATAGAATGATAAAAAGTGACATAGACGCTCGTAGATTCTAATCACAAATTAAATACGTACAATTTCTTTTGCTAAATGAGTAAAGTCTAGGAGAAATGTTCTTTTTGACGTTTATTAGTTTTCTTAATTTCAGAAAGAATTTTGTTTCATTGATAATCATCGAACTAAATTGTAAAAATAAATACAAAAGATTATAGATTGAAATAACAAAATAAGTCAGTATATTTATTGCTCTGCGTCGATGCTTACGTATAATGTATATTGTGTGTTTTATGTACATGGTTGTTTTTTTAATCAAATTCAGGCACATGTTATTTTTCTCAATAATCGTCGAACGAATATTTGAAAAAACAAGCAAACGATTGTAGATTGTCAAAATAAATCATCCTATTTGCTCCTGTATCAATTAATACGTAAACTATATGTACAGAGTTGGATTTTTTTTTTAAATGAAGCATATCTTAATTTCTTCGATAATCGGTAATCGAATACGCGACAGTGAAATTATAATGATCGTGAACTTATAAAAAGAAATAAATCAATCTTTCTTTATGAAAATAAATACGTAAAGTCTATAGTTTCTATTCTATACGCGAGGTTCTATGTTTCTTTTCTTTTCGTTTTCATTTTTCATAACATCAAGTTGTTATTTTCTTTGATAGTCGTCGATTGGCTGTAAGTCCCCAGTCGTTATTGAGTCCAATACCCAAATCTCTCTCAAACCTTCGGGACCGACGCTCAGTTTGGAATTCCTTACATTCTCGGCGATTCGCCCTCCCGCAGTTTTGACGAGTTCCTTGAGGACTGCAGCCGGTGGTGTCGATCCATGTTCGATGTAGATTGGTCCACAAGTTGTAAATAACTCCGGAACATAGGCTTTCCCGAAGAGCTGTCTGTCTCTGCGGTTTTCCTTAAAAAAATAAAGAATATAAATGAATAAATGAATTCAACAACAGCCATCTGTTTGCCGCAAATGTTTTTCTTTTTTTTGTTTAAATAATTTATCAAAATTCGTAAAGAAAACTATTTTCTCTATAGTTTTCCTATCATCGTCACACAATGCTTTGTCACAAGGGAAAAAATGTTTAACTCGAACGTTTAAGTGAACGTGGAAATAAGGAAAAGTGTTTTAAAACTCGAGAAAAGTTCTAGCAGTTTTCCTACTTCTCCCGTATGATTCTTTGACTCGAAAATTGGAAAAAGCTCCAATTCTGAGTAATTACCGATTCTTGTTTCTCTCTTTGCAACTCTTTACCGCCCTTACCTGCACTGCTTTCGAGAAATGCACCATTTCATACTGCTCCGCTTTGAGCCACTCATGTTTCTCTAATGATTTCAACACCCATTCAAGACTGACGAGCCAACAACCTCGGATTATTCCGCGCAAAAGATTAATCGTTCGTACACCCGTGCTTACAACGTGTGTCGTACGTCGCGATACCGTGGAACTTATTTCTGCACCACCGAGGTCCTTCACGATTCCTTTGACTAGATCAACATCCCTGTATGATATTAAAGAAAGAAACATTTATTTAAATCCTCTCTTGAAAATTATATCAATTTAGTTAACGAGACCGACGATCGGTGGGACGAGAATTTTCGATTAAATGTTAATTTGCGGTTAAAATTCGTTTTTTTTTTTTTTTTTTTTTATCAATGTGCATTATACGTCTTCTGCAAAGACTTCACAATTAGCAGAGATAAGATAATGCTTTCGTAAAAGGTTTTAGTGCGTCACATTAAAAAAAAATAAAACTTCTTCAATATTCATTGAAAATTAATATATTTAATATAATTTGAGACGAATAAACAAAGAATACCAAACAGCGAAGGATGTCCATCTTTGTTAGTTACATGCAACCAAAGAGGTGTTTGTTTCTCGTCAAAGCATAAAGAAACTCGCCTACCCTTTGGAAAAACCTGTGGGAACGATAATGAGCTTCCGAGTCTTGGAATTTCGTCCAGATATCGGTACAGTCTTCGTCTTTGAAAAATCGTTCAAGGAACTTCTCCTCGCGGTCGAGTCTCTGTCCGAAGCATTGTGTCTCAAGCCCTCCAACTGTTCCAGTACATCTGTGTCAATGATTTTCTTCACGACGATTTTTTTGCTCATTATTTTTCGCGGTTTCTTAGTTTTTGCTTTTTCCTTTTCCGTGTGGAGTCTGTTGATACGAGGACACTCGGGATCCTGCTCATCCTCATCTTCTTCGCGCGTCAATTCTATCCTTTTCGCGGCTATAGCCCGAGCGGCCTTTCGCTTCTGAAGCTTCCTTCTTGGTCTCCTAACGACTGGCTTTTTCGGGGAAGGCAATGCCGGCGATATAGGACTGAAGGATACCAACTCAAGATCCTCGTAAAGCGGTAACAATTTTTTCTTGCCCAATCGTGAGGTATTCCCAGTCGCGTTTTCCTTTGGAAGATCTACCGGAAGTTCTTTCGATATTTCCATCATAAGTCTTTTCGGAAAATCCTTTGGAAGATCTTCCCGAGGTTCTTTTAGAACTTCCTTCGGAGGCTCTTCCGAAATTTGTTCACTCGCCGTCCTCACTTCTACCGGTTCATCTTCTTCCGATGAATCGGGAATGATCTGAGTATTGCCCGAACTAGCCATAAACCTGCATGGCGAGTCACCCAAGACAACTGTCGAATTTGGCGGCGTCAAGTAATCAGAACTCATCGACGAATCCGAATCCCTAAAAAACAGAATAATTTTATCAACGCATCAATTATCCTGTTTACTCATCTTCAGATTTTCTTATGCTTACGAAGATTTTGATGACTTTTCCGCCTTTGCATCAGGAGCAGTCATTTTCCTTGCCGTCTTGTTCCGTATCGTATCCAACGCGAGCTGAGTTCTCCACAGAATCGATCGACTAGGAGGGTAGGGCGTACCCTCGACAAAGCTGGGATCTTCTCCAAGAGAAGATCGACTCGTTCCATTCGGTTTTCTTGTATCCACAGCCTCCGTTTCTTTCTTCCCAGAAATATTTCTCAATCTCGCTATCAAAGACATATTTTCCATCGGACTTGTATTATTTCGGCTAGAATCTCGTACGCTTTTTTCTATACTCTTTATCGTCAGGGTTCCTCCGTGATGGGACGCTCCTTCAGTTGTCAGCGTGGGTGATGCTTCCTGAGTCCCCAAAGAAGTATTTACTTGTAACGAAAGACGAGTCGTGTTATTTCCGCGTATCGTGTTAATCCCCGGATCGACCAAACCCTCCTCGGAAATACTTTTCTCTGACCTGCCGGACGACTCATTAACCGATGTATTTACATTCAAAGAAGTCCTTACCGTCTTACCGCTGCTCGTTGAATCGTGGTAAGGTATATGACTTTGAACCGTCGTTAATTCCATAGGAACTTCTCTGAGAGAGCTCCGCTCCGGCGTTATTTCTAGGCGAGTTCCGACGTTACCAGAAGCTCTTGTGAGCCTTGTAAAACTCCTTTTGTTTGAAGGGACGGGTACCTGAACCGTTGTAATTTCCATAGGGGTCAATGTTTCCACAGACCGACCGGCAGCCTCTTCAACATCGGATTTCCCACTACTTTCCCGCTCCTCGCTCTCAACCCGGTTAGAAGCTCGACTCCCAGGATTCCCGTAACCGCTGATGAACGACGAACAAGTAATCGGCGCTCCGATATCCTCCGGAATGCTGGATTGCGACGATTGCAACGACTCCGACGATACATCCAATCTCGGATCCACCATCCTAGTCAGTCTTACTCTCAGAACTTTATCACTTATCATCGACAATGCCTTACCGTGTAATTTACTGCTTCCGCTTAGTATCATGCTCGCATCGCCTTTTGATATCCTTCCTACCGATTCCAAATTACTTTTAGTACCCGATTTATTATTTTTTTTATGAACGCTGCTCTTTGATCCAGGACTAGTTTGTATCGAAGCATTTTTTAATAAACCTGAACTTTTGGGTAAGTCAACTGACACCGTGCCGTCGTTTATCTCCTTGAGGACCTTGCCCCTTTGCCTTTGCCCCTTCAAGATATTAGTCGTCTTAATGGCAAATTCGCCTTTCTGATCAAAGATTTCTCTTGTTTTGTGCAAAATCGCATCCTTCAGAAGTTGGCATCTTTGATTCAATGCCTGTTCTTTGAATCTGATGACGCTAGTCGCTCCCTCCCCTATGCCCAACTCAGAATTATCGTTTTCTGGAGTACCCGACATCTCTCTTCTCTGACTACGATCGATTCTTTCAGGAACTACAAATTCGTTGTTTTCCGACTGACTTCTTTTCAACGAGCCGTTACCAGAGTCGGATAAACTTGAGACAAAGCTCAAATTCACTTGCAGGGAGCTTCTGCGAGCAGCAACCGTTTCGTCGTTGCGACGTCTCGGTCTTAGATTTCTCTTCCCTGGAGCCATTTCTGAACTTACACGACGTACGACCAAAGAATAATTATCTCACAGATATACTGGTGGCTTCCCAGCGTCGTTTACTGTAAATTATGAATAAAACTTTGCCAAAAGATTCATCGTAATTCTATCTCAAATACCAAATGTAACAGCAATTTTAATATTAGAGTACTTATGAGTACGTACGTTAGCAATAAATGGATTATTTCGATCGTGTTTATCGCAGGTCATCGAGATATATCTTTCGAGCACCAGCAATGGCATGTTTACGTTTCAAAATTCGTCATTGAACCACCAGAATGGTTGTTGTACCAGAGTATATCAGAGATGAGATGTATGAAATAATATTGTGAATGGTTCTTCTTCTTTTATAACCCAATTCGGTTGAACCTACAACATAGAGAGGGCGCCCCATCCTATCTACAGTGAAGAAAACGTGTCAAGGGCCGAGCTGTAATCATCGTGAATGGTTTTAAATTGTTTTGATTCGTTGAAATACGAAGATATTGCAATATTTCGTAACGGACGATGAGAGGAAGGGAGGGGGATTACGCGACCAGCGACCCACCTGTCCGCCATCTTTGTTCAGTTAATCGTTTCATCGATAATAATCAATGAATTTACGATAATTTGTGCATAAGAAATAACAAAATGTCTCAATAGTAGCTGTACGATCGAAAAACACAGTTGCATCACACGTATTTTATTACGTGTTTATTCTTTTTTAACTGTAAACTGAAATGAATTCGTCACAGCAATTCGGGATATTTGACTGCGTAGTCAGTGCAGAATTGATTTTACGGAATTTTCGTTCGTGATAACGAAATAAATTGTACGGAATCAAGTTAAAATAATTAAAAGATAATTGCGTATTATATTTGTATGAAAAGTTGAATTATAAATAAAAATCCGGTTGATATATATATTTTTTAATGTTACAAATTTAGTACGTTGCTTGACCGGATAAGAAGGTTTCAACCGTCGGCCACACTTCCTACAAGCAGCACGTAATTTTCCGGTTTAGCGATATATCGTCGGCGTCATTTCTTTGGCGTCAGTTGTGCTTCTGAAGTCGGTGAGTTTTAATCCATCGTAATAACGTATTTACGACCACGATCCTCGTTTTATTTATTGTCGATATTAACCCGTGAATTATTGTTTTTATTAATAATCAAATAGTTTTGTGTAAATGTCGATATTCTTCGTTCGTAGAATATATTTGATTGCGTGGGTGGGTTGCAACGAGAGCCGGGTAGCAATGCCGCTTCGAACCCACTGATTAATCGATTTTACTGTCTCAAATAATCCGATCTCACATATTAAATTCGTAACAGTTGTATCGAGAAATTAAAGAGAACTTTCGTTGCATTCGCCTCGTAATAACAGTGGCTTTGGCTATATTTTTCGGCTCGTTCCGTAGGTTAATCTTTATAATCGTTAAAATGGCGGTGTTGCTACGTGGTAATTCGCGTGTTTCATTATTCGAGTATTCCTACAAGTCGTACAAATGAATATTGATACACTTGTCTTTGACAATTATCACCTAATCCTCGTTACATGTTTCATCAATGAATTAGCTTGTTTTTTTTTATACTACGCATCTTCCGAAATTTCGGTCGATTGTACCGAAAGAAAAAAAACGCGGTGCGTTCAAAATGGCCGACTTCGTGCTATAAAATAATTTTAAGAGAAAATAACGGGAATGCTTGAAATCGCGATTTCACGGTTCAGTTACACTCGTAAAGATTTACTTTTGTATAGTTTGAAAGTTATGTCTTTAAAACGCGGGTAAACTATATAGCCGAATGGAGGAAAATTAAGTTATGCTATTTTGAACATTTTTATTACAGCTTTCTCAAGTTTGAATATCGAATCAAATATAAAAATGGCAGATAACGATGATCTTTTGGACTACGAAGATGAGGAGCAGACCGAGGCGGTTGTAGATGGATCGGGTGACGTACCTGCCAAAAAGGAAGTCAAGGGAACATACGTTTCCATTCATAGCAGTGGTTTCAGGGACTTTCTTCTCAAGCCCGAAATCCTCCGTGCTATCGTCGACTGTGGTTTCGAACATCCTTCTGAAGGTTATTAAAGTTTTATTTCCTATGCAATATATAAATATTTATATTTGCTCCATCGTACATGTCCAACCTCCTTGGATCGCGACTCTGTACGACTCGCATTTCCACGTGGGCTCGAGACAACGGCGGAAAACCTGAACGATGTACAAATCTTTTCTTGCGACAGAGACAGATGAGCCTATGGCGATCGTCGGTCTCTGAGAAAATGATCTATGGCCCTGTGATACGAGTAATGGTGACACGGAATGCTTCTCGGAAAATAATCGGAGCACCATCCCGACTGTGCGCCTGTCTTTTTTCTTTATTCGTTTGATATAAAAATACTGTTGAAAACACTTCTTTTGAACAATTACATTAATGATGACCACGATAGATAGGGACAACATATTGATTGTGAATGAAATCTATCTATCCTGAATGAAAAAAACTCGTGAAAAATGATTTTATTAATTAATGAAACATTTAACTAAATGATTAATATTTTTATTACAGTACAACACGAATGCATTCCTCAGGCAGTTCTCGGTATGGACATTTTGTGCCAAGCAAAATCCGGTATGGGAAAAACTGCTGTATTTGTGTTGGCGACGCTTCAACAGCTTGAATTGACCGAAAATCAGGTCTACGTTCTTGTGATGTGTCACACACGTGAGCTCGCATTCCAAATCAGCAAGGAGTACGAACGTTTCAGCAAATACATGCCCACCGTTAAGGTAAATATATATTGTACAAAATAATATGTTCTGCATAAAAAAAAACTTCAAATGATGAACATTGAGTCTTAGCCTAAGATGATGACTTACAATATACCACTACCCAACTCTGAAGAAGATTATCGAATCTTATCAGCGTTGCGCCTGCAATTATTTTGGAATAAATTCTGAGCAGTTGTTTTTGTTCTTTGCCTTGTCAAACAGGTTGGCGTATTTTTCGGTGGTCTGCCAATACAAAAAGACGAGGAAGTACTGAAGAACACCTGTCCACACATCGTCGTTGGAACACCTGGTCGTATTCTCGCTTTGGTCCGAAGCAAAAAACTTAATCTCAAACACCTCAAGCATTTCGTACTCGACGAGTGCGACAAGATGCTCGAATTGCTAGGTAAACATGTTTTTCTTTGATAATCCATCAACCGCATCGATGAATTGCAAATCTAAATAGTCACTGTGGAGTCTGTAGTTAAAAATACACTTTGCTAATATATTCTTTTATTTTATTAAATTGTTTATCGAATTTTGCTTTTCGATAAAAAAAATGTTGAACTTGTTCGATTTTTAAAGTACTGAAAAGAAGTATCGATCGCTAAAGACCCCAAAGTGTCCGATTAGAGACCAATTGAGAAGTGCACCACAAATAAATAAAAAGTTGTTATGAAGATGATAAGCGTTGTTGGCAAAGTTTTATGGAATACAAAATTTATTAAAGCAATTCGTAAAATGTAGGTTTTGACAGGAATGTCGAACATTGATTTAAAGAAATATTTTGATGTATCTTTGTGTGATGTATGAACTATCTTAGCCTCGAATGATGACGCTCATATTTACCACTACCCACTACTGACAAAGATCGCTCATATTCGTAAGCTTCACGTGTGAAACAAAATTTCCTACAACTCTTTAATTCTATATTTTGTTGGAATCTGTTACAGACATGAGAAGAGACGTGCAAGAAATATTCCGTAGCACTCCACACGGCAAGCAAGTGATGATGTTCAGCGCTACCCTTTCCAAGGAAATTCGGCCAGTAGCGAAGAAGTTTATGCAAGACGTAATTAGCCAATCTTCCTCTACACTTCGATCTACGATTGTTTCGACCTCGGTTGGCCCCACGTTTACTACCACACCCGGGACAGAGCTCAGGCCACCTTATATATTTCGATCGAAACGTTATCGCGGGTTAGGCTAGTTAGAACAACGCACGAAGAAAAATTCGTGAAAATAAGAGAGGAAAAAAAAATAATCCTGAAAAGATTACCATCCCTGAGAGGCCAACGCCATCGTCTCGCAGTCCTCGAATATTGAATTAATTTTCACGCATAATCCTCAGCCACGTAAAAGTTTTCCTATGCCAAAAAAACATCCAAAAATCCGTGCAAATCGATCATCCTGCAACTTTATTAAAATTCCAATCGTAAAATCCTTGATTCTACAATGTTGATCCGATCCAAGCAAATTCCACGACTGTGTAGGGTCGAAATACTTCCTTGACGAATCCATTCCTCAAAAAAATTGTCGAAAATTTTGAAAAATTCGTAAACAACTCACATCGATCGACTTACCGTTGGTATAAACTAAATGGGGAGGGACCGGGAAACAAAGAATCTCGCGAGTGGGTGGTTCGCGGTGCAATTAACGGGATGGGCAATGAAACGAGTAATAAAAGAAGACATCAAGACAGCCTGAAGACAGAAGAGCGCAAGAAAGAAGATTCAAGAGGACTCTCGTACCGTGGGAAACCGATGTTAGGGCTTAGATCGTTGAACACGTGGGGTATTTTATTTATTTATTTTTGTTTTTTTAAAGGGCGTCGCTTAAAATATTTTCAAAAACTCGTTGCGCGTGAACCTAAAAAAGCGTTATCCGGCAGTCGAGGCTTTCCGATTGATCCAGCGTCGTTCGACAATCCGTTAAAGCAGTTTGTACACATGCAGGATATCCAGTGGATACCAAGGTGGATAAACAAAGCAATTTGCGGATTTTGACCCGACAGCATATTCGTTAAATTTACGGTAATGCGAAAGCTGATGTGGCAAACATTAGATGATTCGCGGTGTTAGAGAATCTCAGACTACCCCGCGAGTTCGTCCATGAAAATAATTGAAGCGAGAAAGAGATAAAAAGAAAGAAAAGATAAATATAAAAAAAAATAAGAGTGCAGGGACAAAGTCCCGACGAGTCGTCGGTAACGAGCATCGAGTGGATTTGGTCAAAGGAGTTTGGCACACATCGATGATCGGGCAGTGGAGAGAGGTGACTGAGCAATCCTGGGTGCTCCACAACTTAGTTCTCAGGCTCTGGGGTGGTGGCCGCTGTCTCGTTTTCGTTGATTGGCACTATCCACAGGCTCAAGTCGGCGGACCGTATGTTATCAGTATGCCTAAATCGATAATAAGCAGATGCGGCAATTATCGAATTGGTTGCAATAAAATATCTACTTCGCTCTGTATAATCTAAGACGACTCTTAATTTAGAGCAAGGTAGACACTGCCGGGATTAACGCATCATATTTATTTTCTTATGTTTTCGGACATTTATTTTGTCGTATGATATCCTCAACTTTTATTTTTTCGCATTTTAATCGATATACTGTGTTTTTCTCCAAATCTTGTTTTATTTGCGAGACTATAGATTGCCGATTAGTCTCGCACATAGCAATTTCTGTGCAATAAAAGAGGAAAAAAAGAAAGAAAATAATAATAAATATCCGAGGGATTACCGTAACGTTTGAGAAAGCACTCAGGCGTCGTCACCTTCGGGTTAGGGTAGAGTAGGTTGTCTTACGAAAACATTGTTTGCGCAGCCCATGGAAATCTACGTCGATGACGAAGCCAAGCTTACCCTCCACGGACTTCAACAGCACTACGTTAAACTCAAAGAGAACGAAAAAAATAAAAAATTGTTTGAACTTCTCGATGTTCTCGAGTTCAACCAGGTACGTCGATTTTGTCTCGTCATATTACGACTTTTCGTCAACGCATTGCAATAATTTATCTTTTGTAATAAAACACTTGGTATATTTTTCTAATTCTTTAAATTACAGAGAAAAATATTTGTTTTGCGAGTGATTATTAATAGATTCAGTAGTTTTCGATTTTTAGATCTCGCCAAGTGACTCGAGGTAACGTTTCATCATTGATTTCAGGTTGTTATCTTCGTGAAATCGGTACAAAGATGTATGGCCCTCGCGCAATTGCTCACCGAACAAAATTTCCCGGCTATTGGAATTCACAGAGGCATGACGCAGGAGGAACGTCTGTCGAGGTACCAACAGTTCAAAGATTTTCAGAAAGTGAGTTAAATTGATTATCAAATATTTGTAATATCAATTTTTCGATTTTACACAATGAGGATAAATAGTTCCATGATCACATCGTGAATGTCTACTCTTGAACTCTCTACTGAGTTTAACGAAGAAAAATCTACTTGTTAATGATAATTCCCTATTGTTTCATTAATTTAGATATTATTATTTTTTGTATTTAGCGTATTCTGGTTGCCACGAATTTATTTGGACGAGGTATGGATATCGAGCGTGTAAATATCGTATTTAATTACGATATGCCGGAGGACTCCGACACGTATCTGCACAGAGTAGCTAGAGCCGGTCGTTTTGGTACAAAGGTAAGAATTTCATTCTAACGACGTTATTTCTTTATTCTATAAATAATTAATAATCATAAATATTTCAGTAATTAATGTACATTTTTTTATTCTGCTAATTTCAAGTAACTGAAATAATAATTTAATATATTTTATGTTCCCAGGGTCTTGCCATAACGCTGGTGAGCGATGAGAGTGACGCTAAGATTTTAAACGACGTACAAGAGAGGTTTGACGTCAATATAACGGAACTACCTGACGAGATCGACTTGGCTTCTTACAGTGAGTTGTCTTTTTTTTTTTTTTTTTCTTTAATTTTTCAACGTTATTTCGTTGAGTTATACGATACACCTAACGTTTAATTAATATTTCTGTTACAGTTGAAGGCCGATAAAGCCCTGACGCAGCTGCCTTTGATTCAGCAGCTATGAAAAAAAAATAAAATAAATTAAAACATGAACCCCGTAAGTAAGCGTTTCTCAATTTTCCTCACTGTGACAAAATAGTTCTTAAGACACTGCTTTGTGAGATTATTTGCTTTGTACAAATTAAGTTATTTATAAAAAAAAAATTTTATTCTCTTAAGTATTCTCGAAAAATTACTGTACAAATGATATTATTATTTGATATTAAAATTATCGTACACCAGTTGCGATCGGTTGAAAATCTTTTATTTTTCGTTAAACATATTTTTCAATGAATCCTTTAATTTATTGCAGCTGCCCAAATGGCAACGTGGCAGATATTCCATGCGTCCAAAATGGAACTTACGAACGGACGATACAAATAAATGTGTCATTCCAGTATCTCGTTTTCGCCCGTGGCTCAACTCACCTTGACTCAACATCAATTATACAAGTTATGTCTATAAAATATAAAAACAAAAATATGACTGATAAAATGCACAAAATGATAAAAGTCTGAAGAGACAAGACTCGATCATGCATACTCCAGTCATCTGTAGTAATAAATATCCCATAGTCTGTGTACAACGATACTATTTATGTTTTATTCCACACAATTAGTATTAATGTTTCACATAGATACGATAATCACGAAAAAAAAACTTGTGTGTGCACTGACGTATGTATTAGTGAGAATGATTAAAAATAATTTTTTATAGTACGCACATCAGTTTACCTCATTAGCCTTTAAACGTCCTACCTTCGTTATCAAATAACTCTTAAAATCTACAATTAAACATTTGAGATATTTAATCGTTAAATTTAAATTAATTCAATTTTTTAATATTTATGTAGCCCTTTGGATATGGATGACACACTGGTCATATGAATTTTGTTAAATGAATCTGACTGCGTCGAGTCGACAAATTTCGAAATTGAAGAGTCGCTTCAAAGATTTATCAAATCATTAAATCTTTATTAGTAACATATACTCAAAATTCCACAGTTTTAAGTGGGAAACCGGTATACGATAGAATATAACAGTTTTGTACGATCAAAATATAAAAGATCGCTTGTGACAATAATTGATCGTTTAGTTTTGAGATTCTTGCAGCAAACGAAAACTTTTTTCGTTGCCTATCTCTCTTAAGGCCGGTCACGCGCTTCTCTTTTGCACACTGACTAACCCGTTCCACGCAGCAACGTTTCCTTCCCGCAACTTTATTCTAAATATCCTTAAATTGTATAAGATAAAATTCGACATAGGGGCATTGTTGTTATAAACAAAAACAGAACCTTGCCTTACACCTGAGACGTTCATTTTTAATAAAATTCTCGATTACTAAGAACAATTTTGAACGCTCGAGTGTTAAAATGTAATAAACATCTTATCGATAATTGAAAAATCGTCCTCCGGTGAATAGATGTTGAATAAATGAACTTGTAATAAAAAATTAAGTGTTTATCGATAAAGAAAAAAAATGAATTGATAGTCGTAGAGTTAGAAATAAATCATTGTATTTTATGTTGATACAATGCATATTCTCTTTTGTCCAATCTATGGATAATATTAATTATACGATAATACCTTAGTCTAATTAATTATCGTTAAGAAAATCTATTAGCTCTCAAAATTATTTTGGCCTTGGTTTATTTTGTATTTTATTGCCACCTTGATTACCACCGCCACGACCTAGAGGAGCGGGTCCCCTGCCTCCTCGACCGCCAAAGGTACCTGAAACATTGAATAAAAACTCAAAATTAGTGCAAATTTACAGAGAAAACTTTATATGTACAAAAAAACACACCTCTTCCACCGCCTCTGCCGCCTCGCTGATTTTGGCCACCTCTACCCTTCATTTCTCCTCTACCTCGTGACTTCATCTGCACATCCTCCTTCACCATATCGATAACTTCGTCCGGTATTCTGAGATACTTAATCGTGCTACCGCGTATGTAGCATTCTGGCATCTTCCAGAATTTGTCTCCGTCCTGTATATAAACGAGAATAAACTTTAGATAAATCGCATAGAAAGATTTCTAAATAAAATTATGGCAGAGTAAATTTTTCAATTACAAAATTCAAATTGCAATTTGAGAATGGTTGCGATAGAATTACTGTAAAGAAGAGCGAAGCGTTGCATCGATGCCTTGTAAACAAAAAACGTATTTTCATTGCTTTTCAAGTACTCGTCATCGAGACGCTACCGTTAATTTGTCATATAGCTGAATCTCAATCCCTTTTCCACAGAAGAAACAGAGAGCGTGTAAACGGTGTACACGTTAAAATGTTAATATTGAGCACGTTATACAGGCTGGAACCCAAAAAAAAATAAAAGCACTCAATCATTTATTACAATAAATTATTCAAGTTGAAGTAAAAATTTATGCATAGATAACCAAAGTACTTTACCCTCGATGTACAGATGACTTCTCTGAGATTGATATTCATCCAATTATCGCAGCTGACCAAATGGCCGTTGTACGTCTCGCCATTCTTTAACTCGACTAGCTATTAAAAAAACAATAAAACATCAATTACAAAAATAGTAATAAATTTAAAGAAAGCAACGTAAACATCATTAAAACGATTATAGGTTATAAACTTGCCATAGGATGGTTCTGTGCTGTCCTGAGTAGAGAAAGAGGCAACTGAAAGGATAATCGTAATATTTAAATAATATAAAGAACAATGGATGAAATAATTGAAGAATAAAACAAGTTCTTACCATCGTAACTTTCTTAAATTTTTAACAACGCGAAATCTTATTAAATTCTCCGTTAAAATGATGCTCACTGCCGAGTTGTACGCGTTGTATACAAAACCAAAAGCTTGTTGACCGCATCCCGCGTCAGCTGGGTTGCTCCTACCCCGGCGGAATTTTCATTCTAACCTTCAAATGCGGTGCGTATCAATGCGTGTAAAAGATTCAAAATATCGAACAATTGTCAATTCATTTTTATACCGAGAATGATCGGTAAAAGCCGATTGGCCGTAAGATGTTTGTGGTCTCGATGCATATCGCTGTCGCGCAATGATTTAGTTACTTGCAATCATAATTACGTGGTAAGTTACTCAGTTTTTATTAATTTATTCGGTACATTGAAGCTCTTTTATGATTAACGTATGTTGAAACGCGTGTGAACAAAGAATAGAGTCCACTTAGAAAAAATTATATAAATAATTTTTTTTTTATTTTGGGAAAAATAAAATTATACGAATCACGATATTTAATACTGAAGCCTTACGACTTTGGCTGAAACCGCAGGGACGATTGGAACATAGTTTGTATGTTCGGTATCGAAGAGTCTAACATCTTTAAATTCATGTTGTTATAGTCTACCGCTTGTCGTCGAGCGACTGTAAAGTTTTACAGCCAAGATGTGCCACAGTCGAGACTTGAGAAAGAAACAGGCGTATCGCCGGTCAACAAATTTGTCGAGAGGACTCATACCTGCGGGGAACTGAGTATGGCGAACGTAGGAGAGAAAGTGCAGCTATGTGGATGGATAGAATTTCATAGAATGAGTAAATTTATTATACTTCGAGATGCCTATGGTTCTACTCAGTTGGTTATTCCAGATGAGGCGAGTAAATCAATTTCATAGATCACCAATAAGCACTGAAATATCGCTTCTAGGTTTCAAATTATTTTTTATTTGCAGATGACAGAGGCAATGGAAACAGTGAACAAACTTACTTACGAAAGTGTTTTGTGCATTACCGGTAGAGTGGTACCAAGACCGGAGGATCAAACAAATGTAACAATGAAAACAGGATTTATAGAGATAGAGGTGGACTCTCTGAGAGTCCTTAACAAATCAATGGCTCAGCTGCCGTTCGCCATAAGATCTTACAACATGGCAAAGGAATCGTTACAGATGCAGTATCGATATCTGTCTCTGCGTTTTCCTGTATTACAGAGAAACTTGCGTTTGCGATCGTACGTAACAAACAAAATGCGAGAGTATTTGATTAAGGATTGTGGATTCGTCGATGTCGAGACACCGACGCTGTTCAGAAAAACTCCTGGGGTGAGCCAAGGATGCTGTTGTCATTCGCTGTATATAAAAAAAAAAAAAGCTCAAGACAATATAAGATACTTTCGGAAACTGTAAACGGTAACGTAAAACTAAAAACAAATGAACTCGGAGCAGATTAATATTTTGGCCAAGAGGAAATTCAGTTTTACCTTACGTTTGCAATATTTTAGGTAATAATTCACAATATTACGCCTAATTATCTATAGGGAGCCCAAGAATTCGTGGTGCCTACCCAGCATCCAGGAAAATTTTACTCTCTGGTGCAGAGTCCTCAGCAATTCAAACAATTGCTCATGATTGGAGGTATCGACAGATATTTCCAAATAGCTCGATGTTACAGAGACGAGGGTGCGAGAAACGATCGGCAGCCCGAGTTTACGCAGCTCGACATAGAAATGTCCTTCAGCGATCGCAAAGGAATAATGGACCTTGTCGAGGGTCTCATCGAGTATAGCTGGCCGAATGAACTCGGTCCGATATCACTGCCAATCGGGCGAATGACTTTCGAAGACGTTTATGAAATGTACGGCTCTGAACAACCGGATTTGAGAATACCGTATAGAGTACGTTACTTCGAACGGTCGTACTGCAATATTATCTTTATGCAATGTTTGTTATCGATGAATATTTTACGCAGATTCATAACGTGTCGGAATTTTTCAAATCGGATGCATCGAGTGACAATTACGCTTACGCAATGTCCTTCCCAGCTGCTCAGGTTGGTATAACAATCACGTTTTAACAATTATTTCAACGTCGTTATCTCAATTTACAATTAATTACAATTTTATTCGATTTTTTTATTTAAAAATCTCATCTTTGTGTCGATATATTTTATTTGTCGATCTTTCTTCGAGTATTCTATGATCTTATAAACGAAGAGAAATCTACATTAAAATGGATTGTAGTTGATTAGTTTCCAATGAAATTTTTGACCTCATCAGTTTCAGTTAATAACAATGAGATTTCCTAAGCACGGTATTATAACATTTACTTGAATTTCTTTTATAGAATGTCGATATCTTTTACTTGTGGATTTTTTTTCAGGTATTCCATGATATAAATGCTATAAATTCGTTGTTATGAGAAAATGGCTAGAAAATTCGTTTAAGACTGATTAACACGTTGAGTGCTACGGGACTGACGTCGCCTTAACTGACGTAGCACTCAACGCGTTAAACGAACAAAAAACAACATTTAAACCGATTGAAATTGATTAGTTTTCAATGGAATTTCTGACCTAATGAGTTGATTACAATGAGATTTTTTAAGCACGGTTATATAATATTTACTTAAATTCGTTACATCGTTAGCGCTCCTTCGATAACAAAAAAAAAATGCAACGACGAGATTGTTTTACCCGCTGAATATGACCAATCCAGTTTTAAAATGTTTGCAGTATCAGCAAACTTTGAACAAGTCCAAGTCTTTTGACTCATAGCTATCTTTTACGTTGCAACAGCGTCGCACCGTCATCCAAACATTCTAATTGCAGATCCACGAGTCACTCGATATGCTTTCTCATATTTCCAGGATCACCTCACGACATCCGTCAAAGCAAAACTGAACACCGTCAAAAGCACAAATTTCGCCGAAGTCAATCTGATTCAAATGAAAATTATCGACAACGAGTGGAAGAAAAAGTTAAGCAAATTATTCGCGGTTGAAGGAGCATCGAACTTGCAACGCAAGTTAAATTTCAACCCAGGCGACGTTCTATTTATCACGCAAGGAAAGAAGAACGATGCGGTAAGCACGATTTCTTCTCGAACAAACGTACAATGGTCATTGTCATTGTTATCTTCAGCGGAGTCTGCTGGGAAAAATTCGCGTTGAATTTGCCAACATTATGGAAAGCAATGATCACATAGTGAGATCGCAAGATTACAAATTTATCTGGATCGTCGACTTTCCATTATTTTACAAAAACAACGATGGATGTCTAGCTTCTTCTCATCATCCATTCACTCAGGCGCATCCCGATGACTTTCGATACCTCGATAGCGATCCCTTAAAGGTAAATAACATTTAAATATATTCTACTCAATTATTTATCCCCCTGTACAAGAAGTTTCTTTATTAATTTCAGGTTCGAGGCCTGCACTACGATCTCGTGCTCAACGGTTCGGAAATAGCGGGAGGTTCGATAAGAATTCACAATGCGGATCTGCAACAACGAGTATTAGAGATGTTGCAAATCGACGTATCACAGATGAAGCATTTGATCGATGGGTTGTCTAGCGGAGCTCCTCCTCATGGCGGTATTGCCTTCGGTAACTTTTCAAACATTCATATCGTTGTTATACCGCTAGTTTCAAGTTTCTCTGTATCTTATAATAATCAATTTTAGGTCTCGATCGATTAATTTCCATAATGTGCAACTCGTCGAGCATAAGAAACGTCATTGCTTTTCCCAAAACGATGGAAGGACGCGATTTAATGTCTGGAGCACCCGTCGAAATATCTGAAGATGAAAAGCGTATTTATTACCTAAAAACACTCGATAAAAATATCAAAATTTGATCAAAAAAAAAATAACCCAAACAATGACAATGTATTAGATCTTTGCAATCGGTTCAATTAGCATAACGCTAATAATTCATTGTACCGTCTTTTGTTTAATGTTATTATTTAAACGACGATAAGACCCTCGTTTTGTCAATTGAAAATCGATTCACTGCATCTGCGTCTTTTTGTTTTTATATTAAAAAGATTATATTGTAAATACAATATTTATACCTTTAACGTAGTGCAATGGAGATTTACCAAGTTTAAAAAAATACTAAATCACCTGTTTCGTCAATTGTAGAACTTGTCAAACATATTTTATTATTCTAATATTGAGCTTAATCACTCGACAATTATTAAAACTAATAATAACGTGATTTTATTCCAAAAAAATCATAAATTAGAAAACATTATAAATACCAGAAAATGTCAAGAGTGATCACAATCGACTTTAGGCAGCAGGTAAAAAAAAAAAAAAAGAATATTGCAGAGGCATTACTAATGCTCTCGACGTGAATTTAATATTTCAAATTCCAGTCCAGGTAAATAGCAGTAATCGCGACACCAGAAACTATATGATTATCGGATGAACATCACGGATGTTGGCAATAGCACGAAAGATTCTTTACCGTGCACAGTCAAGTACTGTAATTTTACTCGACCTTCGATAGTAACGGTCATTCCAGGATAATTATTCAGTGAAAGGTACAACATGTATATACATTGTATATAAAACGGTTTGTCTTTTTTAATTTTATTCGAAACATAAATTTCTCTCGGGAATTTTTCTTCTTACTTATTTTTCCTTTTGTTTACCATGAAATTACAGAAAAATAATAATTACAGTAATCTTCAGTTTGGTTATCTTGTATTTCGTTACTCCAAATGTCTATGTGCGATGCTGTCGATTGCATCGTTCGTATCCTGTGTGCTCGGGAGACTCGAATAGTTACTGCCAAGTTAATATTTTTTGTTCCGTTTATGATGAAACTGATAAAAACACATGCAATCCACATACATTGAAAGGTGGCGCGCGCGCGCGCGCGCGCCCGAGCACATGATATTTATCAAATTTTAATATATTTTAACCATCAAGCGTGCGTTCGAGTCACAGCAGCATGAGATCCGTTCGAAGAGGCCGGAAGTCGTATAACGACGCGCGATATTACGCATGCGCAATGAATACGAGTTAAAAATTCCTCGTTTCAAAATGTAATAATAACAAATATAATTTAAAAATAAAAATAAAAAAAAAAAACAAACAAACTAAAGACACAGAAACTTTGAAGAATATATTTATATATAAAGATATTTCGATCCCAAGTGATGCATCCTTCGATTGCGACGATGCATTTAATTTATTATAAATGCGCTGGAAGATCTCGGTGGGTCCTTGAACGTCTCGTTGCTTCGTTCATGCAATGCTCGGGTGAACCGAGCCGATGGTCGCTCTCAATAACAGTTGTCGACAGTACAATTTTTACATATCGTACTCGTATGGAATAGAATTCGCTTCTGCTTAAGATAACAAAAAAAAAAAAAAAAAAAAAAAAAAAACAAAAAAGAAAAGAAAAGAAAAGAAAAAAGGACTCGCCGATTCGAAGAAGCATTTCAGAGTCTTCGCTACTGTCTTCTCCGTGCAATACTCGCGGTATATCGTGCAACAAGTTTAAACCACGAGTACACGTCAATAACCGATAAACGCAATTGTCGCTGATACACTTCCTTCATTGCCTTTTTTTCTTTGATATTTTATAAAAAAATACTATTTTACAGAGCGAGAGAGAGACCAGCCGTTTTTCGGCAATTTTTTTTTTATCCGCGTACACGACAAGATATGCAATGACATCTAATTGTACGTCGGAAGATACAAGCATACATATACAATTATGTCTCGTAAAAACAAGCAAACCGCATTGCACATACACAACTGCACATCCACTCGCATACCATTTATTATGTAAAATAACGGTTAAACGTTACTGCCTGAATGAATAAGGAAAGGAACGAAGAGAAGAAAAATAATCAAAAAAATGTTTTCTAATACTAACGATGATGATAATAATAATAATTATATAATTTATAATAATGCCGTATTTACAAACACGATAGGAGGGAGCAGATACAGCAAGAGCCGCGCTCGCGGATCGTAGAAAAGCGTAAGTGTACTTAAAAGAGATAAACAAAAACGAAGAAGCTTCTATACTTGGTCTGAGAAGTATCCAAGAAAGCATGTGGTATTACGCGTTGCAAGTTTATGGTACATCTGTTATCACGCTGAGAATGAAGAGACGGAAGCATTATTCATTGTATTCAATGTGTGTGTGTGTGAAATGCGTAATACGACAAGCAAATCAAGGATACAACAGTATCGGTCGGTGGGTTCCCTTTGATGAAGATAATATCTTCTCATTGAACTATTTGGGATTCTACGTGCGAGTCACAGCTATATCGTGAGTCCGAATGAATATTCGTTGGTTTTATTACGACGATCGTCAGAGATAGGCAACACCGAGATTAATTTATCATATTTAAACGTTGCTGCGTTGACTACGAATTTAACAAATGGGTTTTTTTTTTAAACACAAAGAAAAAAAAAAACAAACAAACAATTAAATCGTGAGTTTGATTGAAGAAAAATTCTTATTTCTCTCCTATTTCTGTCGACCGTTAGACGCAATCTCGGACGCGTTTGTGTGTAAAATAAAATAAAACGAAAATATTAAACGAAATACATTAGAAATTATTCGGACGACCAAGAGTCGCAATGTTTAACGTTAATAGTAATAGTACAATCGCAGAATCGGTACTTGGAATATACTATAATGCTAAACGCAGGTACGGCAGGATAGAGAAAGAGAGAAATTACTATGTACACGGGATATACGATACATCTGAATACTAACGGTATTTCAGTAAAACCTCTAGCAAACGTGACGGATGCCACAAGATTGCGACTATGGAGGGACACAGTGGTTCGTTAACGTAGTGTAGAAGTTGTAGGCGTTTACATCGATGAAATAATGTATAACGAGGACGACTGACACGATCGTGTTGATCGCGCCATTCGTACGTTACGCTTGGATAGGTTTAACCACCTGTTAAACAAAGATGCTTCGTACGATCATAAAATCGGCATAATTGATTATCAAAGTTATTTTATTATCTTATCGGAATATATATATATATATATATGGGATTTTTTTTACAAACAGCAATTTTCTCTTTCCTCGTTTATTAAATGAAGAAATATTTTGTGGGCGGTATCGGTAAATCATAAAAAAAAATTCCTTTTACTTTTAACAATTATTGGCTCTACCAAGTAATAAATTCAAAGTCGTTGGGTCTATCAATAAAATTATTCATTGACACAGCTAATAATTGATCAGCCGGATTAATATTTTTTTTTCCGTTCGTGTATATAATCGATTATGCCGATTTAGTGGTTTTGTATATTTATTATTCGATCGATTTGTGGTATATAAACTCGTGCGAAAAATTTGTTCATCTGCCATGCCGAAATTCGAACGCAAGTTCGTTGTCTGTTTCTCGTTGCGCCTAATGTCCTGTATTTTTAAGGATCGTCGTGACTCGCGCGGGCATTGGAAAAATAAAATAATCGAGGTACCGAACAATGGCAAAGAGGTGTCGCGATTATTCTTGAATCTACAGACTCTACACATGTTTTTTGACTAACTTGTTAATTATTCCCGATGAGTAATAAATCGCTCGGAGCTTCTCGTAACGCAGTCGCAAAGTTTGTTGTTAAAAGAAAAATTCAGACGCGGCACGATTTGTACAGTAACGTTGAAGCACCGTTGGCAAACGTGCCGATATAAGTTTTTATTTAAATCTGTGTGTCACGAGAAGAAAATAATCTGTGTAACGTGTCGCGTTTTTCTCGTAGATTCTCGTTGTGGTACAAGCTTGCGCGATGGAAATCACTCGTCGCTGTCCGGGCGGCAATAAAATGTGTTTAAATGCAGTTCAAGGGCACGGAAGGGTGCGCGTGTTCTCGGCGTCTCTCCCTTTCTCTCCTCTTATCTCATCGTTCGTGACAATTTCGGCAAGTCGTTGTCCGTAAGGATTATTGACACGACAGAATAGTTTTAGCGATTGAGTCAAACAGCGCTAGCGCGAGTGTGTGTGTATCTGTGTGACACAAGTGATAACAGGAAGCCCCCGGTGCGGTAAAATTCTCGCCGAATCGTCGACGCACGTATTCATCTTTAAATGCATCGACGAAGATAGAAAAAAAGTTCGTTCTTCGTCATATTACGCGATATTCTCGAGAAATGCGTTTTCAACGAGACTGATCTCGCGTATCGCTTTCACTCTCGTTGTACCGCGCGTTTTTCTTGTCTCGAACATTTTTTTTTCTTTTACTCCTCGGTTGAAAACAATTTGAGTGGATCCGCGCAGTGCCTGTCGCATTTCATGGAATAAACAAGGCGCGGTCGTTGTAAATATTGTGGTTTACGCGGTGTCCTCGACGGTCGGCAGCCAGAATGCCATGTTGGTACAGGCCGATGCGAGCATCATGTACTTTGGATTGAATTGTATACACTGAACTGGCGCGGGATGATCGCCGTTGAGGACGCATACCTTGTAGCCCGTGTCGGCGTTCCACACATGGACGCGTCCATCGGTCGATCCACTGAAGACGAATTGCGAGTCCGGCGAGAAGCTAGCTTCTATAGCGATGCCCTTGTTGTTGAGATAGCCGGCGAACGTCTGTAGCGGCGTGCCGTGAAACGCGTCGATAAGACGTATGATACTGCCGTTCGTAGAGATTAAAATTGTTTTACCGTCTTTGCTGAACTTTAGCCCCGTCCAATCGCACTCCTTCTCCTGGGAAAGTTTGAAGGTGACAAAGGGACCTTTGTCGAAGCTGCGAAGATCGTAGAGCTTGATGCACTCGGAATTGACACCCGCGGCGAATATCAAACCCTCGGGATCGTAAGCGGCGACCGGGCGTCCCGAAACGTTCATAACACCGTGACAATTGGGTGACCTTAGATCCCAGAGTCTGAGAGTTTTGTCGAGGGAACCCGACAGAAATGTATCTTCCACGGGACTTATACACAGTGACACTACTTTTTTCGTATGACCCGTGAAATACCTGATGTACTTGTTGTCGTGAAGGCTGAGATATCTTATGGTGTCGTCGATTTTTGTGCTGCTGTGTATCGCCGTGTTTTTAGCGTGTGTGAAGTGTATCAGGTCAACGCCATACTTTTTCGAGTTGACAGTGCGCATCTGCGAGCCCTTCTCGCAGTCGTAAATCACAATCTGATCATCCTCCGAGCACGAGATGAGAGTGTCGCCGCTCGTTGAGAAATCGATGCTGTTTATGCGATCGGAATTTTCTCGAAACACCTTGGCCACCTTGAAGCTCCTCACCACGTGGTCGACGAGCTTCATGGCGAAAAAGGAGAATTTTTCGCGTCGTTACGCCGCGAGAACAGCCTCGCTTGTCTTTTCCACGTCTCCCCGCCCGCCGCTGCTTGCCACGGCCCCTGGCTTCCTTCCGGGCCCGTTTCTTTACCGTTCGATGCCACGCGAGAACCGTGAGTTACGAGACGCGACGTTTACGCGCGTTACCGACTCTCCGTCTACTAACAGTCAGGCTTTTCGCCTGAGGGACTATCGGAGCACGCGGCTTGTTGTTTCTCTCTACGGATCCGATGTGTTTTACCGTCAGTATCAACGCGGCTCGGACGCGCTAAGCTCCCGGGGAGGGGCCGGGGATTTTCTCGTCCCTCGCACACTCACCCGCCAGGCCACCAGCAACAGTGGTAGCGCTAATCGTCGTTTCTCCCGAGTTTGTGGGGGGAAAAATAAGCCCCGGGTTCTTCGACGGGGCCCGGTTTACACCGCCCTTGCATCCACGTTACCTCGCTCGTATCGAATAAACCGTTGGTGGTCGGACGACGGGCCTTCGCACGACGATAATTACGACGAACGCGTGAGACGATCAGCTTGATTATTACTCTGTATAATCTTAATGCAAAACGGATGCCGTCTGCAAAATTCGCTACCGAACACACCACGCACACGACTGTGTATACCGCAATCGTGCCAACTATCAGCGTTTTTTTACTCGTGCCACGGCACTGTTGCGGCGGGAGTTCAACGGTCGCGTTGTCTGCATCGACGGCTCAGTGTGGCGCGCAATATTCAAATTGTTACCGGATCAGCTATTGTTAGAATTTGTCCTTTGTTAAAAAAAAAAAAAAAAAAATCGCACACCTGTTCGTTCACGTTGGCATCAGGGATGGATGCCACTTGCATGAAACATCGTGCGTATAATTATTCTGAGAAAATAAACAACGATTATTACATATGATCATTGAATAATGTTTAGTTACCAAATATTTTTATTAACACGTATATTATTGTTCACTATTAACGGGTAAAGTTTCATCGACCTTTCCGCGTATCCGTCAAGGTCTTCGAAGTGTCTATCTCGTAGATAATTCGTGCGAGACGATCGAACGACAGCTATTTGTCAGACTACATATCCACCTATTCGACGGGACGTATGCCCAAACCGCTCGGAATGTTGAGTAGCGTCTCCGATTCTCGTCGTATAAGTGAATCAACTCGTTACTGAATCGATCGAATATTCGACGGGCTCCGAGTGTATCATTGAATCTTTATTTACATACGAATATTAATTTTATTATCTGTTTTTTAGCTATGACATTTTCTTGGCAAAATGCATTATTGCATATTATCATTATTTTTTATTCCGTTATTATTCGTGGGTTATCCCATTGATCTTGTAAATAAAATTTCATATCCAGTATCGTCCGTAAGAAAGGTATAAATTCTGATTAAATTGATAATTGGCACAATTATTCGGTTTTTCAATACTCTTTTATTCAGCAAATACTCGCACTTCTTTCAACTCATTTCATTCCTTCTACTTGTAATTTCTCTCTCTCTCTCTCGCCACGATTCAAAATATTACAATTTTTCTTTTTCGCTATACGAACGGAAACAGAAAATACGCAGTGTAGATAATATATATATATGTATATGGTAGAATGGATATAATTGTAGAGTATACGCATAAAATATCACCGTATAAATTAGACATACAAAATCTGCAGTATCACAAGACAATGTCGTTCATCTACACATTTGGTACAATATACATTTGTGTTCAATACTATAACGGGCTTGTTTATTTATTTATTAATTAAATTTTTTTTTTATATATATCGTGCATTAATAGTTACTTTTATCTTTTTATATTCGCGTGTAGCAGCATTGCATCGCGGCGTTATTGTTCGTACAATTTGTAAAGGCGCTCGATGGCATTGGAATTTTCATCCGTTGCCGACTACAAGTCGTTAACTCGTATTCTTAGCTTCGACACTGTCGTAATACTTCTGCACACACTGTGTAATATATTAATAAGCGTTATCGCGATTTATCTCCTCGTTTAAACACCAATGATTGCATTGAATCGTAAAAGTTACGATATTGTATTAATAATTTTTTCTTTTTTTCTTTTTTGGCGATACGCCTTACATGCTTATAGTCACTCAGTGTTATAATTTAATGTTTCAATTTGCAGCGCAGGCTTTACGTAATAAAGCATCGCAGTGCACATTGGCTTAGGTATTGCAGTAATATTTTTATATTTTTTGTTCAATCTCGTCTATATATATATATATATTTATTTTTTTTTTAATTCAGAATCAACTTATCGAAACGCTTCAAATTCTAGGCATTTTATTCGTCAGAACATTCGCGCACATCCAGATTCTCGTAGGTGACTAGGATTTATTTATTTATTTTTCTTCCCACAAAGTATACTTTTCATTCTTACAGTCTTGCATTTAAAAATTGTATTTAGCATCTCCGTAACAGCAACAACACCATCGATAACGATAATACTTAACGAAACTCGCGAATTATTCGCTTGCGTATAGCTCGGTCAAAATCACCTTTGTTGTCGTAACATTATTAAACATATATTACTGACTCTTTGATAAGGATCACGCGTTACGAGCGCCGTTTATTTAGCGTCGCGTGTTAATGATTCACATAATAATAATAATAATAATAAAAAGAAAGATAATACGTAGAAATCTACGAAAAGAAGATTGTATGCTCGGGGTTCGAAGTTAACTAGTTAAAATAGTCGATTTGTCCTGCATTTATGTAAGAAAAAATACGTGCGCGTTATGCAGGTGTGCGTAAGCATTCGTTGCGGTATTTTTTTTTCTTTTTTTTTTTTTCCTTTAATCTATTATAGTTGAACTGGACGGCGTCATCGGTGAAAAATATTTCCGTGTATAAAGTAGTGTATATTTATAATATGAGAGAGTCATAAGACTCGAGCTCTGTATAAACTCTGCAAAAAACACGGCACCGTAATTGGTGTACGCGGTTAACTCGTGAGTTGTACATACGAGTCGTCGTAAAATTCGCGAGATTATTTATTATATTCTCGGTATATTTAAGTTCTTAGGGAATACGGCGAAGCAAAAATTCGTATAGCGATTGTGACATTGTAAAATGATTAGCGCGATTATCAGAGCTTGGCAACCTTATCCATTTGACGCTCCAGTACGATATTACTTCGCATAATATTTACTTATTTTACAAGCTGTATTCAACAAAAATTCTCGCCTGTCACGCACGATAGATTCATTCTTGGTCCCTGAACCTACATCGTTGTACATTATATCAATTAAATACGTGTGTTAAAACCTTATTTAAAAAAACAACAACAACAAAAGTATTAATCAATTAAATGTGAATTATGTTATTAAAAGTAATGGTGAACGTCGCTTTCGATTACATATAATTTTCAATAATAGTAGATTTATATTGTTACGTTATATATCTTATCGTCAGCATACCGAGGCCCGGTTACATTATTTTTCATTACTTTCTTTCTCGTGTAGCACACGTTAATAATTATACGTCAACGCGTATAAGTATATAGGATGTTATATTAAATAATAGAAGAAAGAAAAAAAAGAAACGAAAAAGAAATGAAAAGTACCTGTGAATTCTTAGTGACGTGGCTTTAAATTACACGCATTACCTAAAATTTTGTTGTTTTTGTTAAAAGATTTTTCAACGGTACGTCCTTTTGGATCGGTATAAAAAACGCAGCGGTGTGAGTCGCGATAAAACGACTTGAAATTCGAGCGAATTCTTTGTATCGAATAAGCGTGAATTTGTGATAAAATATGCAAAAGGTTCAGGGATCTCTCGGGCGCTTCACTCTGTCTTGTGTTCGATATCGATTCGATATTACTTCAGCATTGTGCACCGTGAATAATATTGCGTTGTATCTTAACTATAATATATAATTTTGTTTCTTATATTTCACGAGAGAAACTTTGCTGCGGTGTTTATCTACAATTTTCTCTTATTCATCAAGATCGATGACACAAATAAAAAAATTAACGTACGATTATTAATTTGTACCACTTTGTAGTCGTCAAGTGTCTCACATTTTATCATTTAAAGGTATTTACGGTATATATATATATGTTGGGTGAAAAACATTTCAAAAAATTTATGCCATTTACCGTATTTATGTTGTAATAGTAGTTACCCTTTAGTCGTCGTTTACGCTTTTTTAATTTTCATCTCAAATGACTTTTTTTTTTTTTTAAACATTTTTATTGCACGATCTTATCGTACTTATTTATTATTTAGTAAACTGTTGGGTAATCGCGATTCTTCCCGGGCGATTGACCCCCTCGAAGGCTTCGTTACAAGAGGTTTTCGTTACTTTATATACGTAAAAAGTACAACGAAGGGTTCCCGCCCTTCGCGAGAATCGACATCACAGCACCAGCTGCAAGCATGCGCGTGTGCAAATTTTTTGTTTGTTTGTTTTTTTTTTTTCGCATAGAAAATAAAATAGCAGCGTAGGATTAGCAGCACGTGGCACATCTCAGCAAAAGAATTATTAATTTTCATGATCTCTTCTGAGCCCATTTGAGATCGTCGATTCGTGGCTTGTAGCCCGTTAATTTCTCAATAATATTCTCGAGAACGTACCAAAAACGCAGCTTCTCCAGCGGCCAATTTAACCAACCGGTGGTGATACAAAAATATGTCTCGTGAGGCGCGACGTGATGAACTCGGTGATGTCTTCGCGGCAGAATGATCCTGTGCTCTTGCAACCAAACGACCCAGCTCGGTAGACCGAAGTACGTGTGCGACCACTTGTGAATCTGGGCGGCAAATTTGTGAAATAACAGAATTTCATTAGCAAGTATTACATTCAAGTATCATGTCATCATACGTTTTTACGTACTCACCTTAAGGTGAGGCTCGATACTGACTCTTTACCTTAAAACTTTTCTCAACGCATTTTTCTCGAACCCACATTTTTGTAAGCACATCGGAAGAGTGAGGCTCACTGCGTGAATATGACACGAAGTGAGTCCCACAAATTCGACGACTTTTCAGTTAGCGTGAAGCCGAAAAAAAATGTGTTGGAATTTTTTTTTTTAGCACATACTTTCTTGCACTTGAAGGTCCCAATAGCGGTACTCTGTAGGTATTGAGCCTCATCTTAAGAGGATGCTCATTGCCGACGAAAATCACGTGACTGCAAGAGAGGCAGCACCATAGGGATCACACGAGAGTGAGAACGAGGGTATAGGGTCTTCTCCTAAGGCAAAGGTCCCCCTAACCAACCAGGAACCAGTATCCGGCAACCCTATGCTTTAATATAAACGGAATTATCGGTTTTTGGTTGGTTACCGGGACTTTTATCTTAGAAAAAAAAAAAATTACTGAACAGTATCCCGAGAGTTACGACTTTTGAGTTTAAGTATTTCGTTGAATCGACTCTGAACTTTGATCTACAGCTGTTATTTAATGTGTAAGTCTTTGAAAGAATTCTGCGTCTTTTTTATTTTCTCCCGGACACGTCGCTGCTAAAAAAAATACTTTTACTACCTCGTTGAGAAAGCTATGTCACGGTGAAATGTTTATTTATTTCTTTTTTCATGTAAACGTGTTCAAAATGTGTCAAAACGTATAGGAAATACATTTAGAATAATATCTAAACGCGTACGCGTGTGCTCGTGACTGCAAAATTGAAGCAATGACATTTAAAAATATTTTTAATTAAAAAAATTCTTTATTATTCAAATTTTGTCAAAGTTTAATTAATGTAATTACTAGCAGAATGGTAATAGCTCAGGTGCTCCTCGTTATCTTCCATTTTTCTGACAAAGCTGCCAAAATCCAGGCAAAATTGATCGTCATACTTGATCCTCATAGAGGTTTACAAATGGTGGGAAATAACGAGAAAGCAACGTGCAAGGTTCTACTTTCCATCCACGTTATCTAGATTTGATAATTGCCAAATGTCAAATGAATTGAATTGAGTAATGTCATAACATTAAATTGTACAAAGCTATAGTTGGAACAACGAAATACTTATTAGAACCACAACTGTGTTTTCTGTACACACGAGTTCATTTAATTAGGAAATAAGTTTTGCGTTTAATTATAGTTGTTTTTTGTTTTGTTTAAAGATCTGTAAGACACACTGTTTACCTGATTGGTCATTGCGACAAATATCGCCAGTTGAAACCAGTAGCAAGTCCATACGAATTTTCTTTGCACCTCAACCTCGGGTAGCGTGAGAAAATCCCACGTCATTTTGCTCAGAAAGGGTATAGTGACCATGAAATTGTCTCCGTTCGTTTCGATAAAATCGTGTCGAGTTATGCTCGTAGGATCGATATGATGTTCGCGGAAGGGCCTCAGGAAGTTCTGTAAACCGAGATGCAAAGAAACAATTAAGTGTTCCCGATGCTTCGATACCATTAACGTAACATCAAAACGCGATCATTACCTTTCCCAGAATCGGTAACTCTATCGATCCCCACGTGTCTGCCGCCCAGTGAACAAATCCAGATCCAAAGTCAGCGGTTACGATGCCAAAGAGTGCAGCGATCGCGATGGAGCTCAGATTTTCCAGCCTCAGACGAACAACGATGAATATCGAGTTGACTGCTACCAACGTTATGCAAATACCCACGCAAACGCACTCCTGTGTTCTTTTTCCTGTTTTTATTTTATTTAGTTATTTATCTACATTATTTTTTTTTCTCCCTAAACGAGAAAGCAGGAAGTATCTTTGAGTAAGTGGCCTTCGGTATACAAATACACCTCGAGCTACCGTTCAGAACGAAAGTAATGCCGATTGATAATGAAAAAAAAGCCGGCTCGAGTGAAGCGAGAGACACAAAGCTTTGAAACACGAGACGCTCGGTGGTAATTCAAACTGTTTGATATCATCATTAAAGTACTTTGACTGTGTCATCGTACGCGGTACAAACATCTTCGTGCCTCGAGTAATCTCGTCAATTAAGTGTCAGACTATAAAAAGGATATCGTAACGCTCCATTAGTCGAATCGTTATAAACTATTTTTTTTTTTTTTTAATACTGGATAGATACTCTTCTTTGACTGTGACAAAATAAATAATTAATCTAAAAACATTGTCTCGGCTCTGTCACGCCGTTTAATTTCCGTTATATTTCGTATTGAGGACGGCTAAAGGATCTACCCACTTACCGCCATCGTAGGCGTGTAATACACGGTTTATACGTCGCGTAAATTCACCAGAAAATCGTCTACCAAATACCGTTTAGTGTACGACGTCGCTGCCATTAACTACTGGTTTTTAGTAATCGATCATATGTGAAATACGAGTTTGCACGGTTTTATTATTTTTTAAAAAATCAACCGATAATCCGAAGTAAAATACTATTTCATCTTTTATACGAAATAAATAATTGCGCTATTATATAATGAAAGTGACGTAGATAAATATATCGTAATAAAATGGCAGTTTTACAAGTTGTAATATCATTGATAAAACAAAATAAAGATTGCCTTTTTTTTTTTTAAATTTGATTTATAATTTGTGTAAAAATCGCGTAATATGTGAGTTGCGCGTGATTTAAAAAAAGTGTTTGTTTTATTTTCCGTTGTTGTTTTGTTTAATCTCTAAGTAAATTGACGAATGTCCTTAAAAAGTGCATCCCACTCGGGTTAATCGGCATTTACACTGTAACTCGTTGGAAACTCACCGGTACTGTAAAGATTAGCGAGTTCCTGAGCCCCCTTGTGACTCGGTCCCCACCTCGGTACCGTGCGATCTTCCGTAGCTGTTCTCAGTACGACAGAATTGGCGTTAGGATCGTCCTCGAGCATCGAGTTCTCGTATATCTGACGATCGGTCTTTACGGGTGCGAGAAAATTCGTTGCCATTGTACAGGCGGCTGAAGCCGCTTGCTCCAGGTGAGGCACGGCCGAGCCTTCCATGTTATCCTTCTATACCTCGCGTTATTCTCGTTACTCGCGTAGCTTTGCGCGTTAAATTCCACTGAGATATACGCAATGACCTCACGCTGGTATCGTCAGCATGACTGGCGCGAGTGGACGATTACGACGTGGGAGTTGTCGTGCGTTTTCCTTCGCAAAATCGTGACGATACAGTCCAGAATAAAGCGTTGGTGCACGGCAGTTAGATCTGGCCGGTGTCATTCGTTTATTCCAGATACATACGTAGTACTACCACTTGTTTGCATTTGCTTACCGTCCAAGAGTAGATAAGAGCGTTATCGTCGAACAATTAGTGGAAGCCGTGAGAGTTTTCTCTCGTTATCCTTGGATACGTCGAGAGAGCACGCGGAGGGCATAACCGAAAGCGTGGATCCCGCGAGACGGTATTATTGCTTCGCAACGAATCAGTCGTGACGCATCGTGGATTATGTCTTACACCCTTTTATTTATAGGAACTCGAGATAGGATTGCTCGCTTTTTCAGGGACCACCGAGAGCGAGAGACACTTTTGTTTCGTTGCCGCGTTTCAAGCTTCTCAGGCTTATTGAATTTTCTGTTGGTGTCTTGATAAAAACCAGCGAACTGCGCTTTCCGTTATCGTTTGTTTGTAACGAAAGCAAATTCGGTCAAATTTAGCGTTATCGTTCGCGAATTAAATGATTCCTCTTTGATGCTGACGATACCGAATCTCTCAACTCGTGGTAGACGATTCTTCGAAGGTTCGACGGTGCTGACGGTCTGACCGACTGACCCTCCGGCGTGCTCCGCATCGATTGAGCATCGACATAAGAAAATTAAGGCTCGCGAAAGGACGATTCAAATAAACTCTGGCTCGTTCTTCGGCATCGCTTCTTTTACACTAAAAAAATGATAACGATATTGTTAACGAAAATTATTGAAACCTAAAAAAAATATTCAGTACAATAAAGTTTTTTGTTTATCGAAATTACTAAAAAATTTATTTAAATTGAAACGTTTTTTTGATTGTTTTTTTTTTTTTTGGCTCTTCTCATGCCTTTCTTTCAATACGACAAAGTCCAATAGCGATTTCCACTGAATACGCGTTTTAACGTGAAAAGATATAGAAGATGTATGCCCTGAGTGTATACTTATCTCTCTTGCTCACATTTATAGAAAACTGGACGCGGTGCACACTCTCGGTGCATCAGTGGAAACCGCTACAAGATTTATAACATGATAAAATGTTTAATTTTTAACTAGAAAAAAATTTCAAAGTGCATGATTTCTCGAATTTTCTTCTATTACTTTTAAACTGCAATACAAACTGAACTCTGAGCCTCTTTTTTAAGAAAAAAACTTATACGCAACGAAAATACCATCTTTCATGTATCCGCATCCACATTTCGTGTATATTTTCAACGGAAAATTGTATATTTAGCGTATAAATATATATTTAACCGTAATATGACGTTCGTAGCGTATACGTTTCGCTATATATGTAACGATATTTCTATCAATCTTACTCGTTCGTTTCTCCAAATTGACGTCAAAACGAAGACTAGAAAAAGACTTCCACACTGCATATTTACTCTTAATCTGTCGTGTTAACTTACAATTATAAACAAAACTTAACTCTTATCGAGTATCATGTTAAGAAAAAAAAACTTATACGCAGAGTACGAATTAAAATATATGTTTCATACATCTTAATCGAGATTGCGTGTATATTTTTTACGAAAAATTGTATATTTGGCAAACATGAACCCCTTCGCGGCGATAGCTTTGCGTCTAAGCCTGTAGCATATCGACGTCCCATGGCGTCAATGCCGCCCAAACATATTTAACCGAAATATAACTCGTGTTGCATAATTTTTCAGCTGTATGCACGAAGATATATTCGCTATATATCTTCCATTTATTGCCTCGCTGAAAAATCATATATTCTCAAGAATAATTTCGCACGCCGTGTGATCGATTTAAGCGAAGACATCGAAATATCTCGAAAAATAAGCATCGTACAAAAAAATGTCCCAGACGAAAAGTTAATATTTTTTAGAGTGTAATTCACTCGTGTTGGTAATTACACCGCACACGCCTCGCCCTTTTGAAGGGAGCGAGGGGTAACTTTGAAATCTCAAATGAGAAACCCCATTTTTTATTGCAGATTCGGATTCTACGCTACAGAATACGTAAGTTTTGTCCGAAAGTTTGGTTTTGATTCGTGATTGATGGCGCTATAATAGTTATCACGATTAATGATTTTAAAAAATCATGTTCATTCGAAGGATCATTCGAATAAATGGAATAAACGTAAAATACAGTCAGCGTCTAGTTAGGAATACATTTTTACAGTTGGATAACGATAAACGCTTCGGATCGTTGTCATTGTAATGATTTTATGACGAATTATCAATTGTGATAGTCCGATGCACCTGCTGAAAACTTTGCGCGTCGAAAGATCATCCGAGAATATATCGATGTTGAACAGGAATGTGCCTAAGCGGTTGTAACGACGCTTATCGTACCTCTGATGAGATCATGTTAATCGTCGAGTCCAGTGACGGTGATTTTCGCGACGTCTCGGGTGACTAATAGAATTTCTATAACATATTTGTCAGAGGTGCTTCCTTCTCGAGTCGCATAATATTTTTCCAAGTCGAAAAGTACCAATAAGAAACGTATCTATCCGTACCAGTGAATATAGTTGACCGAGCAAGTATAACAAGTTTGAAAAAATAGTGGTTGCGTGTCGGTTGAGCACGCAATACCGAGAGAGAGAGCGAAATAAAGTCTGAGGAAAAAATATCGAGTGTTATACGGGAGGCAACGTCGATAAAACAAAGTTTCTCAAAGGCAACAAAGGTTATAAGAAGAATTTCGTGCGTCCTGAGAAAAAGAATGAAATAAAAAAAATCGTTAACTGTAAATATTTGTTCATTTTATTAAAAAATATTGTCCGATGAATGGCCGATCTTTAAAAACGAGATATTTTAATTGTAAAACTCCCCGGGGACACGAGAAGAATTACGATAAAACGAAGATGGTTGGGCTGGGTTCGAAAATTCGATTACTCCCGGGAGACACGCGGAATGACAATAAAATAAAGACGTGGGAACTGGGCTCGTAAATTAAGTGTTCGCAAGGCGAAGGTTTCGACGAGCTTGCACGAGACCGAAAAATAAGTTACCGTCGCAGTGCGAATAAGCTCTTCTCTCGTGAATACACACACGAGATTCAAATAGTGGCAGAGAAGTCGATGGGTAGAGGGGCGAGGGAAGTTCGGAAGAGAGATGGATAGATAAAGATAGATAAACCGAATGAGATATATCGTAGCAAAGAACGCGAGAAAGAGAGAATACGACGGAGAGAAAAGAGACGAAGAAACGAGCGAGAGAAGGCGGACGAGGTCGAGGAAGTAGTCTCAACTCTATTAAGTGAGCTCGCGCGAGAATGAGTTACGAAAACGGTAAAGCACGATTTGAATTTGATATTTTGAAAAATATATTCGCAATGAAAATATGGTAACCAAGCGAGGACAGATTATTACCGAAGCCTCTCCGCAAATTTGCGCTTGTTTTATCAGAGAATCACGGTGACACTAGAGTTAAACCACTTCGCGATTGTGCGAAGATCCCTTTTTCTTCACTTCATTTAATTTTCTTACGTTGTTACGGAGGAACAGCAACGGTTGTACCACCACGAGCTTCCCTCGTTCGGTTCGTTTCTCTCCACTCTTCTCAACCCTTTTGTTATTTCCCTTTACGCAGCCTCTTTCGAAGGTAACACTTGCAACAGGCGCGCGATTATTAAGCTATCCGAGTGACACACACCTCAATCTCACGATTATGCGTAAGCACTGCCGGCGGACCGCCGTCCCTGAATCGTCGCGACGTCGTCCCGCTGTCTTAGCGCTGTGCACGACTCTTTTTTCAGTTAGGAGAGCCGCGCGTTCTCGTTCCGCTTGTACTTCCAATAGTATGCGCTCATATACGCACGAATCGTCGAGCACCTTATACACGGAAAATAACGCATACACAGACGCACCGTGAGCCATTCAGGCACGCAAGCACACACCCCACACAACGATCAAGCACGCGCGACAGCGACGCCGACGACGCCCAGCGTCGCGACGTTCGCAGCGCCGTCTTACGGCATTATCGCACCTCGATGTCTCTCCGTACGGGCTCTATCCACTCGCGAATATTTTCTTCAGTAGTATAAGTGAATATTTGGCCAGTCGATGCCAAAATCGGACATGTTTCTGGTATTCCTAAACTTTGGCATCGTCTTAGCTGCTGCTTTAGGAATTCCAGGGACGGCGGAGGTTAATGCACCACTCATCTATATAATCACGGCTTGAAAGGTCACACGATTGAGAACGTAATTCCCGTATTATTATCCTTCCTTCGGAAAAAGTCCTTTCGTGGTATATGGATCGTCGAGCACGTGGAAGAGAAAACGGATTTCCGAGAATCATCGTTATTACACGATTCAAGTTTTGTTATAATCCAACTCGGGGTTGTACATGACACGCAATTTGCTGGAACGATAACGATTTAACGATCCGTAAACCGACGATTGTCGGTGGGTCGAATGATAAAAAATTGATTGACCGCGTGTGTCCTATCTACGTTCTACGCGTCTTCTTTTCATCGTCGCCTAATCTTTCGAAAATCAATGCTCGGGCTTCTGACATCTTAATAAATATAATGAGAGAAGCCAATTCTCGCTTGTTGGCATTGAGAATTCAAGATCGTCTGTTCATCGAGCAGAGAGAAGGGAGACGTTAAAATATAGTTGAAATAAGAATAAATCTACGACAAAAAAATTTGTAATATTTCATTCAAAAAGATTAAATTATATTATTAAGATTATTCATTGTTGTTATTATTGTTTATCATCAATTTTTTTAAACCTTTATTTCTAGAGTACACCGATTCAGTTATATTTTTTCTTCGATTATTGTATAAATTATATTTTAATATTCGTATGGGACTCGATTGATTTCAATAACGCGCAATAATTCATTTTTTATTTTCGTACAGTGTGTTGGGCTATCGTAGGTTCAGCTTATCGTCGAGATAAACATAATGTGTAACGCGCGTCTGTCTACAGACCTCCATAACTCCTTGCCAAATTTCCCCTTCGAAGGAATATACATCCACGTGTTGTCGTCAATCAGGATTTAACTATTTTCAAATTGCTGTCCGGTAACGTAGCTCGCATTTCGTGATTGTACATAGAAACGATAAAGCAGAGCTTCGGTTGGATCAATTCATTGTACGATGCATTCGCGACGAGTTCGTTGACCTTTAGCAGCTCGAGACGAATCGTCGTTGCAATACATACATCCGGTCTTGTCTGGTTTCAATAAAGATTTCACTTAGTACATTTACATGTCTCTCTCCTGCTCTCTCTCTCTCTCGTCCTTTCCTCTACTATCGCGAGTTTTGATCTTCGGTGAAAATTGAATCCAGTTTGATCTGCTTTCGATGGTAAATCTTTTCCGGAATCGCTTAACGTGCATTGATTGTATGGCGGACATATAGAGAAAGCGAGCGAGAGAGAGTGACATAGCTTTTACAAATAGTTAAACATTTAATAAATAATTACGTACAATATATTAACTACATTTGAACAAGAGTCGCACACGATGCGCTGACAAACGATAAAAGTAGTTCATAATTTGATTGAGAAGAAAAAAACCTACAATTAGCTACCGTGCTTAGAATATCTCATTAGAACTATTTGAATCTCATTAAATAGACAGAAAGCCCATTGAAAACTAATCGGTTTCAATCGGTTTCAATGTGGTTTTTTTGTCCGTTTAGTCGGTGGAATTTTTTTTAATCAATGAAATTTTTTAATCAGGGTAACCACTAATGGTCCGGTACGTCCGACTGGAATGTTGTGACTAATTGTAGATTTTAGTTTTATATTCTTTTATCATGACCAATGCAAACTCCTTTCTTTTTTGTATTTTACGCTTACGGGATAAAATTACCGAAATGTAAACGTATGAGCGAGATTTCTTTAACCAGACAATCCCTCACTTCATAGAGATGGACGATTTGTAGCCGGTTGGAATTCACACGATTTGTAATCATATACGGCCGCTTACATCATCCAATAACCTAGCCTCAAAAGCCTAGAGGAACTTTCGCAAAACTTGTACGACTCTATTGACCTTGACTCGATCACCAAGTTTTAGAAGTTACGTATTAATACGCACGTACTGTGTACATCACTCGATAATTTGTATTTGGCGACTCGTCGTACGTGTCGAGGACATTCAGCACACGTGTGCTTCTCTACACACACAGTTAATCGTAAATACAACAAAAATAATAAATTAAAGCTTATGATAAATCCTAGATAAAAATTGCGATTGGTCGATAGATCAATCGGATAATAATATCTGTTCTATGATGTCCTATGCATTAGTTAAGATAACCGATTGTTTAATTGCGTCAAACGATTAATCGGTTGACACAGATTCCTTGGGTAATGGAAAATAATTATTTTATAACGAATGTAGCATATGGTATTTGAGAAATGTCACCGACGGGTGACATCCGCACGAGGAATTGCGAAAGTAATATATCCGGATTAATTTGTGAAGCCACCGTGAAGTCATGTACACCTCGCGCATAAAACTATATTGCGCGTAGACAGATTACTGACGAGTAAAACAGTTAGAGGAATGGCCCGTTAAAAGCAGACGATCGTCGTGCAATTGGCTACAACGCTGCGTGTTAATTATAAAATATACCACACCGGCTCGTCTGTGTTCCTAACGTAGTTTCGTATCCCAGAATTCCGAGCATGTTACGTCCGCATATTAAGACATTGTGCCGGTATGGCCTGTTGAACCTATCACTGTACCGGTAACGTTTCAGCACATTTTGGTAGCCTCACGATGTTTTGGATCCGTGCCGGCACACTCCTGGTTTAAACACGCAATGCCGTCACAATGGCGTCAGATGCGGACGTAGATAAATGCATTCTATCGACACGAGGATGATTATAAAACGTTAGAACGTTTGTGTCACGAGACAATTTTTTAAAATTCAAAACCAAATATTATCATGTTGTTATATAAACGATCATTGCAAGGTTGAAGGGGATAATATGAAGCTTTTCCTAGGAGCCTATAATTTAGCTCAGCCATTTTGAAATGTCATTCCATATAGACTCGGTTTCGATGGACACAGGTTCGGCACCTGGTCAACGGTTTGTCAAAAAAATAATATATAATCGATACAAGGCTATCGTAAATATCCCAACTTATCAAACGGTAAATGATCATTCGTCATCGCTGAAAGTATAACGACGCTGCGTGCGAACATAATTGATCACCCGATATTATGTTAGACGCAATATTGTGGAACAGGTGTGTCTTTTAACGAACGGTGGTCGATTGCAGACTTCACAGGCTCTAGGAGAATACGTAGCCAGTGCGGATACGAGTTATAGACGACACGAATATTTTATAGAGAAAACACAATAGACCCCGTGCGGAGAAGGAGGCATGAGGTGGTTGAGAATAAGCAGACGGGGTGGAGAGAGCAGAGGGAAAATAGTAATATAACTCGTAAATTTCTAAGCTATCTACCGTACTGCTCACTATTATACATATGTAGCGCTTGGTTATATTACTATTGCGTGCTTTTAAAAGTGAGAGACTCGTACACGTGTAAGCTACCTCGTGTTGTACAAATTAAGGTACACGAACATAGGAGCAAAGAGCGTATTATAGGGAGTGCTTGGCCTACAATGCCGACCCCCCCCCCCCCTTCTCTCTCTCTCTCTCCAACAACATTAGTCTTGCACGAAACGCAAAATAGAAAATGTAACTTGCAACCATCGAGTCGTTCACTCACGGAGTATCGAATGAGCTCCATTATCTTTTTCTACTCCGAATTCCAAGGTTCCTTCAATTGTTTACCATTTAAACGTATACACAACACGTGTTAAACGGTGTAGACTCGAAGACGTATCTCGCTTGTGATTGTCATATATTTTTATGGTGTATCAAAATGTCAGTGGACAATTTTTGTTACGACGAAAAAAAGCGCTGTTTATTTATTTACGGTGTAGTTACGAGAGTTTGTTACTTTTTTTTTTATCTGTGTTCGATTTATTTTTGTTATACGCTAGGTTCATACCAATCGCAGTGCCACAGATCTCTTTTTCATTTGCACAGATATAAAAGCGATAAGATACCACAGATTAACTCCAAAATTGGTCGATAGGTATTATACACGAGGGGATTTAGAGTATAACGAACGTATGCGTACGTTTTTACGGTGTAATTCAATACGACTCAGAATTACCGGTATTTCTATTTAAAAATCTCATTAATCAAGGGAATATTGTATTCTCGTGAAGGAATTTGCGTTAAAGTTTGTCCCGATGATTACGGTAAAAGCGAAGGGATGACCCAGGTATAGATGCACTGCGTTTTCATATCGATCCTGGTTTATAAGAAAATTACGTCGCAGATAGTTGGTTAAGGGAGTGAATTTATAAGGCGCGCTTTATACGAAACACGAGAACGTCGTTAGGAAATATGAACTTGAACTTTGAACTCTTCAATGTGCGGTGCGCGGTGTGACATTGCGACAACCTGGGCGAGAAACAACGGCGACATAGACAAGGACGATAAGAATAGGACATTAGTACGATGGACATCAACGCTTTGATACTGAAATGTAATTTACTTGCTGTCCAGCTTGAAATATGTCGCAATAAATTCTCAAAAGATTCCATAGATTCGTTTTTTTTTTAAATTGAAATTATATCTTTAAATAAATAAATAATAATAATAACGAATGTCGAATGTAACAAAGAGTAATGTGTCAATAAAGATATTTGTAACATTTCTATGATTATTATTTATTGGAATACATTCATTGTAAAGTTCAGATTTACGAAATCAAACAAATGAGCGTCCTTAAATTACGTTCATATCTGTGAAAAACCAATAGTTTCAAATTGTTTACACTGAAAAACGAATTATCCTTTAATTGGTCATTGCTGCTTAAATGAAAAGATGGATAATCAACTCAATAACAATTGCATTACAAATGATTCATTTCCGTTTATCGTAGGATTAGTGATAAAACACGAGTTTTACGAGCTCGAACAAACGCGACGTATAAACTTATTTACTGCAAAGTCGAACGAATAGTTTTTAATAATGTATCCTCTTGAGAGTTTGCTATCACCCTTCCTTCACCCTTAACACGGTAACCATCTCAGGTCCACCGATTTCATTAACGTCTATCATAATTTTATCGGTAAAACATTTGTAACATTTGTAACATGTCTATGATTATTATTTATTGGAATACATTCGTTGTAAAGTTCAGATTTACGAAATCAAACAAATGAGCGTCCTTAATTTACGTTCATATCTGTGAAAAACCAATAGTTTCAAATTGTTTACACTGAAAAACGAATTATCCTTTAATTGGTCATTGCTGCTTAAATGAAAAGATGGATAATCAACTCAATAACAATTGCATTACAAATTATTCATTTCCGTTTATCGTAGGATTAGTGATAAAACACGAGTTTTACGAGCTCGAACAAACGCGACGTATAAACTTATTTACTGCAAAGTCGAACGAATAGTTTTTAATAATGTATCCTCTTGAGAGTTTGCTACCACCCTTCCTTCACCCTTAACACGGTAACCATCTCAGGTCCACCGATTTCATTAACGTCTATCATAATTTTATCGGTAAAACAATGGTTTCAATCTCTCCCTCTCCCCCTTAATCCTAGATCCGAATAGAAACAATTGTTCAGATGGAGATAAATTTAAAAAAATAAAAAATAATTTAATTCCTACAATTATTTACATCAGAATCTGTAGATTTTTTTACATAATCAACATACAGTTATCAAGAATCAACCTTAAGGGGTTTTTGATATGATTATTTCGACCGATAATATAAAAAAAATCGTTTTTTTTTTTTCTGAAATTGACGATGAAGAAGCCACCACTCTATAAACAGCAGAACAAAATTCATTCTTTTCGAAACTTGTTGACTCGTTCGGAAATTCAACTACAATTATTAACTATCGTTAATTTATTAATAATTACGTAAGGATAAAGTATAGATTCGAACGCAATGAAAATCAATGTCCTCTTTGATTGTGAAACTATTTATGCCGAGCAGTGACGTATACGTAACTTTAATAGTAATATTCTTTGACGACTGCGTCCAATTCTACGAAAGATGGCAGAGGTATATATTAGATATGGCACGAACGCATCATAATAATCGACTCACCCTCGAGCGCTATCCGTTGGCAGAGCTTCACAGGTGACGCAACGACATAGTTAATTCATTCACATTTTCCCGGCACGTACGTGGAATTCTATTATACTTTAACATCCGGTACCTTTTACGTCGACAAATAATGGTTCCTCACCAGTGCTACAACTGCCCGAAGAGACACTGATAAAAGCTTGCTATCTCTGAAATATGTATCACGTCGATCGAACGTCCTATACCGCAGCGTTGCGATATATACCATATATCTCTTCTAAGCTAAAAGGTATAGATGCAAGTAATACATATAAACTAGACGCTATACCGCACATTTTTATTGGCTGTACCTTCGCATCGTGTTTTTATAGCTCAATGTGTACGATATTAAAAATTCTCGTTCCTTTTTCCTCAATATGGCGAGATGCTTCGGTCAACGTTTACGATAATGCGCCTGTTGATAGGCAACCTGATGCCCCTTGAAACGTATCTGCCGGCTTGTCGCCAGTGAACTTTGGTAAAGGAGGTTGCGATTCTCCGATAATGAGACTTAAATGCGAATGATACTCATTCACTCCGGAAATGATTCACATTGCTCGTGCCAAAATATTAATGCTCCAACGAATGATAGCATCTCTTGTTCGTTCATTCATCAGATGCATGGGATAGTGACAGAGGAGCACGTGGAGAGGAAGAGAGAGAGAGAAGAAGAGAGAGAAAAAAAGAGAGCGGAACGCAGTGTCGCCTAATACCACGGACAGTTGCGGCACAAGTTGGGTGTTACTCAAATTATTGGCTCGATGAAATCTTATTAGATAACTGAGACTGTCACGAGCATTTGCAATGACGATCACGCAGTGTTGTGATCTATAATAATACACGACGGAATAATCGAATCGAACTTGTTTGCTTGATTCGTAGACGGTAAAGCGATTTTATCCGCTCTCTGCGACGCACGGTACGTTTGCAATGTTTTTAAAAATATTGTTTCTTTCGTCTCGGTTGATGTCAGTGCTTTTGTGATGTATTCCCGAATATTTTAGGAATAATAATGAGACTGTCAGTTTTCTGTGAAAACGATAGCGTCCTACTTGTAGGAGAAGGCAATTTTTCGTTCGCCGTATCCCTGGTCGAACATAACCTGCCCATTGCAATTACAGCGTCGTGTTACGATTCTTCCGTCAATCGAGCTAGCACGAGAAAAAATCTTGATTTCCTAAAGGCTCATGGTCAGTATCTGATAATTCTCGTTGCTGGAAGTTTCTTCGTGTGAAAGATTTGTAGACCTCTCGTTTCAGGGATTCGCGCATTGTTAGGAGTCGACGGAACCAGACTGTCGGAGAATCCAGTGATCGGTACCGAGCGCTTTGATATAATTATCTTCAATTTTCCACACGTCGGGGGTAAAATGCGGATTGAGAAGAATCGCGAATTGTCGATGAAATTTTTTGTCTCTGCCGAAAAGTCGTTGAAGACGGAAGGATTGGTTTTGATGACTCTGTGCAATGGGCAGGGTGGAACGATCATGGATCGTCCCGGAAGACGTTGGGACGATAGTTGGAAAATCACTGAAATGGCTGCGTATGGCAATTTTATTCTAAAATCTGTCGAGCCTTTTCATTTTGTTAATTTTCAAGATTACACATCCACCGGCTATAGAAGCCTGGACAAAGAATTTGATGTAAAAAATTCTTTGACTCACTTCTTCAAGAGAGTTCAGCCTCCCTCTTCCATGGATCTTGCTCCGTCGATTAAATTGGATTCTTCGAAATTGGAAAAACAACTAGGAGAAATTACGTACCGGAATGTATTGCCTGCTCGTTCGATCGATGCAGATTCCTTTTGCCCGTCTCTTTACAAATTTGATACAACATTTTCCGTTACACCAGACTTCAAAGAAATTGAGCTCTACACAATTTTGTACAATTTTGCTGGTCAAATTATAAAGAATGTAGAATTTGTTAGATCCTACAGATTTCCTGGTACAGACAAAGTCACGAGAACTTATAGAATAAGTTATCACTCTGACGATCTACCTCTGTATAGGGAAAGAATAATTGATATTCACGAAAATATTGTAGGAAAAATATTAGAGAATCATCTGAACGTTGTTGTCACGCGATGAATCAACGATCTATTAAATAAATTGTCCAATTGTTATAAAGTTTGTAAGATTAATAAATTATTTTAAGCTTTACAACAAAGTCCCCTGATTACAGATGAATTGTCTAAGACGTCTTCGACCCGCGATGATATACAACGTGATATGCAAGCAAGAAACTATAAATCCTATCTCGAGCGTTGCATTGGAATATTTGCCGATTCACAGCCAGAACCGTAGATCGTTAAGGCACGCCGTTTATCAAGACAACGATGAACCCACAGCCATAGCGATGAGAAGCTTAAAACCAAAGTCACAGAAAAAAACGCTGCATTTTTTCGTTGATATGAAGCAAGTGAAGGTGTCGGGAGGCAACGGCGGGGACGGAGCGATAAGCTTTATGCGATTGTGGGTAAATGATAGGGCTGGACCGGACGGAGGAGACGGTGGTCACGGTGGACACGTAATTTTCGAAGTAAGCTCGATATTATACATAATAACTCTCGATCGTCCGATATTCATGGAAAGCCATGGAATGCAATATGTTATTCCACTCCGTGTCAGGTATCGACGGACGTAAAGGACCTCAATCACGTACAAAATCAGAACAAAGCGGACAGCGGTGAAAAGGGAGGTAGCAAGGATTGCTATGGAAAAAATGCAGATCATAAGATAATCAAAGTTCCTATGGGCACTATAGTGCGAAATACAGATGGCGATATTATAGCCGATCTCGACAAGGCAGGAATGATGTTTATAGCTGCTCGGGGTGGTGCGGGCGGCCACGGGAATCGTTTCTTTGCCTCCGATATTCAACAGTCGCCTCTGATCTGCGAATACGGGGCACTGGGAGAAGACAAACAGTACGCCCTCGAATTGCGAAGTATGGCTCACATAGGACTGGTAAGAAAATGATAATTTACGAATGATATCCGATCAAATTATACAACATTTTTGTTTGAATACGAAGGTGATGTGTGTAGTGTTGTAACGACTGAACCGCCATGAGTGTGAGTGAAATAGATAAAATAACGGTTGCGGTGAAACAAGAGAGAACGTCAAAAACGCGTAGGACATTATGCTTGTACAATTAAAATAATGAAATCATAAGAGAAATAAGCTAAAAGTTTTATTTCGAATAACAAGCGATGTTCATGTTTGGTTTGTACGGTTACTCGCTGATATCACCTTTAAGGGGAAACTCAAGTCACGTGGCCTAACGTCTGTGGTGGTGTGGCTATCGATATTTCGAATAAAAGCAAAATTTTACACGAAGCACAGCACGCAGGGCTATTGTGCAAAACTCGTTTTTTTTTTATTTTTGACTCGGTTTTTGATACCGACTGAATAGGTTTTGGCGAGGCGAAATCTGTTCAGTCGGTAACGCAAAGTATATTCCAAATTTCTTAGCCACTTTTGATCTATCTGTTGAAATCCGAGAAAGTCGCCCTCTGTCGACTTCGAAATTCTGCAGTTTATTATTCTCGTCGTTTATTCGAAAGATCATTTGTGACGGAGTAATTCGCAACAGGCAAATTTGGCTGTATCTCTCGCACGTACGACGATCTTAGAGAAACAGACGATATGTAGCATATTTTTTTGATATATCAGTGTACGCATAACAATCTTGGATATCGATATTGCTAAATTTTATAATATTTTTAGCAATGTACTATGAACAACATCGCCATAAAACGTTGATTTCTTCTAAAGATTGGTTTACCGAACGCTGGAAAGAGTACTTTGCTGCGAGCGATATCCCGAGCGAGACCGAAGGTAGCTTCCTATCCGTTTACGACTTTAAGGCCTCACGTGGGAATGGTCTTGTACGACGATTACGAACAAATTGCCAGTATGTAAAAATCGTAATAATTTTTTTTAGTATTAGAAGGCTCACTTAGAGTTTTTTTCAGTCGCTGATTTGCCCGGTCTAATCGAGGACTCTCACAAAAATCAAGGCCTCGGCATAACTTTTCTCAAGCACGCCGAGCGATGCGCAGCACTTTTATTCATAATCGACGTCAGCCTCGACGAACCGTGGCTGCAGCTTGAGACGTTGCAAAACGAGATCGATCAGTTCAGCGAAAAGTTGGGTCAACGAGCGATGCTCATCGTTGCTAATAAAATGGATTTGCCAGGAACGGAGGTAAGATTCGCGAATTAATTGCTTCATTCACAAAGTCTAAACAATCGTTTTTTTTTTTTTTGCTTTTTAGAAAAACTTGAAATTGCTCCGAGAAAAAGTGAGACTACCGATCGTCCCGATATCGGCGAAAGTGGGTATGAACATAACGAAACTGTTAAACGAAATCCGACAACTATACGACCGAGAACTTAATGAGAATACCAACGAAAATACAGAAGATACCTCATAATCATATATCACATTGTATTATATCAATTTCGTTACAAAAAAGCAGTAATCTCTCATTAAAAAAAAAATGCACATTGACTCATAGAACGGAACCTTTAAGTGGCTTCTTGCAGAGTTTAAAGTCCGTGAGGATGGCAGCAGTCTCGGGGCGATTAAGAATTGTTTCGAACCATCTGCTCAAATTTTCAAACTTTCTTCTGGCCTTCGCGTCTAAAATGTGCTCGTAGAGCGGTAGCAGACTGCTGAACACGCAGAGATCAGCGAGGCTCGCACGCTCACCGACGAGATAAGTTTTCGTGAGTAACACTTGATTCAGAGCCTTGAGAGTTCGAAGAAGATCGTCTTTGGCGGCTTTGCTGCAATCGTTCGATATTTTTGGGGAGTCGACTCCCAGGGAAGGCACTATAGTGATGACGATCAACGGAAATACTTCGTTCTCCGCGTAGCTGATCCACTGAATGATTTGACTCAGTGCGAAGGAATTTTTATCGTTTCTAAGTTCTGCGTTAGCGAGAAAGAATGCTATCGCCGAGCAGTCGCGCAGTTTGATTCCCTTACCCTCCAACAAGATTTCGCACGATTCTTCACCCTTTTTCGCGTTGTCCGTCTTGACTATTAATTTCTTGCCGCTCCATCGAGCGACTATCCGAGCGCAGGTTCCCTTTACGCTATTCTTTGTTGTATAGAGAACTAGATTCTCGACACCTTTGGTACACGAAGGCTCGCTAATAGCCTTCGACGCTCCGCCACCGTCTATGCAAACGAAGAGTAGAAATTCTAGGCTTTAAAGTTCACCTCTGAGACATGACCACGGCACTCTCAAATCATAAATCTTTATTCGTGCAGATTGGACATAATGGTTAAACTTTTTTTTTGTATAAAAAAATAAATTTTCTGTGGAATTTAAAAAAAAAAGTGGGGTTTCATGCTCCTTTACCTGTGGTTTCCGTACCGAGTTTCACGTTTGCAAAGTCCCGAGCAATTTCCAATGCCTCTTTCAGGCATCCGAAGTTCGTACCGGACGCTTGAGCGGATTCGGCCTTACCACCGCCTTTTCCGTTCATCAAGGGAGCAATCGACTGAATCCATTCGTTTGCCTTGAGCCCATTATTGACTGCGCTCTATGAACATTTAATATTTTAAATATTTATTATATTGTTTAATATTGAGTGAAGTTAGCGGGTCGGGGTTGATTAATTCATTTTTCTCAGGGTTTACTTCAACGACCAAGTTAGCATACTCTACGATTGATTTTAAAGTGTGCTTCAATAACGAAAGAAACACTTCTTTCCCAAGTATAACCTTTGGGCTAACGATCATAGCCCTCTTTGGATAGTCTTGCTCCATATTTACTATGTAAGAAATTAACCTAATAATCATGCGTCATAGTTATTTAGCAATCACCCATCGTTAGAGCGTATCGGATTGATCGTCGAATCAATGAATTCTTTAATATTTTCCAATTGTTTAAATATTGTCTTTTTGCTACAATCAATTGGAAGTTTGCAATATTTTCTTTAACGGTTACACAAACTTACCTTAGACACAGCGCTAAGTGCAAAGATCTTTTTGGCATCAATATCTACGCTCAAGAACAAGGCGCTTGTCTCTGGCGATATCGCTTTAACTTTCTTTAGCGCAAGATCAAGCGCTTTCGTGTTGCTAAAAGCCTGGAGCTCTTCGACGAGAATCGGCGTTCCCACTTTTGTCTGTATGAGCTGAGAAGCGGCTTCAGCGACATTGTTGGCGATTGCTGCTTTCGCAGTTCGCTCTTTATCGTCGAGAGTCTTTTTCAATGCCTTCAGAGTCGATCGCATTTCATCCTTTTTCCAATAAGGAATCGTGGCATGAGACGCATCCTCTGTGAGCTCGATGATTCTCTTGACGTGCTCTTTCGCGTCGACTCCGGTATCATCCGCGTTCACTGCCGCTTGAATATTGTTCAAACGATTCTGTAAAAGCTCGGCTTTCTTGAGAGCCTTCGTCGCTTCGGGTCCGGTGAGAGCAACGATACGTCTTATGCCTTTCGCAATCGCCTCTTCACTCGCAATCACGAAATCACCGATGTGGCCCGTATAATGTAAATGCCTGGAATAGAAAAATAAATTAAGCAAGAGGATGCAAGAGAGATAGAATTGGAAAAAACGAGAACGAGTCGTTCTGCAGAATTGCCAGGCAGAGAGCAACGTTCTCGGATTTTATCCGATGGCTCAACGGTGATGAAGAAATTAAGATTACAGTTTTTGTTATCGACCGAGTATAATACGACATCGCTTTAAGACGATGTGACACATCGACGGAGTTACCGTATTTGTTAAAATTAAAAAAATTTCTGAGAAAATAGGGAATCTGTAATTTTTCGATTCAGTCGGTATGTCACACCGCATTGAAGTAAAAGTACCTGAACAATTGTTAAGAGGTAAAAATTGTATTACTCACGTTCCTCCGCAGAATTCGACGCTGGTCGTTGTTCCTACAAAGCCTTGAGGATCTTTTTCCAGGAGATCAACGGGCACTCCCATGCTGACTACTCTCACTGGATCAGGATAAGTCTCTTCGAACATAGCGCGAAGTCCTTGTATCGTTTTCGCAATAGCCAATTTGCTCTCCTTTGCGTAAATTTGCTTATTGTCTTGCACTATACTGTTAGTGAGTTGTTCAGTTTTCTTTATCTGTACCGGCGTCATAGCTCCTTTGTTCGTAAAATCAAAGCGCAATCTATCGGGCGCGACTAGCGAGCCCTTTTGATCAGTTTCCGTGCCAAGTACACTGCGTAACACGTAATTAAGCGCATGAGTAGCGCTGTGATTGTTCATTACCAATCGCCTCCGAGCGGTGTCAACGTTGAGATTAACTTTATCTCCTTTCTTCAGCGTTCCAGTGCCCACTGTTCCTATGTGCAACACGTAACCGCCTCGTACTTGCACGTTCGTAACACGAACTTCGGTATTCTCGTCCTTGGGACACTCCGTGACTTTTACAAGAAATCCCTCATCGTATATCTGTCCGCCTTGCTCGGCATAGAAGCTCGTTCGGTCAAGAAGAATACCGACTTCGTCACCGGACGAAGCAACGTCGACGAATTGCTTAGACCGGCGAATTGCAATGACGACACTGTCGCAAGGTTTTAAAATATACTCAGCATTTTTATCAGAAGAATTCGGCACGTAATTGTACTTGAAGGAATCATCCGTCGGTGGTACTCCTTTGCTTTGCAGTTCCGTGATTGCGTGCACGTCCAAGTTTATTTGATCGTCGATACCGCCTACTTTACTCTGCGACGCAATCTAAACACAATAAAGAGATCAAATATTGTTCTCCAAGTTCTGTCTACTCTTTTAATAATGAATTTGGATCGATGAACAAATCGTTGTTCGACGAGCCCCATAAAAATCATATCAAGTTTTACTTTTTTGGGTGATATGCTAGACCAATTGAGTCATTTAGAGTGCGATTGAAATAACACGATTGGCGAACACGAAGGAGCAAACGAAACCAACAGAAATGTGTAGCACATCGGGTTAACGTGATATGTTATTCTTTGTTTGTCTCTCTCAGATCAAAATACGCGTCAGAGAGATAAAAAAAATGTCCTATCGCAAATTACTCTTCCGCGATTTTTTAGATTATAAAGAGAACCGATAAATTGTAGATTCGCAAGACGAAGTTCACCGTTCTAGTCGTTTATCCAAATGATCTATTCCAAATATTGTAAATGAATCAGAGTTAATTAAAATTCAAATCAATATCTTGGATTTGCCAACTTGATTGAGATATGCTACATTCTCTGAATTAAATAATTTAATGATTGTCTTCAATTACCTGCGCTAACTTCTTAGACTCCTCGTAACCCGCCATATCGATCAAGAGACCTTTTTCTTCGGTCATCAATTGCGTGAGATCAACGGGAAATCCATAGGTGTCGTACAATCGCCACGCGACTTCGCCCGGTAAAATCTTGGTATTATCAAGCTTTGCGATTGTTCGATCAAGGAGATTTCTTCCGCGCAAAAGAGTCTTGAGAAATTGGGTCTCTTCATCGTTTATTATGTCGATTATAGATTGATGATCCTTGGTCAACTCGGGAAATACATCTCCGAGTAATTCTACTACAACGTTTACGAGAGATCCAAAGAAACCGGGTTTCCCGTTAAGTTTCTCAGTCGCGTACCGTACCGCTCGTCTCAAGATTCTTCTCAGCACATACCTGAACCAACACGAATGGAATGTAAAAAGTAAATAAATAAAAGAGAGGTATTCGTGAAAAATAAAATCAGAAAGAGATAATTACCCTCTGCCAGTGTTGTCAGGCATTCCACCATCTGCAAGCGCTATAGTGATCGTACGAGCGTGATCCGCGAGTACTCTGTATGCCATATCAATGCCATCCGCGTCGACATCGCCGACTCTTCCCTGATAAGCCGGCGCACCTGTGCCTTTTTGAATCGCATTGAACAGAGGAACGAAGAGATCGGTATCGTAATTAGAGCGTTTGTTCTGAATTACGGAGACCAAACGCTCCAAACCAAGACCGCAATCGATGTGCTTCTTCGGCAGACTTCGGAGAGAGCCATCCGATTCTCTGTAAATCATAGATCAATTAAATATCCAGCAAAATATTCCACGGGTACTTCACGGTTTTCATTCGTCTGTCTCCAGTAAAAAGGTTTTAAAGGACATATGCATTTTGAGTAGCGAAAATTTAAATTCTAAACATAAAAAAAAAGAATTGCGTCTAAGGACGAAAAAGGATTTTTATTGTGTAGGATTTTATGCCTTCGGGAATGAGATTTACCGGTTAAATTGTATAAACACGAGGTTCCAGATCTCCAGTACATCGGGATCGTCCATGTTGACGAGATGAGCGGCTTCCCGATCGCCGATTCTATCGTAGTGCAATTCGCTGCAAGGACCGCAGGGTCCGGTCTCGCCCATTTCCCAAAAGTTGTCTTTCATGCTTCCTGGCAAAACGTGGGACAGCGGTACTCTGCAATGATTTTAGATTCGGACAATCGTTTTCCTATGCTTGGCGTTTAAATTTTTAATCGTCAATCATTTACCCGAGGGAGAGCCAGAGATCTTTGCATTCCGTATCCGGAGCCAAACCGGCTTTTTCATCACCGCCGAAGTAAGTTACGTACAAACGATCTCCGGGTAACTTGAGAACGTTCGTCAAGAATTCCCAAGCCCACTGGCACATTTCTGTCTGCAAAGAATCAAAAATTTGTTTTTTTTTCTCCTGCTTTTGCTCAATGAATAGAAACTTGATAAATAAATTAATTAATTAATGGATACAATCAAATTAAGGTGATCCGACGCATTCCACAAAGTGCAATTCAATTTATTTGGAGCCAGTTAATATTTTGGACAAAAGAAAAATTAACTTTGCTTCGTCTACTTTGCAGTCTAACGGAATTTGCTTTTTTTCTAATTTATTAAAATGCCGTTTTCTTACTTTGAAATAATCCCCAAAGGACCAGTTGCCCATCATCTCGAAGAATGTGTGATGATAGACGTCCTTGCCAACATCGTCCAAATCGTTATGCTTTCCGCCAGCTCTGATGCACTTCTGAGTGTTGACCGTTCTCACCCACTTGGACATATCACTGTTGGGATCCACTGTACCCAAGAAAATAGGCTTGAACTAGAATTTCAATAAACTATTGTTATCGACAAAAAATCAATAAGAAAATTATTGTATTAAGCACGAGGGAGGTTTACCTGGTTCATTCCAGCATTGGCGAATAGCAGCGTAGGATCATCGTGGGGTATCGTAGAACTGGAGTGAACATATTCATGATTTTTACTCTTGAAGAAGTCTATATACGCTTGCCGAATCTCTTTAGCTGTCATTGACACCGTCATCTTGAGATTTTTTTCTAAATAAAAACAAATTAAATCTACCAAATGATATATTTTTTTTAAATTAATTTGTATCACTACTTATACCATATGGTTAAAAGCTCGAGACCACGAGCTCATATTTGCAAAGTAAATATCCCAACGGTGATAACGCGATTATAAATTATTGTTCCAGATTTAATTACCTCCCAGGCCGGTTTAAGTCGATCGAGAAATGACCACGCGGTCAGCTTAAATTGCGGACAATATCTATACCGTAAAACAGCAGTCCACGATAGTAAGATCGAGACTGAACAGGCCGTTCGAAAATATTTCACAGGGAAAACTCACGAAATTGGAGCTCGTACGTAGCATATGTACTTACGGTATGTCCTGGTGTTGCCTGCTCCCCCAGCAAGAGTAAATGAACTTCACCTGGACCGGTCACCAATCGGAGCGCCTCTTCGTATCGTCGTGGTGGATGCAATTGCCAAAAAAAAAAAAGAAAAATTACATTTAAAGCAGCCGACGGAACTTTAGTCGTCAAGCATACCACCCGGCGAGAATACATTCAATTTAAATAGAGGTTATCCGGATTATTGTTGATACGAGTTTACAAATAAACAGTTAAAGATGCCGTTTATGGTGGGTAAAGCTCCGGTCAGGAGAACCCTTAAATACTTATCATCTGGCAAACTCGCGTTGAAAGACAGCATACAAATATTCTCGTTGAATTACAATACAACGGGAGAAAGTCATGAAGGAGCCAAGTAAGTGTATAAGGTTATGGCTACTCTTTTTTCATATAAATTCTGTTTATTTAACGAATTTAACGTTCATCTATTATTACTCTGTGCAGAAACTTCGCTTTCTGGCATATGCCACAGGTCATGTTCTTGAGTCCAAACGCACAAATCGTGACATACAAGAATATGACTCCTTCGCCTTTCATAAGGTGCTTCTACGGTAAGCCGACTTGGATGCTAAAGGTGTTGATCGATAAATTAATTAATTCACCGTTTATTTAATGAAATTGAATTTTTTCTATCAGAATCCATGTCCTTCTCGTCCCTTGCCTCTTTATAATATTCACGACATTGGCTTTGCTACATTCGCTACGGTATCTTCCGACTTTTGTGTCTGGTGAACAATCGAATATACTATAAAGAAAAAAGAATTAGTTTATATCGATACAACCTTTGTGCAGCCAATTTAATATAATATCTTTTACTGGTGTATGTACTTGACGCTCATTCATGAGAAATAATTTTTCATGATACTTAGTATTCTATATTGACATTTTAGCTTTTGCTTGCTCATCAGGAAGTATTATCGATAGTAATTAATGATAAGTTAATATGTATCTAATCCGATAATTCGTGTCGGTCCCAGAGGATTCTATTTCAAATTCCTATAGAACTGCAGTAGGATCTCAAAGTCTTATTTAGAAATTCTGTTTACGATGGTACAGAGTTTTTTTTTTTCAAAGGTTCCATTAATTATTTGTGTCATTAATCCTGAGTGCATACAATTATTTTTCTCACCTTCCGTGTGTACACTGGGTCTACTTTGAGACCACGCCAAGTTTTTAAAGTGTCGGGGAATTAAAAAAAATTATGAAAACAAATCGGAGGTACGCAGAGTCAAATGCAGGGAGATAGCTGAGTTTTACCCGTTATTCATTCCCAGAAAATAAAAATCAAAATGTAGTTTTAGGTTATGAAATTTGAAGGTTAAAAAAATGTTTTTTTAAATTTTTGTATTGGTTACTGAGCTGAGAAGGTTACTTAAAAACTGTAATTGTAAGGACAATTTCACTGATTTTCACAGCTAATGGTAAAGAGATGCTGATAGACCTTCACGGTAAAAGTAAGGATGAAATTGTCGATCATCTGGTGCGTGTAGTTGGCAAAAGTAAAGAGACACTTGCCAAAGAATCACTGGCTGCCGAGCAGAAAGATAATCCTGCAAACATAGGACAAGGCTGCGAAAGAACTTGCATCTGCGAAGTTCCAGGACAATTGCCATGCCCCGGTATAGTTCCGTTGCCTCGTTGCATGCGAGGAAAGTATAAGTACGCCAAAGACTAATCCCTGTAAATCGTCCCTGTAAATTAAAAATAACTTCCACAAAAGATTTACGAATAAACTTGATACATCATAATTTTGTGTCCTCGGTAGGCTTTCTCTTTTTATTTTATACAAAACGTTAGTATAATAACTTACCAAAATACGCGCAATTCGCTGTACTTATAAATACATATATTAGTGAAATAAATAATTTTTTGTTTGATAATATCCATAGGATATTGTGACACTAGAGAGACAGCGTAATAATGAGAGTAACGATCGTGAGAAATATCTATGAAAGCTTCAATGGAAGCAAAACATTAATATTATCGCGAGATTCGTAGATCGTAAGATTTATAAAAAGAATCAAATGAATGAGTTATGAAGCGGGCGGTATTATCTTCTTGGCCTTGAACGATTGTAAGGTCTGCTGCTCTGATAGTGGCGACTGTGGTGATGATTGTGGCGAACAGACGAGGACGGTTTTTGTGTTTCTGGCCTTTGGTACTGGTGGATCAGCGGTGAGGCATTGTCGACTGGTTTATTTAATTCAAAGTCCTCCTCAGACTCGTTCATCATTTTCAGCTTGGCTTCTATAGCTTGGATCGCAGTTTGCCGACTATAAGTAATGCAACTTCATTAACGTTAAATTCCATAGAAATTGCAATTAGCAGGACGCATGATTCAATTCCGGATTAAATTAAGAATACTGTATAAACATTATTTACAATATATAATGAATATTGAATATTCATTATTCGATATTTTTATTTTTAAAAAAAATTTTATTTGTTCAATTGCCAGGATATTGAAAATGTGTGTATTATTCCGTCTCAGGTAAGTTAGACGCGAGGAATATTTTAGGGATACGTCGTTCGATGAATTATAATAACGAAGATTTTAACGCTCGTGAGAACTGATATCAACTATGATTAAACGCAAATAAATTGAACTATAAGTAGCCGCGGTTATGACACTAATTTATTAATATTATTCTTAAGAATATTTGAACCAAAGACACGACGGGGGAATGGAAGAGAAGATGCGTTGTACGTGCTAGTTAGTGTGCGAGCGAGAAGCACCCGTGACTGGTGTGACCTAAAAAAAAAATAGCGTCTTCCGTTTGCTCGACGAATCTCAAAGACTAAACACGATCATTGTCAAAATTGTCTAATTTGGACACAAGCTGTTTCAAGCTATCTTTTCCCATGTATTGGTTGTATTTTCGGATCAAAAAGAAACTGACGAAGAATATGTTATATTGCATCGTCGTGAACCGATTTCCCGACTTTCCAAGTGTAATTGCACAACTTTGAACACACGTTGCTAAAAGAAATCATTAAAACTTAAAAACTTTGAACACAATTGTGAAAAATTAAGCGTACTTTTTATTACAAACCAGCTAAATTCCAACGGAATGAAATAGAAATCGGCTTTGGTTCAAATATCCTTAAGTACAGAGTTAGAGAAGAACGGTTTGAAAACTGGAATTTAATTGATTAAAGAAAATGATGAAAGGAATGAAGGAGGCAAGCGATAAACGAGCGTGTGGACGTTTCGGTATCCGGTTTAAAAAGATAAGTTCGCGCAGCCAGTGAAACTGCTGAAAAATAGAAAAAAAGCCAGGACGGATGAAACGTGCGCTCACGAATATTACCGAACGGATATGAATAAGCTGATACTTGAAAATCCGTTCCCGGCGTTCGAGAGTATGGCTTCTAATACCGTTTCAACTACAGCCGCATATAGTGCTTGTCCGCTACGCTTTACACGAGTGGAAGCGAGAGAGAAAGCGCCCTCTTGCTTTCTATTCCACTCACAGACGCAAAAGCGCTGTGCGCCAGAATAACGATTCACGGTCTACTTTGGGAGGTTTCCTCTTAGCGTTGGTAAAGAAATTTTAAACAGGTGCAATGTGAGAATTTCAAAGAGCGATGACTTATAGAGAGAAGAAAACCTGGGAGTTTCAGAGACTAATTGAAATGAAAAATTAGTCGTAGAAGACAAAAAAATAACAGGATACATTCATTTAAGTTTCATTTTACCTGATTTTCTTGTCGTCTTTCTTCGCACCTGCCAAAGCAGGAATGTCTATCTTTGGTTTAGGCTTGTCTAATTCACTCTGAAAAGAAAAAGAAATTAATCGATAGTTCATTCAACAGAAAGTAGCCTATCGATACTTTGAAATAGGCATATCGTGTATAATAATAAATATAAAAAAAAGATTATAATAAATGAGCAAAAGATGCCTATTTCAAATTTTTGTCCGAGCAAACATGGAACTTTAACGACTGTTACAAGATCTTTACCTCGCAAACACTGTGAGCCCATCGTACTACAATATTTTTAGTTCCTAGTCTAATATTGTGAAGCGCGTTTTTAGCTCTCTCCGCGTCGCAAGCTTCTTTGTAGGTGACAAAAGCATAGCCTCTGGGTTGTCCAGCCTGGGGACCCGATCGGTGGAACAGTAGGTCAAACTTTTCTATCGTACCATATTTTTGTACGATTTTGAGGAGTTGGTACCGGTTGACAGACAGAAAGTTAGTTTTTTCAGGACGTATAAACACAAGTGTCATACTTATTATCTTTTACTTGAACGTCATGAAACCAATTGCTTTACATAAATACTTACTCATTAATTCTTAGATCCAAATTTCCCACCCACAATCGTCGATCCTCCAGGGCATTGGACTTAATAGGCTCTAGTGGCAGAGGAATATGCGGATTCGGCTACGATCGATCGGTGCAAATATAATTCGTTAATTAGATTTTTTATTTATAAATAAGATTCTAACCTTCGCGACAAAGTGGGTTCGACAAAGATAAACTTACCTCCATTTCCGAGCGTTCGAAGCACTTGTTTTACTAATGGAATAATAGGAACCTTCAAGTTGGGCACTGTTACGAATTTATATCATCTTAAGTATATCGCCGTTGGACTCCACAAACTTTTATTATTTACAAAGAAACCCTATCGCTACAGCTTTAACTACGGTAAATCAATTATCCATCTAGAGAGACGTCCCAACGGTTACATCAGGAGATCTCTGGTTGTTGTGGCACAATTTTCAATGAGATATAGAAGAAATCGAATAGCGCAAGCAGCAGCGACCATTGGCCGTTCAGTCGAGTGCGGATGGAGATAGAATCCAATAAAATTCGTGAGGCAACGCGGCAGCAGCACCGAGCTACGGTTGCTCAAACTCTTTTTCATCAGTGTCAAAGACAACCAGAAGATTTCTCGACATGGCGACGTACACGTTACAGCGCAAACCGACGAACGTCATAGCAAAATAATTCAATTTAGAGCGAGAAATTGAGATTGACAGTCAATGAAAATCACGCGAGGAGTCAGACACTCGTTATTTCTTTGAACTCATGGAGAGATCTACGATGGCCGGACAGTCGACATCGCAATCACAGACGGAGACGATTTTGGAGGGGGACGTCGCCGATACCTCGTCGCAGGTAGGATCACAAGTGTTTTCGTTGATGACTTCCCTATTTTTCTTTTTAATCCTCGATGATAACATCGTGATTAACAATATTCCTGTACGAATGTTGAAGTTGGATGTGTGACGCGCCAGAAATCTAATTCGCGAAGCCCCTGCCCATTTATCAGGAGCAATTGCTGTCAAAAATTGTCAGTGATTATCAATTTTTTTTGTGTTTTCATTATTAACGTTCAACGATGCAAAGGCTTTGTGCTTCGGTGTACAGTGTATTAAGAACTACTCGTGATCTACACTGTTCAGAGTTGTCGAGAAGACTGGGTTCCACCGACTTCAATGACAATTCGCCTTTGACTGGCACCAGAGTACTGGATCTCACTCGCATCGTCGCCGGGCCTTACTGCACAATGATTCTTGGAGATTTGGGTGCAGAAATCTTGAAAATAGAGAGACCCGGCAGTGGAGACGAAAGTCGCAACTGGGGGCCACCGTTCTTCAAGGGTACTAAGGAATCCACATACTTTATGAGCGTAAACAGAAACAAGAAGAGCCTCTGCATAGACTTGAAGAAAGGCAGGGAGATCATTTATGAACTTGCAACCAAGTCTGATGTTTTTATAGAAAATTATGTTCCCGGAAAGTTAGCTCAGTTGGGATTGGGCTACGAGGATTTGAGAAAAATCGCCCCGCAGTTGATATACTGTTCGCTGACTGGCTATGGATCCGAAGGGCCTTATTCCGCAAAACCCGGGTATGACGTTATAGCAGCGTCGATAGGGGGCCTTTTGCACATCACCGGACCCAAGGACGGAAGTCCATGCAAGGTCGGAGTAGCGATGACTGACCTCGCGACCGGTCTTTACGCTCATGGCGCGATATTGGCAGCGTTGCTCCAGAGAACAAAGACTAAAAAGGGTCAATGGATTCAGTGCGATTTGCTTTCAACGCAAGTCGCGAGTTTGATAAACGTAGGCTCGAATTATTTAAATGGAGGCAAGGAGGCCAGTCGATGGGGCTCCGAGCACGCGAGCATCGTCCCCTACGAAGCGTTTCCTACAAAGGATGGCTACATGACCGTTGGGACTGGTAGTGATTTGCAGTTCGTAGCTCTTCTTAGGAGAATGGATCTAAATGATTTAATCAACGATGATAGGTTTACGAACAATACTGAGAGAGTGAAGAACAGGAAGGAGCTTTTAAGCATTTTGAGGGAGAAGTTCAAGACGAAAACCAACATGGAATGGTCGGAGATCTTTGAGCACGCTCCGTATCCTTATGGACCGATTAATACGATCGGACAGGTAAAGTCAGTAGACGATGCTCGGAAACTGTTTAAAAAGAATGGCTCCGATTCACGATGGCTTTGAATTTTAGGTATTCGATGATCCTCACGTGAAGCACATAGAAATCGTCAAAGAATTGTCACATCCGACCTTAGGCAGCGTTAAAGTCGTCGGACCACCAGTGAAATATAGCTACGCTAAGAATTCCGCGAGACTTCCACCGCCGATCTTGGGCCAGCATACCGCGGAAGTCTTGAAGAATGTCTTGAACTATTCCGACAAAACTATAGAAACTCTGATTAGTGATAAAGTTGTACAATAAATTAGCGATTGTGTCCTTCGAATTTTAACGATTATATTTAATTATTTTTTAATTAAAAATAAATGATCATTTTTCAGATATTAATAAGTACGATTGTTAATCTACATCAAATTTTTGTAGACCGTTTGAGATTGTTGAAGTAATATTGTGCTAAAAGCGTAAAATAATTAATTAAAGTCGAATGTCGCATCTTTTAGGATGTCCCGACCGTAAGATTGTGTCTACGAAAGCCAAGATCGAGTAAAAAGGTTCAATGGACTCAGGGAACCGTTGATAATGAGCACATGAATAAAAAGAAATCAAAATGTAAGCGTAAAAGTACAGAACGAGGTGAGACTCCAGTCGCAAGGAATTTAACGCTTGAATATTTCAGGTTGCTGCATTTACGAAAAACCGAAAAAATTCGATGAAAGTAGCTCGGAGGACAGCGACGACGAATGCGAACACTGTCACGGTCACAAGGATGCCCACAAAAAAGCTGCGACGAGTAATTCTAAACATCCACCCGATAGCATATCACCGCAAGCAGGTGACCTATGCTCACTCTTGAAAAAATAATGATTTTTATTCAACTTTAACGTTATTAAAAAATTTTTTAATGTTATAGAACCATTGGTGACAGACTCAACCTGAAAAGTCATCTATCTCCTCCAAACGATATGAATCTTCCTCTTTTGTATAATTATATCTGTCTCCAACAAGGAAAACAAAAAGAAAAATCAAACGAAGCTTACGTGGATTTCCTCGAATACCAATATTTATTCGCCATGTAAATTCTCAGTCTTCGGAGTACAATCTAATTTGTAAATATACTATCTTCTCTTCCTCTTGTTACCTGTCAGAAAAATCGTAATCTACAAATGGAGTGTAGTTTATACGTTTCATATCGAAGCGTCGGCGAACGAGACTTTTGAAGCCTCTCTCTCTCTCTTTCTCTCTCTATACCTGGTTCCACTTCTCTTCGTAGTTAAATTTAACGTCTAACGTTTTTAAAATTCCAAGTTTAAAACCCACAATTTATCCTTAAGATAATGATAGAGATTATGTAAAGATACAGCAAAAAATGTATGCACTATTATCGTAAGATACAGTATTGAATTATTTCTCGTGTTCATATCTCGAGACTCACTTTCATTTTTTTTTTCTTTTTTTTCGTTCAACGTTTCACATGATTCCTAACGCTAGAATTATCAAACATGGAATATACATTGAAGTTGTCATCCTGTATTTTTAAAAAGCATCGTTTATAATATGTTGTTTGATTTTCTCCTTAAAAGAAAAAAGAAAAGAAGGAGAAGTCTCCGTTTCAAAATGTAACCAATGTGATGTTATCGAATTGGTGGTTTTGCGCGCTCCCTTTCTGGCTAAGAATATGATATTTACTGTTGAAAGTTTGAATGCAAGGGTGCTGCGAGTATGTTTAACATCGTTACAATATATATATATATATATACACACACACACAAAATATCATTTCAAAAAGAGAAACAATTATTTAAAATGGTATGTAAAAAATATAATCATAGCCTTACGAGCGAACGATCTTATAAAGGATTAACACTCATTGACGTACATTGGCAATTTTTCAAATTGCGATAATTCACATTTTTTGTGACGAATTATTGCTGCAAGATCAAATTTTCTTTCTTGTTAAATATCATCATTCAGCTTCCGATATGCAAGAGATCCGTGATCCACGAAATTCCAATCCGTCGTGAATCAACGCTACTCCTCGAAGTGCCTGTTTGAAATCAATCTTCAACCTTTTTTTAATTCAAAGACGATTTCCTGTACATAATTCATGACGATTCTACGCGAGAAACATTCGGCACTCTTCGACGGAGATAAATAACTTCTGACGGTGTCTCGTAGTAATCTCTTTAAATCGGAAACTGAATGGTCTTCAATCAGTCAACGTTACAGCTGCTTCTGTGATACCTGCGTCGCTTACGCACCTCCATTCCTCGTCGAAAGTCGTCCTCGTCGAGGCCCAGAGCGTCTACCATTGCACGACTGCGCCAAACTTTTACGGTGAAATCGTCGCTCGTTGTAACTAGCATCTCGGGATCACGAGGATTAAATGCCACGGAATTGACGACATCAGAGTGAGGAAATTTAGCCAAACAGATGCCGTAGTGCCGGTCCCAGAGATATCCGTGCTTGTCTTCGGCTCCGCTGTTAATAGAAGTAGAGAATAAACGAAAATATTTCTCAATCGGGTTTGCTGTCGTACGATGAGAATATATCGCTTTGTTACCTCGCTACGTATTCGTCGCAGACATCCAAAAATATGAAGAAGCACTCGTTATTAGGCGTGTAGGCTTTGTGCGCTCTGAGCATTGTTCCGACTTGTTTTAACGTCACCAAGTCAATCACGTGGATATCAATTTCCTGAGCTATAGGAGGAGGCTGCAGGGGATTCCTTATAACGTATCCTCGAGGCCAAGGTCTCGTGTTAACGTAGAGGTATCTGCACACGGAGAGCAAGATTCGATTCGAATTCATTAAATTTTCTTTGAGTCTTGAACTAATAATATTTTTCTTTCTTTCAATTGAATTGGATCAATTTTTCTTTTTAATATATAATCCAATTTTATATACTTAAGATTTTTATTGGCTCGTAAATAAATCTTTTTTTGCGAATACAAATTCAATAATACGTAATTGCTATCGAAATGATTATTTGCCTTTGCGAAATATTCCGTTTTTATAGATAAATCAAACTTACCGATGATCGGGAGAGAGTCCCATTCCTATAATGTGTCCGTGAAGATCGATAAGATGATCCACCTTGTCGAACTTCTCTGCAACGGAATCGTAATCCAACCAATTTGGCTCCAATCGCGATCCTGCGATCTGTCGCTCGCGTTCCCTCTCTCGTTGAGCCAATCGCTCGCGCAACGATGGCCCTGGATCCAATCTTCTTGGAAAGTTTACTGGTTTTATTCGCTTGAATCCCACCTGATGCGGAGTGTACGTTTTCGAGCCAGTCGTAAAAATTAAAAGTTTTTCTGGATTATCGGCTAAATCGTCGGAATCACAATCCTCGGCTGCAGATGATTCTGTAAATTTTGAATTTATCGATTAATCAATCATTTTTCAAAAACATTTAATTTATTAAACTACTTCAACTTGATTGATTCATTTATTGTTTATCTGAAATTCTTGCAGCTGTCTCTACATAGTCTTCTCTTTATGTATTTCAAAATCTTTTTATAATTCAATGAGATCCACTTAAAACCATCAAATCAGTGTTTCACAATAGTTAAGAGTTTACACAAAGAAATGTATCGCATTCACGTATATCCTGAGCCTCATCACAGTCGCAAAACTCGTAGACACATTCACTGCTTGAAAAATGTTATCGAAACCGATTGAACGGGCAAAAAACACATTGGAACCGATGAGATTTTCATAGGATTTAGTCCATTTAACGAGTTTCAATCGTTGCCAATAGGATTTTCTAACCAGGGTGTCGAAGGAACGCTTGAGCTACCGCGAATACGATGAAACACAAAATCCGTGGTTGCCACGGTTCCGCAAGAGTAGACTCGTCACTCGTCCTTACCTTCTGACTCGCTCTCCTCGTCCCACTGGTGAGTCTCTGTTTCGCTATCGCTCTCCATAGTCTTCTTTTCCATCTCTGCCTGTCGATATTCCTGATTATACGTGATAGGACTGGCATATTCGAATCCATCTCCGAGTCTTCTCCAGTTCATGAATCCACCTTCGAGAGTGCTGTATCTATAAAGATTGAAAACTGTAATATTTTTATTGACATTTACCGTCGAGGAATCAAAATGAACTATTTCAATCATTAAAAATATATAACTACGCGACTAGCAGGGAGATGATAGCCGTACTGTAATCTGGACGAGGCGTAATGCAATACTTCAGGCTCTTCCTGCGGTTGTTGCATGTTACTCGTCGAAGCCGAGGACAATTCTCTGTGACTCGGAGGATTTCCTCGCTCTTCTTTAACGCTGGAACTCGAGGGTTGACTCTCCGGTGTTTCCGCTTCGCTCGGAGCGGGAGATAAACAATTAGCTACCATGACCGCTCTGATGGAAGCGGCATTGCTGTTGTAAAATCTAAATGAATTTTTATTCGTGAATTATTAGATAGTGTGACAACGAAGCGGGCAAGAACGATTAAATGAATTAGCTTTAAAGGCTACCTGTACAATTGATTCATTATAGGTACGTGCTCGCTTTCCGATTCTTGATTTGCCTTATTCAGCCAGAGAACACTGGCGCTGACCAAGTGCGCGAGCCACTGCAAATCACCGCTGAGAAGATGACGCTCGCTGTACCACGTGCCGAATATGTCGTACGGTTTGTTCACAACTCGACATTGAAGGTCAAAACCCGCTACAACCAATTGATTTGGATAATCGATCATTCGAGTGCCTAGCGACCTTACGGAATATCTTGAAAGGCGCGCTCGTTAAAAATAAACAACTCCAAACGAAAAAGTTGATTATGAGAAATTAATGACTGATCGTCACTTAGTTCAACGCTGGATAGTAAATAATTAAAATTGCAACGTTCGCTTCATATATAAACAGCGTTTTTACCAACTAAATAAAATATAAACACAAGCTTCCTTTGTGAGTTATTATTGGAAAGAAAAAAATCGCATAAAATGAAATTTACGAGTGCATTCGACGAGCGCTTCTGTCGGCACCAGAGTTCAAAACACGATATCGATAATTTTTAGAATCAATCTAAGGGTATGAAATATCCTGGAACTCGAGGTCGTTAGAAATTGCAAGATGTAAATCTTCGTAATTGCTGATTCATAGCTATCGATTAATTATACGATAATGATGCATTTTAATTATCACGTAATTTATAGTCTTACAGCAATTTTACGTTACATTTACGAAATAAAAATTTCATAGTATTTAGTTGATAGAAAAATAATTTAAGAGTGCCATCGACGTACGTTTCTGACTGCACCTATTGTCCTATTTTTCTTGGCACACACGGCAATCGGAATTCAAGTACATGAACCTTATAACTATTTATAGATGTCTCGTACCAATGGCGCGGACACGTTTCGTCATTCTTTTTGCATCTCCTAACCGTTGCATACCTTCGTTTCGAACAAAGACATTATATTTTTAACTACAATTAATAGCAGTTAT